>CM044119.1:4091668-4160637 GCA_024174645.1 Lemna minuta | reverse complement strand
TTTCAGAATTGTGGAAGGAAAAGCCTTGAATCTGGCGATTAATTGGATCATCTCGATCGATATCTCGGGTTAGATTACATGTTTTCCTCCTAATATTTCATGATGTATCATTAATTTGTAATTTAGGATCATTAATTTAGTCTTTTATTTCGGATTCTCTCTCTCCTTGCGTTTCGAAATTTCTCTCTAATTCGCTCTTTGATTTCTCTGCTTATCTTGATCCAAATTGAGTGATTTTTGATTCCGTGGATTTGTCTTTGAGTTCTCTTTCCAAATCTATCATTTTCCCTAATTTCTTACTTAAATTCATTATCCGATTTGATCAAATTCCAAAAGATCTCTCAAAAATCCCTTATTTCTCCGTGGATTCAACCCTTATTTACCAATATACTATTCAATTCATGATTAGGGGGAATAGAGGGAAAACTAGGGGGGAAGATATAGGGGCTCAGAGAGGAGTAGAACATGAAGAAAAGTAGGGAACACCTTCATGGAAGGTGACATCAGCGGAAGTAATATAACACCACGTATCAGGGAAGTAGACACGATAGCCCTTTTGTGTGCGTGAATAGCCAACAAATACTCCCGTTAGTGCACAAGGAG
Organism: Lemna minuta; assembly: GCA_024174645.1. Taxonomy (NCBI): domain Eukaryota; kingdom Viridiplantae; phylum Streptophyta; class Magnoliopsida; order Alismatales; family Araceae; genus Lemna; species Lemna minuta. The sequence continues at coordinate 4,160,034 of CM044119.1, read as the reverse complement.
CTAGTTTAGATAGAGATAGAGTATAGTCTTACACAAAGGCAGTGCATCCGAACACACGAGGTGGAAAGGGAAAGAGAAAAGAATTAAGGAAAAGACGAGTAAGAGGAATTGTACCTCCCAAATGAGAGGAAGGAAGCTGATTATGGATATAAGTGGTTGTCATGATGGCATCAGACCACAAATAAAGCGGAACATAAATCTCATATAGTAAAGTACGAGTGATGTCAAGTAATATGTCTTGTTTTCTTTCCGCAACACTATTTTGGGAAGAAGTGTAAGGGCAACTGGTTTGGTGAATGATTCCCTGGTCAACACAAAATTGTTGGAGGGCTAATTGAACGAGTTCTAGGATATTTTCAGTTCAAATGACTTTTGGTGTGGCGAAATGTTGGGTAATAATTTCTTGTGTAAATTGGCGAATAATATCAAGAACTTGTCTACGGTCTTTGATGAGATATACCCAGATAACTCAAGTGTACTCATCAACAAACACTATGTAATATAGATGGCCCGAGGGAGAAAGAACTCGAGAGGGACCTCAAACGTCAAAGTGAATCAAGTCGAAGGCACAGGAGGATGGAATGGAGTCATGAGCTGGGTAAGTCAAACAATGATGTTTGCCCATTTGACACGACTCACAAACAGACTCATTTAAAGATAACCATGGTAAGGTTTGCTTAAGTTTTCAAAGACAAGGATGGCCAAGTCTACTATGCCACAAAATAGAAGAAGTAGTAGAAGAGCTAGAAAACAAAGCAATCATCCCAGAGGAAGGGGTGTCCGACACGAGCTCATAGATCCCACAACCATTCTCACGCCCCCAAACCAATCCTCTAACCGGTACGAAAGTCTTGGAAGATGACGGACTAAATTGGTGCGGTCGTTGAAACACACAATCGTTTGTCAAACAAAATTTATTCTTCCGAACTGACAATGATTTAAAGATACGAAATCAAGTACGAAAAAAAGATGGGGTCGAACCACAGAGAACACGGTTGACTTTTAATCGCAAAGTTGACTTGGTCAAACTTAGGTCTAATTAGGGTTTATAAGAAAAGAATATAATCTATTTATTAATGTAAATAATATGAATATATCAGAGAAGATATTTTAAGAATTTTAGAAAATATTTGAAGAAGAAAAGTCAAAAGTCAAGGTCAAAGCATTGAGTTTGACAAAACTTTGATAACACTGTAAAATCAGAGAAGAAAAAGGTGAGAAAATATTAGGAAAATTATATTTTCAAAAACTAGAGAGAAAATGGAGAATTTTGATATAAATATGTGATTTTTAGAGAGGAATTGGATTTACTATGATTTATTGAAAATCAATAAATAAATAAAATCTAGAAATGAAGAGCTTGGTCAAAATCATGAAATTGACTAACCAAATGATATCCAAATCTTACAATTCACATATGAATAGAAAGCTTACGATTAGTGGATTCTAGAAAGACCAAAATTGTCAAATTTCATGTATTTTAAGAGTAATTGCCCCCGCAAGTCAACACCCAAATTCAGATTAAAAATGAACATTCGATGGTCAAATGTCAAATTGAAGGATCAAATATTGATGAAATTTTAAGAATCAAATATCCACATAAAGTTGATGAAACAAGGAATCCAATGAAACCAAAATCAAACGATTTGAACATAAGATTTGGGAGAAATTTTTTTTTTGAAAATTAAAAAAATTATGTGATCAAATTTGGACAAAATGATGAATTTACTGACTTCTAACTCTTATTTCCTATCGCAATCTAATTGATGGAGAATTATCTCAAAACATGAACACAAGGGTTCCAAGTGAACCTAGATATAACTTAAGGAAGAGATCTCAATCTCAACAGCAACAAGACACTATCCTCCTCCTTGTTCACAAATTTAAGAAACTATCCATTCATCAAATGAATGAAGAAGACCTCTCTAAAACATTGAAAGAGAGTGTAGATCCTAAGGGAATTATCTTCCCTCCTCCTCCAATTATATACTGATCCAAATATTGACTTAGTCAAAAGAAATTAAACCATTATCCTTAGATACTTAGAATTCCATGAATGGACCAAGTCAACCACCCTTACCTTGGTATAGCTTCCTTAATTTCCAAAAACACGTCCACTATATCATAGGTACCTTGTATAAATCAATGATCTCAAAATCAGTAGGAAGCATCTTGTTTTAAACTCCCTTATTCTTTGAAAACCACCCTTGGTTAGAAGCATAGGAGAGATCTACATCTTAATTACCTATGGAAGAAATTATCTTTTGTTCTACTTCAAGAGAAAGCCTATTGCATGAATAAACCCATGCAAGTATGAAGATAGATCAACAAGAAGAGCAATTAAATGTTGATAAAAGTTTGAAGGAAGATGCCACTAAGGGATACTACAAGGAAAGCCGCCCAAGGATCATCTTCCTATTATCCAAGAGTAATGAGATCCCACATCTCATCTGTCAACCATCATGAAGCGCAAACGAGAAGCCTTATAAATGACAATGTCAAGCTCACAATTCATTCAAAGGGAATAAAAGACAACTATATCAGAAAGAAATTCACGATTCCTAAAGTTCATGAAGACTTAAGCTAAGATATGAAGAACTGAAGGATAGCACGGCTGAAGGATAACATGATATCAGTGGAATAAGAAAGACAGTCATGAAGACCATCTCCCTCACCATCTCCCATTAGAAAGACATCGAAGCAACCCATGGAACATGAGGCGAGACCTCCTAGCTTTTGAAGGAACAGCTGATCACAACCATAAGGAAGTCAAAGACTATTCCACGTCCTCTCTCCTGCTGACGTAGAATAGAGAAGACATCAAAAGACCTCCCTAAAAATAGGCCTTAAATGCTTCTAATCGAAGATGAGACTCCCAAGGCCTTGAATATCTTCAAGACCTGATCTGAAGTTCTTCCACCGAGCACATCACCACGTATAGAGAGCTAAAATAAAGCCTTCACTTTGTGGACTCCCATACACGACAACATCATCCCGGTGGTCTCCACTGTGGATTAATAAGTGAGCTGATTGCTAATGATTGGTCACGCAATTACTTGATGAATGCCTTGAAGATACATGAGGACTTCCACGAGGAGAATCTCCTCGTCGTCAACCAATCAGATGGAAGACTTTAAAGGATGAAAAACAACTCGCCTAAGTGCCTCCGTAACCGTCAATACCGCTTCATATACAGGATCAGAGAAAGAATTAATGAAGACTCTTGATTTACATAACCGGCGTACCCGGAAACGACGGCAACACGTCGCTTCAAATAATCTCTCTATTGTCCCTTTAAAATGGAAGTTTGTAATGGAGAATGAATGTTGTTATTGTTATTGAATGAATCATTTTTCCTTCGGTTACTTTGTCACTATGTTCTTGTGCTTCCCGTGCCTCTCCCACATCCTCTCTTCTCTGAGTTCTATCTTCCTCTCTATTCTTCCCCACTGATGTCATCTTTCATCTACCTCAAATTAAGAAGCAAATGGCAGAAATATTGGACCAATTGGTGATCTTAAAGAGCATCCACTTCATGTTGCGTCAATTTAATATCCTCTTCTCTCTTTTTGTGAACAATAGTTCTTCTTCAAGATCCGTAAGTCTAACAATTTCTCCTCTTCTTATCTATTTCCCTATTTTCATCACAATCCGAAATTATCTTATTTAGATATCCCCATTCGTTAGTCTATTATCCCTTTATATCTCTCTCACTATCCATCGTCCTCATCACCGTCAACACTACGCTCTCATCCCCGTATCTATCCTCTCTTAGTTTCCCTCCCATTATCCATATTCTTCATTATATAACCCACACCATCATCTCTATTATTCTCTTCTCTTCGTAATCATACTCATATCCATTCTAAATATTATCCACTTTAAATATCCTCTTCTTCTCATAAGATAAATAATCTCTTTCCATTCTCCTTCTCATCGCAAGCATAAGCATCTTCATTCTTGTTATAATTTTCTCTCCGAATTACCCTCCTCTATATGCTTATTGATATATACTTCTAACCCGTCATATTATCATTGTTACTTCCTCCCCACATTTTAGACTTATCATAAAACCCATTCTCATTTAATAAAATACTTATCCTCATCTCGTACATCTATTTTCTCTACTCTTACTTGACCTTCATCATCACTATTATCATCGTATTTCTGAATTTTCTAAACTATAATCTCACTGATTTATAATTTAAATTCATAGTGATATCATTCATAGGTCCTCACACATTTGTAGGATTATTTCATAATTATCATAACTAGATACTCATATTATATTCCACTCACTTCTCCCTCATATTTCTATACTTACATCACTATCTTCTTGCATATCATTATTTCTAAAATATCCTACATCACTAATCTAAACTACATAAATTGTAAGAATTATGAAAGAATAACACTACTAACCCGATTGGCGCGAAGATTGTGTTTCAAATCGATTTGATTGAAGAGTATTTCTCCGGTTTCTTCTTCGATGCGCGTTCGGCGTTCAAGGGGAGATTCCGATTAATTCTCGCAATGATTTGTGATCAATCCTCCCTCAATTTAATCGCAATTGAGTCCAAAAAGCAGGGGGATCACGAAAAACTTAAGATTTTGCTCTAAAAATGCTTAATTTCTTAACGTTTCGATCACAAGTTAAGTTTACAAGAAGGAAGAACATCTATTTATAGAAAAATTATCGCGATAAACGCAGGCCGTCCGATTCGCTGAAGAGGCTTTGGACGGCTGCGATTGCACGAAATCGCTGGGCCACGATCCCACGACTTTTTTTCAAGGATTCCACTCCTCTTGATTTTATACGTCCGATCTTCATCGGCGTCTTTTTGAGTAGCCACATGTTGATCTGGGATTCACTGAGTGTCACTTACGCGATCGACAATTGATAACATGTATATTTAACTTAAATTCTTGTGTTATTTAACTAATATTAATACTTATTTTATGTGATTATAATGCATGTTATCATAGTTTTTATGAATTTTCTCCATTGGTATACCATTTTACTAAAGTCCATATTTATGCATTATTTAGGGTTAATTATATACTTTCTAGATGTTTAATCTTTTGCAAGGATAGATAAATACAAATTAATCATTTTTCTTGATTTACTTTGACTTTAGTAGATGACTAAAAGAATTCATTTCAAGAAGAGAATGTTGGGGCGATATAAAATAGAATTCTAAAGGGATTATTCAAGTTTATTTTGAATTCATCTTATTTTCTTGTTTGGATTTATATTTTAGGTGACATAATATTAAAGATAAAGAAATTTGTGATCTAATGGAGAAAATTTGAAGTTAAAAAGAGTTATATAAATGAAGATATGAATTTCTTAATTTTTCAGAATTTTTTGGATTTTATTTTGATTTTTCAAGTAATTTTTTGGATTTATTTCATTAAAAAATAGCAAAAAGGGTTGATTTAATGAATTACCCATAATGGGCTATAATATCGTCTCACACCATAAATGATAATATACCTAAATATTGGTCAAGTTGATTAATGTCATGGTTGTGTAAGTGGTCCTTAGACTTGAGACACCATAGACATTTGGCTAGATGATCGTGTTTTAGGATATGACTTATCATACCCTAATCATATTAGCTCATATATTACACGAAATCTCCAAAGGTGATTGAGAGGTCAAGACGGGATCATCTTCCCTCAATTTAAGAGGTGATTTACTCAACGAATGAGATGCAATTAAATCCATGGCCAAGATAAATTTTGATGATTTCCTCCATGCATCAATATGAATTAAATGTTTGATTAGGACTTGATAGTAGACTATACCCTAAGTCATTTATGAGTTCATCACATATATGTACATGGTAATTAGTAACAGTAGAGTTTCTATAAGAGAGTCCCGATACACTATTTTTGGTGCACAAGGTATAACTTTGCATCCAACACGCCAAATTGGGTTAAACATATCATTGATTAATATATATTTGTATATACATAAATATAAAGGTTGAATTAATAAATGTTGTTGAGTTAATAGAGTTATTATCTATATAGTTATATATAAGGTCAATGGACATTGGTAGATGTAGATCTTTTCTTAGAGGAACTTTTAAAAAAATCCATAAAGCCTAATTTCTATAAATAGGGGGTGGGCGCCTGACGAGTCATTTTCGTGCGTCGTTAAAACACAAAGACGATGGTCAAACAAAATTTATAAAACCGAACTCACAAAGACAAGATATAATAATCAAGTATTGGGTAAGTATATAAATAAGGTAAATAAGAAGTTTTAAGAATTGAAATCTCGGATTTGACAGAGAAAAGTCAAAAGTCAAAGTCAAAGCATTGACTTTGACCAACAGTAGGTGTTCTGAAAAATCAGAGAACCAAACAGAGTCAGAAGATTACGAAAAGATATTTAGAAACTAGAGAGAAAATGGAATTTATTGATATATATTCCGTAATTTTTGGATAAGAAATGGATTTATTATAAATTATTGAAAATCAATGATCAGAAAATCCCCGAAATTAACACCTCAGAGGAAATCTTCAAATTGAATGCCCAAATGAAATCCAAATCTTGCAATTTATAAGTCAATGGAAAGCTAAGAACCAGAGGAATCCAACAAGACCAAAATTGTCAAATTGTGATTTGTCAATAAAAAGTAATTGACCCCGAAAGTCAATGTTTGACTTCTGATGAAAGATGAACAGTCCTTGGTCAAATGTTAAATTGGAGGGTCAAATGAACTCAGAATTTGATGAATTTGCTATCCACGGAAAGCTGATGAAAAGAGGAATCCAATGAAACCAAAATAAAGTGATTTGGAATTATAATCAGAGAGATATCCTATTTTCAAAATCAGCAAAATTTCATACCGAAATTTGGGGAAAATGAAGAACACTATGAACTAATTTGTAAAATTAAACTTCTAAATCTAATAAAAACTCAAATTACCTCTTGATAATCGATCGAATCTCACTACTAACCCGATTGCCATGAGAATTAAGCTCCAATTTTCGCGAATTAGAGTGAATTTGCTCGGATCCTTTCTCACGGATTTTCGGAATTCAAGGGGAAAATTCGATGAAATCAAGGAGGAATTCGTGATCAATCCTGCTCTAATATTTTCGGAATTGAGTCTAAACGCAAGGGGAACACGATGAACTAGAGATATTCCTCGAAACTCGCTTAATTTCTTCACGAGTCGATCAAAAGTTAAGAACAAAGAAGAAATACATGGGTTTTAAAGAAGAAATTGGCCCGAAGATCGTGGCCAATTGAAGGCGATCGTGGAGGCGGTTTGATAGGGAGTGGGAGCGATTCCTTGGGGCGACGTCGCAGCTTCGGGATTGGCCACGAATTGGCCTTAATTTTGCCATGATTTCCGCTTCTTTCGGGCCAAGCTTTTCGTCGGGATCGACCACGATCGTGGCCTGATCGTGCGTCGATTGGGCGTCGATCTCGCTGCAAATCCTTACGAAAATACTGTCTGGCACTCGTGGAGTTGATTCCGCAGCAAATGCTCTACGATCGCGGCTCGATCGGACCGCGATCGTGGAGTTCTTCCACGAGGCGCCAGGATCGTCCGATGAAGCGTCAACACGATGGACGGTCCGATTGCGGTCCACGCGGTGCTCCTCGATCACCAGGATCGCAACCGTCCGATGACTCAATCAAGATAAACCCGCGATGACGATCGGACGCTCTCGACGCGTCCACGTGGCGAAAGGTAAGCCCTGCGATCTTAATCCACTTACTTTTTTTTAGCACGTGTTTGATGGATGATCGCGTGGACTCGGGTCCACACGATCACCGCCGTTCCTCCTGCATCTAACGCTCCTCACGCTGCCATGCGTCCTGCAAAACAGAAACCGTGTGGGAACATAGTCCCACACGGAGAAAATAGAGGAGAAGGATGCACTTAAATAGAGAGGCGCGCAATGTCATCAGCCAGTCCATAGTGGATAGGCTTATATGTACGATAACCTATGATACTATATAATATATGTATACGACACGTGTCACGCTTGCATCATGCATGGGCCACACGCGTCCTGCCACGTGGCCTCAGTGCCACGTCGTAACGGCGCAGTGGTCCCGCGCGCCACATCACCGCCTTGCCACATCAGCTCGTCGCCACGTCAGCCTGTCGCCTGGGCCCGCTCGCCACATCATCACCTGCGGTAAGCCTACCCCCTTTTCCGATTTTTTTAATAGAAAAAGGCCTTAAAATTCATTTACAAATCAAATAAAATTCAGAAAAAGAGTATAAAACTTCAGAAATTCATAAATTAAAATGTACAACTCCTTTTTAATCCAAATTTTCTCCATTGGATCACAAATTCTCTTCTTTTTAATATCATGTCAATTAAAATATATTTAGAATGAAGAAATCAAGATGAATTAAAATTTACTTAAATCATTTTTCATTAAACACTTTAAATCATAAATTCATCTTGAAATTATCTTTCTAAACATTTACTAAAGTGAAAAATCATTTAATAATAGAGATTAACTTCTATTAATTTACACAAAAGATTAATCATGAAATTATCCCTAATTTATGCATGAAAATCAATTTTAGTGAAATGACATGCCAATGGAGAAAATTCCTAAAAAGTATAATAACATGCATCATATTCACATAAAATAAGCATGAATATGAGTTAATTAGGGTAAGAATTCAAGTTATAATTGCATGTTATCAGCGCCTACCCTATTGGCGCCCATGCCAGTCTTGTATAGAGCCTTCTCCCTATCTTCTCGTCCTCTCTAGAATTCCTTGCCCCTCCCTTCTTCTAATGAGATTTTGTGGCAAGGAGATCTTTTAGGATCTCAAGGAGCATTGAAAAAGAGGTTCAACATGCAATCTAACCATCTAGAGATTGTATGGATATCTCGGGAGGTTGGATATTTGAACAGTTTCAAAGAACATCCTCCAATAACCCTTGTGAGTGTAAAAACCTTGATCTGCAAATGAAGATAGGATAATTTTTTTATGGTGGTTTATCTTTTGAGTTGTAATTCCAATTATTTCTAATACATGTGTTTTACATTGGTTTCTGAGAGCATATTAAGCGACAAATCCCAACAATCTTCTCTATCTTTGTCTCCAAACTCTCCGTTCTATCTTGAGAAATTGTGTCCAATTCAATTGGAAAATCTTCACTCTATTCCAATCCATGGAATAGCCTAATCCAAATATTATAAATAGGAAAACCCATCAACGAGATGAAGTTAATTTGTGCATTCTTTTGATGTTTCTTGCATTTTTAGCAAAAATGGTAGAGCAATTTGCAAAACAAAAGTTTTGATTTACATGTCTTTTGTGAAAAAATCAATCAAATTTATTTTATAAATTTAGGGTTTTGGATTTCCTCTATCTTGACCTAATTTAAATAAGAATTACGCAACCGAAAACAAAAAATAATTATTAAAATATATTGCGTGTCCCATGATTAGACCATAGATGAAATCTAGTCTCCAAATTGATTTTCTCAAATAGTTAGCTTCTAGAAAAATCATTCCATGCATTTGAAATTAGTATAAACTTTTAAAATTAGAAAAGAATATAGAAAAATATCTTAACTGACTCATTGATAGCTTCTTCATTGTCAAAAATTCATCAGTTTAAAATAGTCAAATTTAATTATCATCGCATTGTATGATTGGAAATAGGACTTTTATCCACTTTTAAGGTTAAAAAGGTTTTTTTATAGAATGATTACAAGGCCATTCCCATTCCAAATTAAGCAATTTTTTGGGCCAGCCCTTTAATGATATATTTGTAAAAAGATCATCAACATAATGTAAATCGTGACTGCACCCAAACTTATGTTAGCATATGCATTTATGTATGATAAAGGATATATGTAAATAAATGGATATAATATCATAGGCTTATATAAAACAAATAGATGACAAAAGCAGATTATGAACTAATGATATGGGTGAAAAGACTAATAATACTATTTATAGTTCCTATTAGCAATCTCTAATCATGAAGATTTCATAACTCTATCAATGTATGAGTATATGTATTTATGAACTCTTAATCACACTACATTATGTTATATCTTCACCGCACAAGATTTTATGAGACTCATAATTTTTTGCTTTATTAATTCAATAAATTCATCCAAATATATTTTTATACCTAATAAGTGGTACTAATGGATAAAAATTTGGTGAGAAAATAAGTAGAAAAATAATATGGTTTAGGAAAGGGTTAGTAGCTGATATTATGCATTTCTATGCATTTAACTCATTATCATTTGATGATTTTAAGGCATAATTCACGTCATCATTATGCATGTTATCATATTTCAAAAAATTTGTGCATCTATCATATCATACTGTTAATAAGTTGAATTCACATTAAACTATAATTAATTTTATATTTATGACATTTAACCTTTTCAAAAGTCTAAAACAATGATGAATTTAATTATATGCATGAGTCAAACAATGCATGATTTTCATGATCGTAGACATAAATGAAGAAACGACAAGGACGAAGATAAAAAAAGAGGACAAGCAATTTCTAATGCAAAATTACCTTCTTTATCATTTTTTTATATTTTATTTCACTTTTGTTTTTATCATATATTTTATTTTCTAATTACTTTATATTTTAAAATAAGACTCAAGGAAGACAAAAACAAGGATCAAAATGGCAAAAAATTTATCTAAAAATGAGTTTTGTTTGAGAAGTTATGAATATTTTTTAGTTTTAGGAGTTTCTATATAATTTTTTCACTTTTAGATTTTTTTATTTTAAAATTTTTTTATATTTATTTAGTTTTAAAATATATTTTTAGGAATTAAAAATTAAAATATTTGATTTTATTTCCAGTTGTTGATGTGGCATTGCAAACGCACGGCGTGAAGCCATGATGCCACATGGCACCTAGTTAGCGCACAAGTGGTGCAATTAAGGGGAGTATTAGTTCTTAATACTTGATTTTATAATTAATAGCCCTTAATGGGCGGCCCTTTTAAACTGGACTTTTATTTTTTATTTATCTCATGTGGGACTAATCATTTCCGTATGCAAGGAGACCTGGCAGTGCATGATCAATCAATCCGATGGATTGGGTCCACCATATCTCTTCTTCTCCACAAGTGACACGTGGCGGTGTCGGGTGCACAAGATCAAAGGAAAATGAAATGGAAACTCTAGATCATCTCTCTTGGTGGACAAACAGAATGTTGACATGTGGTGTGATCGTAGCATTTTAGCGCTTGACAAAAGAAATCTAATGGTCACAATGCTCTGCTCCTTATCTCTCCTCTTAGCAAAATAAGGTGGTGACATGATTTTTTCTTTGATTTGCAAGGACCATAATTTTACTTATATTAGTATCCAAAGGTACAAAAATTTGAACCAATTTCTACCCAAGTAAGAGCATAAAAAATGGATAAGAGAATTTTGTTTAGAAGAAGAGAAATAAATGGGATAAAAAGATTAAGCTATTGGACACATGCCATGATTCTCCTTATTCAATGAAGAAGGCAAGTAGAGTAGAGTGAACTAAATATGGTGATAAGTCCCCTTGTAGTCAAGGTGTGAGAAGAAATGGTCTCCTTCTGTTAAATAAACTCTATATACAATGTATGTCCAAAACCTAGATAAACAAATGGCAATGAGAGAATAATCACACATGAGAAAATGTTTGTCATGCCATTTGATCAAATTTGATGATGATTGGTTTTACCATATTGATTGGATTGAGAGAATTTTTCATCCTAATAAAATGTAAGATCCACAACCACCTCCCCACACATGATCATGCATGCATCCATCCATCAAAAAGGAACCATCACTAAAGGAATAATAATATGATTGAGGATACACTAATAGATTGTTGAACAACATTGGAAAAATCATCATCCAATGTAGGAAAAATGTCATCTCCCAAGACTTGGTTATGCTCATGTGAAGCCAAGTTTGGTGAGATATGAAATACAAATAAAACTATCTATCTCCTTTTGATATTTCTTACAGGTGAAAAATATCATTTATTGATGGTTTGTATGCATGGAGTTCATCAAAGAGAGGTTGATCTCAGCTTAGTGTTTTTTATTGATCTTGAAAAAATGTTCATATGACTGCTAGGTGACAGACATATTCCTCTTTTGCCCATTCATGTGACATAGATTTTTCATCTTTCCTCCATGTCACCATGATTAAGAAATTGACCCTTCAGCATTAAATGACATCATCTTCCTCTATTCAAATGATGAATACTTTCAAGAAAAAAATGGTCAATCAAGATGAATTTTCATTGGAGAATTTAGATTGAAAATGGTGAAATCCAGTCTGCAATTGAGAGGAGGAACTCCAAAATCAAGTCAGGGGCAGAAATTGGGCAAATTCCTTTCACAAAAAAAATTATAATGGAGACTTTAAACTTCAGAAAATTACCCTACCCCATCCCCCTTCCCTTCTTCATCATTTAAAAAAACATAAATTCATTTCATCATATTGCATCTGATCCATTGAATAGAGCAAAAGTATATTTTTAATCAAATAAATACAAGACAGCTTTTTGCCTCAGAGTTAAATTTTTCCCTGAAAAATAACCAACAGAAACAACTCTCTATCTATCTCTCCTCTCTCCTCTTGCTCTCTCTCTCTATCTATTTTTGTACATACAAATATAGACACCACATCCATGTGGATTAATTCTGTATAAAAGGTAAGTGAAAGAGGATACCTATAATAAGGAATCTGGATCTCCTGGAGGCGGATTTCCTCTGATGGCAATGCCACCCTGTTTCAGGAGCAATTCTTTCATCTCTCTATAAGTTCTCAACTCCTCCAATGCCTCAAAAGTTGTCTTAGACCGGAGAACAGACGAAGAGCTGGCAGCGCCACCAATCTCTGCAGGAGCTCTTCCATGAGGTTGTGGTGCCACCGTGCCATGGTGGAGTGGCATAGCAGATTTGAGGAGGACGACGAGCTCACCGACAGAGGCACCTTGGGACTTTCTTGCCACCAGGAAGCTACTGGAATCGTGGTGATTGATGTTGGGTTGCCGATCTCTTGATTCCGGAGATTTGGCCCTGAAAAAGCAATTTGGTATTAGTTGGATGTGGGAGAATGCGAGAGAGGGATGAAGTGGTCGTGGGGATTTACTAGAAGATGATGAAGCAAGGAGGAAGAACTAGAAGAAATGAGAGAGAGGGAGAGAGCGAAAGGACAGAGTCAATCAAGAATTCTGATGTCAGTTGCCGTACTCTAAGCATTCAAAAACAAAGTCAACTTCAAATAATCTACTTTTGAATTTATCTCGGTGAAAAAATCGAAATCCTTCATCACCCTCGGCAGGAGCTCAAAGTTAACTCTCAAGAACCACCAGTATTTACCGAAATGAAAAAAAAAAGATAAAGAAAAATATCGTTAACTTTCCTCACCTAAAATCTTCATCTTCAACAAAGGGGCAGAAAAACCCAGAATTCACGAACTCATCCATCACAGGAAACCTGCTGGCAGCCAACCTAGGTGAAGCCTGAAAAGTCAAACCAGCGTTGACTTCAACAAGCTCAACACAAACCGTCGAGTTTTCCCAAAAGGACCACACCTTCAAATCTTGCAGTACCCGCGCCGGCTTCTGGGAAGGCAGTGGGAGAGAAGTCAAGGAGTTCATCCCCGGAAAAGACGACGGCGTTGACCCATTTTTTCCCCCAAAACTTATACTCCTCCGGGCAGCAAAATTGCTCCTATCTGGAATCACAGGAGACGGAGATTCTTCAGAATTCTTGCTGCAACTTCTCCTGCTATTATTACTCCAGCTATGGCGTCTGGTGAAGGAAACCCAAGCAGGAGCAAAAACCGCGGAAGGAGAGGAATTAAATCTCCTGCGCGGATCCGTTAACGGACTTCCGACGTAATCGGGAATGAATTCCGTCTGCAATCTCGCCCACTCGTCGGAGGTCAGATTTTCCAAGCATGGGAGGTAGGAAACGGCAAGGCGGAGACGACCAGAAGGAGTTTCGACGGCGGAGAAGACGAATTTCTCCATTTCCGCGTCTTCTACTCGCGTGAAAGGCTCCACGAAGGAGGAAATCCGGTGCGCGAGGCCGTAAGGGAGGATCTTGGAGGAAATTTCTTTAAAAATTTCGTACGCCGGGAGAATTCTGACCGTTGAGTAGAGGGATCGGAGGAGGATTATCAGTTTTTTGTATATTTTTCCCTGGGAGTAGGACATTTCGGGGCTCCCGGAGGTGCTTACTTTTGATCTGGATTTGGACTTTGTTGCGGTTCGGCTTTCGTACTGAATCACCCACCGTTCGATGACTTTTCCCTCGGAGTTCTGTTCGCGGCGAGAATCAGGTTTTCTGTTTAGGCAGCAGCCTGAAAGAGGATCGATCTGATCGGAATCTGAGGATTTCTTGGTTTCTTCCGGGGATTCCCTTTTTTTCCCGCTAGTTTCGTCAAGACAATAATTAGCGTTTCGGATAAGGCAGGAACCTGGAGGAGGATTGATCTGATCCGGATCGGAGGATTTCTTGAGGAGGATGACGTCGATGACAAGGGGGAAGAAGTTGCTGTCTCCGACGCCCCAGAGATCCATGTTTTCTAGGGCAGCGGGGCAGTCTCCGAGGGCTAGATTGAACCATTTGTCTCTGGGACGTATACTCGAAGAGGAGGAAGAAGAAGAAGGAGAAGAAGAACAGTAGCGAGAGGAGACGGAACTGTACCGAGAGGCGAGAATTATGTGGAGGCTTTTGGCAAAGAATTCTGTGATGATTTGCTCCACCATGGGAGCTTCAGAGTGCGGAGATCCCATCCGGGAAACGGATTGCCGGTTGCGTCCTCCAGAGTTGGCGAATTCTGCAGATAAAGGGGGAGAGAGTTGAAGAATTCGTCGGATTCCGAGAAAGCAGTGTTTTGAATTCGGGATTGAAAGGGAGAATAGAAGCCGGGTAGAGGAACTGAGCTACAAGCCTTACAAAAATCTTGGAGAAATTTCCGGGCAAGGAAGAAGAGAGAGAAAGAAGATCTTTCCTCTCCCCATAGAAATTTCGGATTTTGTGGGGCCTGAGAGAGGACAAAAATCTCCAGAATTGTTTAAAAAGCATTTGCTTCGTGTTTGCCATGGCCCCCATCAGTACGAGTTTACGAACTTGCCCTTCTCAGATCCGACTACGAGGGATTTGATGTTCTTCAATTCCGAGAAATTAGGGTTTTGAATTTCGAAACAGGGATCCAATCGTCATCAATCCTTGATTGATAAACGGAATGTGATCGATTCTAGCAGAGATCGTCAATCTAATCGAAGATCACCTCTTGAAAATCTGACCTAAAATTTAAATAAATATAAAAGAGATTGAAGATTTGAGGAAGTCATCGCTGTTCGATCACTCCATCGATCGCTATCGATCAAAAGCCAACTCAATCTCATCAGCGATCAAATCAACTGTCTCAATTCTGATCACGACGATCCGATCTGATCGTGTTTATCCTACTACCTATTTCTTTCCCTAATAAAAAAGGAATAAAAAAAAAATTTAAAAGGAGAAGAGAGAGGAAGAGATAGGATGATGTGGTGGATAAAGGATAATGATCAGCATTTGACCCGTCCGCGTCATCTCTTCTTTCTCTCTCTATCTCTCTATCTCTCTCTATCTATCTATCTGTCTATTTATCTATCTATCTATCTCTCTATTTATCTATCTCTCTATCTATATATACCTCTCTCTCTCTAGAAAGAGAATTAGAGATACTCTCCGATGACAAACGAATGAGAGATCTCTCTCACTATCTTTGAACGCAAGGGTCCTTTTATTCCATGATAATCACATTACAGACATAATGAGAAGAACAAGAACAAGAAACCCTAGAAGAAGAAACCCTAGGAGAAGAAACCCTAGAAGAAAGAACAACAACATACAAGCAAAAAAGCCCTAGAAGAGGAACAAGGAAAAGCCCTTCTGAGAACAAGAACGGCCTCCTCAATTCACGACCCTGCAATTTCTTCTGATTTCCCCTCCAGTTCCGCTCGGAGCCTGGAGCCTTCCCATCTTGACCATGGCAGCCTTAAAGTCTTGGAAGAAGATTATAGGATTCTCTGCGTAGCTTTTCACTGTCTCGAAGATCTGACCATCTCCTCCATTAACGAGCACTTGGTCTGAAGCAAGTAAACCCACTCCATTGAGAAGGTTGACGAAGTATTGGTTATCAAAGCTGGCTGGAGTTACAAGATCCAATTGCGTTGATGCTGTTGAGTTTCCTTGCCCACAAAGTTGCTGTAAAGAGACCAGAAACCCTAGTTCATTGTTGCTGGAGACCACGCCAGAGGAGAGTCCCTTCAACCGCGAGCTGAACGAGCTGCACTTGGCGTTGCCGATTGTGTGCCCTCCTGCGCCAAGCGGGTGAAGGTTTAGGGTTTTGGTACAAGTTTTCAATGAAGATGATGATTTTACTTTCTGTGGATTATTCAAAACATCAAGATACTAAAAATGGCCAGATTCTAAACCCTAAAAGACAAATTTGATGTTGCAATCGGCTTCTCCAATAACCCACTAAATGAAAACCTTCATAGATATAAATCTATCATGATTTCCATGAATCACCATAGATGTTGAACATTTCGATGCCACAAAAAATTCAAAGGCATCACATTTCTGTCCTTCCATCTAGTAATCAGATTTTCTTTTTTTAGAAATTCTTTCTATGAATTTATGAAACATGATAAGCATGATAAAAGGTGATGAATTTGATAAGAAATTAGACTTGCTATAGCATTTCTTGTCACCAATCTATAGAACATGATGATATTTTATACATTTTGAGGAGACAACGAGTTTTAAATTTAGAATGAGTTTAATCGTTCAATGAATACAGCTTTTTTAGATCTAAACTTGAGAAAAAGTTCCATGATCAAGCTGATGAACTTGGTTTAGGGTTTAGGGTTTAGGGTTCAGGGTTGTGTGTCATTTGCCCATTGAAATGTTATGATGAATGAAGCAAATTGATTGGGAGTGATGACATGTTTCTTCTAGGATGTTGAACATGTTTTCTTCTCCAAAATCAGTTGAGTTCGAAGCAGATTCTTAAACCCTAGAAAATGGCGTTAATCACAGTAGTTTGACCTGAGAGGGCGACCATGTCCCTCGGTGAAAGACCCAACTGCTGGAACCGGTCAACGAGCGTCTTCACCCCAGAGGTGGGTGCAGGAATACCCTTGTTTGCAGCTGCCTTGCTGGCGGTCAGACTATCCCTCCTTCCCAGCTCCACGTCCCACGTGGGTCCACCAGACTTTGCCACGTAACAGATTGTCAAAAGATACAAAAGTCAAGCGTTGACTATTTGCTGTTTACCAGAAGAACGGCGTCTCTGGCGGAGACAGCGAGAAGGTCAGCACAGGAGACGGTCTCTGGGCAGATGGCTTCCAGCTCCATTTTGATGTCGTCGATGACGTGGAAGCCTCTTAGGGAGTTGGCGTTTGGACCGGCGGACTTTTCTCCGACGAAAGATGGGGAGTCGTCCAGGAGGACGGAGCCGTCACAACCCTAAAAAGATAACCCTAAAAGATCTTAGATAATGATGGAGAGATGAAGCATTGAGATTGGAAGATCAAGATGCTCGAGGTTGACAAAGCAATCACTGAAACAGAGAATGACAGAGAGAGAGAGAGAGAGAGAGAGAGAGAAAGATTGGAAGATCTAGATGCTCGAGGCTGACAAAGCAGTCCTGAGTGAGAGAGATAGGAAGATCAAGATGCTCGAGGTTGACAAGGCAGTCCTGAGTGAGAGAGATAGGGAGATCAAGATGCTCAAGGTTGACAAAGCAGAAGTGAGTGAGAGAGATAGGAAGATCAAGATGTTCAAGGTTGACAAAGCAATCCTACAACAGAGAGTGAGAGAGAGATGGGAAGATCTAGATGCTCAAGGTTAACAAAGCAGTGCTGCACGAGAGAGAGAGAGAGAGAGATAACAGAATATCCACGGGAAGAGAATGGAATACCAAGACGATTAAGGCAGACGAAGCAGTGGGAGAGAGAGATCTGAAGTCCTAACTAAGAGAAAAAGATAACGGAATGTTAAGGTGCTCAACGTTGACGAAGCAGTCATGGAAGTGAAGACGAAGAAGAGAGGCCGCCATGCGAGGATCTTCAGCAACTGCTCGCTGCACTCCAGCAAAGATGACCTCCTCCGCCGCTGGACAAGTGCTCCTGTAGACATCAAACTCCAACACCCAGCCCAACTCTCCACCCAGAAAACAGTCTTTTTTCACTGCTCTGCACAAACCCAGAAGAAGAAAGAGAAAGAAAACATATCTCTGGACCGAGCCCATATCCCTCTATCTTTATCTCTCTTTCTGTAGTCTGAGCTTCGGGTTTGAGTGATCTGAAGTAGAGACTGTGATGGGGGTATTTATAGAGAGAGAAAGGGGGATTAGGTCAGCTTCCACATGGCGGTTGACCACGGACGAATCCGCGTAGCCGGTGAAACTGACTGTACTTTTAGGGCAGAGCAGTGGTGACCGAGCCCTTGAAATTCATCTAGTTTTGTTTTATCGTATGATTTTACTGTGAATTTTATCTATCATAAGTAGCTGTCTTTAGAGATAAAGATCTTTCATGCAGGCAAGATATTCATGAAAAATCTAAATTATCATCATCCTTATCATTTTCCACGTTTTGCAGTATCATTATCATATTCATCATCATTATTATGGTCTATCATGATCGGGCCTCAATGCCCACGTCATCTCATCTACCTCTTGGTTACTCTCTCTCTCTATCTCTCTCTGCATCTCTCTCTCTCTCTCTAAATATGTGTTTGATCCCTGTCACAATATCTTCCCCTGGAGATCAATCCTCGTGAGTACCCACCATGGAATTAACCTAATTGAACATACTTAAAAGGTGAATTAAAATTAGTAGTATGCAAGCCATGATGCCTTAAATGGATTGATCTGTGCAAATCCATGAATATGATATCAAGCTCAAGGAAAATTCTTGCCAATTTTATTCTTTGACTTATCTATAACTTGTCATTTTTCATTATTTACATATATATTCAGCCTGATTAATCATCCACCTTGTCAAATTAAATTAATATAAAATCATTAGAATATCATGTCATTCAAGAAGATATCCCTCATTGAATGACAAAGTTGATGAATATAAGAAACACAAAATGCCAAAATGAAAATTTCATGGACTGATAACATGAAAATTTTATCTTATCAACATGGCTATGCACTCACAATGAAAAAAAAAAGCTATAAAGGGATTTGGGCATGGATAAAGATTGATTTAAAGAAATCTTGAGCAACTCTTTTTTTAATCAATTAGCATAGGGGAATATTATTTTATGCATTCATATATGTATTTGTACTCTAATAAATTTATTATAATTTAAATATTTCACATGCCCATGATATTTATTTTCTGTGATGCCACATTTCTCAAATCATCATAAATGGAAAATTATTTATTGTTCCTCTTGATATTGAATCATGAAAATGGTTAGTGATATGACTGATTAGGTTTCATGAAGTATTATTCAAATTTATAAAAATAAATCCAAGAATTCTTAAAGTTACAAATATATTCATCTGCCATATGAGATAAAAAAAAGCAAAAGTTTGGTAACCTTACAAGACATTATTTTCAATGTTGTATTTCTAAGATGATTTACCCATGTCATTGTTAACAAAAAGCAATGTTGTATTTCTAACAATATAAGACATTATTTTCAACTAATTTTTTTAATCAGTTTAATGGCTTTGGGTCAAGTATCAAGGAAATCATTTTTAGAAGCATTTTGCAATTAAAGATAGAAAAATGAATAACATGTCAGTAAATTATTTTTTGAAAAAGAGATATGTTTTTCTCTTAGATCTTCAAAGTTCTGACCTCAGAAAAAAATTCCAATCTCCAACCTACTCTTGAAAACCATACTTGATGAAAACGGTAAGGAACAAAAGGAGCTGGAAGGTGGAGAACTACAAAATTTAAATGAGGAGTTGAGATCTGAATAGGAGTGGATAAGAAATTGCAACCCTAAATATGGTAAAGAAAAATAATAGAGTTTGAAAAAACTAATGGGTGCATAAAATAAATGGCATAATTGAGTCAATGATAACATGTATCTTATGTGAGTAAATATATGATCCTTAGTGATTTTATTGCATGATTCAGGTCATAATGATGTATTTTATCAT
Source organism: Lemna minuta (assembly GCA_024174645.1). Classification (NCBI taxonomy): domain Eukaryota; kingdom Viridiplantae; phylum Streptophyta; class Magnoliopsida; order Alismatales; family Araceae; genus Lemna; species Lemna minuta. The sequence goes on along the minus strand of CM044119.1, from coordinate 4,139,863 downwards.
GTTTTTGTTGTGCTTTCGTGAATCCCAATGCCATTTTCAATCAAGTTTTCAAATTCACTTTTTAGGCTAATTTTATAAAATTAATGAGTTCCACCTTTTTATTGATAATTTGACATGGAAGGCTTGAGCAGATTGAATTTTGATGAATTAAAAGAGGAATGAAGAGATTTTGATCTAGATGTGATGTTTTAAGTTTAAGCAATTCTATTTTTCAAGATAATCTATTGATATTTATAGAAAATTAAATTCCTAATATAATGAAGATAATTGATGAAAAGAGGATTTATATTCCAAAGGATATTGATTGTCTAAGGTTAAGTACTTTTCTAAAAAAATTGGGATTTATTCAAATTTTATTTTAAAGAAAATCAGAAAAAAATTATCTAAGCCTTGTTGACATGACATGCACATCACATGGTAGGCAACTAATGGGCTAGCTAGGCAACAAGCAACCCCAGTGTCATTGATATGATGCTAATTAGGCGCTTGCATCACATGCCTAGGTGGCACCACACTATATTTATTCAATGCATGTGTGGTGCTACATTCTACAAGGATGATATAGGTTTAATGGTACCCAACTCATAAATATTATGTGACCTATAAGCCAATCATACTTTAATGAGTCTCATTTATGTTTATTGAAATGAAATTTATTCATTATCATTCTTATATGATATTGAGCATATACAATGACTAAATTAATTATGATGAGATAATAATACAATTATCTTTAGTCCTTAAACATATGTTCTAGACATTCCTATCCGTGGGATATTATAAAAAGGCATCGAATTATCCAAAAAGAATAACACTAGCTGATTTGACTCATATAATGAGTATGGCTGATCTAGTAGCCATTGGTGTAGAGACACTAAGGGTAGATAGTGGTTACTTTTTGGAGAAAGATTTCACTAAATTAATCCCTATGAATCCCTGAATGGTATTATACCTAATTTTCAATGAGGTTGATTCATGCATGGTTATGTACAAGGTTCTTTAACTTGAGACACCAAAGACATCTTGTAGACATATAACTGTATTTTGATTATGACATGTAAATCCATGGCCATGGGACATTTAAAACGTCATCTATTGGATACTGCATGAAATCCTCAAAGATGATTGGGGGGTCAATATGGGATCATCCATTCTCGGTATTTGAGGAAAATAGACTCAAGGAATGAGATGTGATGAAATCCTTGGCCAAGGTAATAGAAATATCAGAGGAGTTCACAATGATTTCCTCCACGTATCAGTACTAACTTGAGTGACCAACTAGGGTTTAACAAATAACCATACCCTAAATCATTCATGAGTCTTGTACAGACGAATGATTATACATACATGGTAACTGATAACTTCAAGGTTCCATACATGAGTACTTATGTACTCCATATCTCCTAGAGTACTTGGTGTAGCTTGGCATCCAACGTGTTGGCAACTCACCCTATCGATTGAATTAAATCAATCCTTAATTAATTAATCTATATATTGATGTAGATAATTAACAAGGTTGAACCAATAAGGTGTTATTAGGTCTATAGAGTTATTAAATAATGAGATATATAGACCTAAAAGGTCACACACATAAAGTATATGGATGTTGGTGGATATAGATATAATTATTAGGGTTTTTATGAAAAATTTACATACCAAATATCCAAAAATATAAGGAGAACAACCTCATAATTATGTTTATGACCACCACATTTGATATTTTTCTTTCCATATGAAGACCAATGATAAGGAGATCTAATCATACACTAATTGTGTAAAACAACTTCAAAAACTCTTTTAATGAACCCTAAGAATATACATATATTAATCTATAATAGATGATAAGATCATCAATTCTTGTTATCTTTATATTTTGAATGTCCAACTCAACGTCTCCTGGGGTGATCCATGTTTTGATAGAAACTTTTAGGGCTTATCGAGCCTCAGATTCGAGCAAATAGGCCATTTTTAGCAAACACAATCCAATTAAGACATTCTACATGAGTTGTGATTGCATCAAGTGTCCCCCAAAAATCCAAAATAAAATATGTGAAAACCATTGCATGGCATGCTAAACATCTTATTAGTTCATATGGGGTGCAAAGGCTGCAGTTTCTCCATGTTAGTCTACAAAAAACCCTTAAGATAGTTTGTGAACTGCTAGAAGCCAGCCATTTGTGAAGTGCAAAGGGGCTTCGATCTCTCCTTATGGCTCAAGAATTATTCGTTGGAGAAGATCAAGTGTTATGAGCATTGTTGTTGGTGGAGTAATGATTTGATGAGTGACAAGGCTAGATTCGCACCATATGTCACGTCATTTTGAAAAAGAAATTGTGGCTTTATCACAGCCCTTGGATCTTGCTCTAAGTTTTAGGAAGTCACCACTACTTGCATTATGGTCATATAGAATGATAAATGACCCATTTAACGTGTTTTTATATCTCCATCAAAGCCCTAAACATTTGCCACATCAGCCTCCTCATGAGTTCATTGAGTCCACCAATCTTAGCCATTATAACTATTCCTAATGAATGGTGATCTAATAATACCACATAGGGAAAATGGTGAAATTCTAGGTATTAATACACTAGTCACTTTAATCATGTCACTAGGAGGTACTAAATAAGCATTGTGTTGAGGCCACTTGAGCACCCGCACACTACGCTAACTTGTTGGTTGCAAGTAGTGTGGCACATGTCGCATAAGCTACTATGTCGTGTCCCCTTATTCTTTAACTTTTTCCTTTAAAAGAATTCCCTAAATCCCTAAAATATAGAAAAATATATAATCCCTAGAAAATTCATATTTTTTCACACCATAAGTCCTTTTCCTCTCATATTTTCTTAATTTTATAAGAAATTTAATCATATATATTTCTATTTCATTTTATTTAATAAAAATAAATATAATTTCAGGGTAATCCATAATATCATTAGTTTTGGTACGAAGGTAAAACTAGTCAACCTAGACATTGGTTCTTTATGAAAATCTCATCAAGCTTCACTTTATTTTTTAAAACTCTATCTTTTCTAGTCTCTAATTTTAAATTATCGAGAAATCAGGCTAATGAACAATGTATTTGATATTGAAAAAGGTAAAAAAGTATTTGATCTTGAAAAGGGTAAAAAAATTACATAAAATTAGCTTTAAATAGTGCATTTTGAGAATTTATGTCAAAATTCATGAAAATATTGTAAAAATATATAACATGCATCAAAATGATGTCAATTATGTAGTATAAATTTTTAATAATAAGAATAATAATAAATTCATATCATCATGCTCCCAAACTTAAATTATTGGAATCTATTAATAATATAATAGTACCAATAAATGACTTCAATATTTATTGGCTAAGCATTTCAATGGAACACATATTCCATAGAACGTGCTGCCAAGAACTAGAATTCATGAAAAAAAAGGGTTGAGGCATTGATAACATGCTAATTAGACATGATAATACATGATTATTGATGCATATTAAGGCATAAATGATTTCATTCCTATGCATGTTATCATATTTACCAGTATTTATCTATCATTCCATGAAAAAGTCATTATAATCTCAAAATACATTAAATTAGGGTTAAAATGATGAATTAAAGATATATAATTTTACAAATCATCTTTACTTGAGATTATAAGTGTTTTTTTAATGAGAGAAATCATTTTTATAAATATTTATTTAATTTTCTAAGTTAAAATCTTTAAGAAATAAATGTATTTTTGAAATAGAAATTAAAACTCTTATTATTTATTAATTTTGACTTTTTAGAATGATAGATAATTAAATTTCGGATCAAATGAAAGAAATTTGGATTAATTTGGAGTTATATTTTGAAAATTATGAATTTTCTAATTTTTAGGGATTTTTTTCGGATTTTTTTGAATTTATTTTCGAGTTTAAATCGATTAAAAAAATAAAAATAAAAATAAAAAGCAAAAAGGGGTTTATTTATCACGTGGGACCCACGTGGATGCGACGTGGCACGCAAGGCCACGTGGCAGAGCCACGCAGACCCACGCGAGCGCTTGCGTGGCGCAGAGGTAACATGTATGCATATTTATATTTACTTGTAATATAGGGTTATAGTACATATAAGCATCCGTAATCAGATTTACACTAACTGCTTAAAACCGTGGACCTTATATACCCGACACAGCTCCTTGATTTTCTCCATGTGGGACTATTCTCTCTTTGTTTTTATTTCAGGCGACGTGGCAGTGACGAGACGAAACCGCGAGGTCGTTGATTTCACGCGGTATCGCGTCAAAACTAATACCGAACTTACCAATTTTGGGAATTTATAACAAATTGAGTGGCATAATGGTAAATACGGGTCGAATCCACAGGGAATTAAGGAATTTCTTGACGTAATCTTCAAATTTGATCAAATCCGATGAGAAATTGATGGTAAAAATTGGGGAAAATGGTATTTTTAGAAAGAAGACTTCAAAACGATTCCACGGAATCAAAAATCGTCAAATTTGGATTTGATTTCGCGGAGAAATCAAGAATTGAAGTGGAGAGAAATTTCGGAACGACGAAAATCACGATTTAGCTAAATTTCAGTAAAATTAACATCTAAATCTTAATCTAAATGGAAATTAAAAGTGATAGGAGGGTAATTAAGGTAAAACCGCTTCCACTAAACCCAATTAGCGATCGAAACGAGGTGATTAAGCCAATTAATCACTGAAAACGTGAAGAACGCGAACGTGAGCTTCAAGCGTCGATTTCTCCCTCAATTCTCCACCAAATCTCGACTTCTACCCCTCCGTGGATGCGGAAATGAAAGAGGAAGAGGAAGAACTCGAGAGAAATGAGTGAATCGGTGTCTAGACAAGTCAATTTGATTGAAACTCACTCGGATATATACATCAACGAAGAACAAGTCTATTTAAACGAAATTTGGGCGTAACCGTCCGATCGTTTCGATCGACGGTTACGATGAAACGGTCCATCGTGGACCGTTTCGATTAAGTCGTGACCATCGGATCATGATGGACGGCTACGATTTAATCCGATGAAACGTTTTATAAAAACGCTCCGATCGCGCCCCTTGATTCTTGATCCGACGGTCCGGATGTCTCCCGCGAGATTTGATATGGACCGTTATAACGCTTCAAAATAGGCACGTGCTTGATCTTCGATCCGTGGGCCGCGTGTCCACCCGATCGGCGCGCGTGATGCCGCCACATCGCTGAAATCTGAGCCGTTATAATTTGTTTAAAATGCACGTGATCTTGATTTGAATCCGTGGACCACGCGTCCACTTGATCGGCGCACTCCAATCACGATCCGATGCCTCATATCGCTCCACGTGTCCTACGTTAAAAGACTGTGTGGGACTTTAGTCCCACACGAAAAAGATTAGAAACTCCGTCGGGTTTATAAGGCCCGACGGACTAAGAGGTCGAATACCCTCCCGATATACGGGAGGCTGAATACCTCTTATACTATATGTAATATATGAATAAATATAATGTATGTGCCACGTAGGCTCCGCGCTGGCTTGCGTGGCGCTGCCACGTGGCCTCAGTGCCACGTCGCATCCACGTGGCCCGCGCGGAAAATAAAAAGATTTTTGCCAATTTTTTTAATTATTTTAAATGATTTTAAATCGAAAATTAAATTGAAAAAAATCAGAAAAATCCCTAAAATTGTAAAAATCATATCTTTTAAAATACAACTCCAAATTAATCCAAATTTCTTTCATTTGATCTGAAATTTAATTATCTATCATTCTAAAAAGTCAAATTATTTAAATAACAAGAGATTTAATTCTTATTTCAAAAATATATTCATTTCTTTAAGATTTTAACTTTAGAAAATTAAATGAATGTTTATAAAAATGATTTCTCTTATTATTTAACTTTAAAAACTACTTATAATCTCAAGTAAAGATGGGTTATAAAATCTCTAATCTTTAATTCATCATAATTAACCCTAAATTAACGCATTTTGAGATTATAACATAAAATTGCATAGAATGATAGAAATACACTCAAAATATGATAACATGCACATAAATGTAATGTTTTATGCCTTAATTTGCATTAATAATCATGCTTTATCATGTTAAGATTGCATGTTATCAGGCAACATTAAACGTGTTGGATGCGATCGAATCGAATCTCGTGCGTGGATCGCGTGAACTCGAAGTCCACCGGATCACCGATCACGCACGTGTCTTAAATGGGAGTTATAACAGTCAAGATTTAACACGATCAAAACGCATCCGAAGCGTCTGATGAAGATCCGACGGATACGTTTTCAAGGCGTTTTATAACGAGCGATACGTGACTCCATCTGAGCGCTCCATCGACGATCGGGCGACATCGATTTAATCCTAACGGTTCATGATAAATCGTTTCATCATAACCGTCGATTAATCTGATCGGACGGTTACACCCAAATACACTATAAATAGAGATGTTCTTCCGATTTGTAAACCATTCGAGAGCAAATCAATACAATTGATCTGTTTAGACACCAACCCTCTTGAATCTCTTGATCCTAACCTCTTCTAGACTCAATTCCACATCCTCAGAGTGCTTAAGATCAAGATTTGGGCGAAAGACGAAGGAGAAATCGACGATTGAACTCCACGATCATGATTTTTCAGATTTTGTATGAAAAGCCTTGATCAGCGATTAATTGGGTTAATCTGATCGTAATCTTTGGGTTAGTGGAAGTGGTTTTTACTGATCTTTCATCTATTCATGTTTAATTTCCATTTAGATTAGGAATTTCATCTTAATTTTGTTTTATTTTCGTTAATTTCACGATTTTCAGTTTCAGAAAAATCACCTCACTTTGATCTTCAATTTCTCTGCGAAATCAAAGTCAAATTTGATGATTTTTGATTCTGTGGAATCGTCTTGAAGTTCGCTTTCATAATCTACCATTTTCCCCAATTTCTACCATCAATTTATCATCCGATTTGATCAGATTCGAAGAGATCATCATAAATTTCCTAATTCCCTATGGATTCGACCCTTATTTACCATTATACCCCTCAATTCGAGATATTTTCATCAAATTGGTAAGTTTAGAATTATTTTTGACACAAGATCGCGTGCAATTGACGACCTCGTGGTCTTATCTTATCAGGCAGCCGATCAACGATTTTGATAGGTTAGCTTCCATAATATGAAAGCCTTCATTACTCTCCTAACATACATAAAGTAAAGGTTTTTGGACAGGATTCTCCACAACCCAAAGTTTACATACTACCCCCATGATATTATTTTTGGAGTGGGCAATCTATAAGTGTCATCCCCCACAATATCAAAGAATTGGGGAGAGCAAACATTTATATGACATGAAAGGAGATTGCATAAAGATGAACATCACCACAACTTTACTTAGACTTCCCTTTTCTTATTTGTCTTTGTTGTCCTTTTTTTTAGGAACTTAATTTTTTCCTTCTTTGACTTAGGCAATTTCAAGGAAAATTTTAATGCTTTGTCAAATTTCATCATGAATTTACACGAACTTTGCTGCATTCTCCATTAAATATTAAGGATTTAGATACCAATGTGAATTAGATGATGAAGATATTTGGGATTAGAAGACATAGATGAATGATATGTGGAACCCTTTAGTCCCCACTCTCATAGATTTGGGCCGGCAAAGATGATCTAGTGTAAAAAAGTGGTAAATGAGTAGTTAGGCTAAGAACTTTTACAAAATCATTAAGAGATTTGAAAATATCCTATAGAAAAACACCCTACGAAGAATGCAGATACCAAGGTGATACTAAATTTCCATCTTTTCTTACTCATAATATTCTATGTTTTAAGTTTCATGCTTTAAAAGTTTAAAGTTTTAATGCAAAGCATGAATGAAAAATATAACATGCATCAAGTATAATATGCATGAATAAGTTTAAGTTTTCATGTCTTTTGAAAATATTTTTCTTTGCTTCACGTGGTCAGAAAAATAATAGTGCATAGAGTATGAAAAAATTGAATGCATCTAGTTTTTTTTTAAATTAAAGATTTTCAAAAAAAAAATTTCACAAATAAAGCGCAAGTTAAATCATTAAAATATTTTGAAAATTTTCTAAGCCCTCACAACCAACTTAAATTTTTTTATGTCCTCAATAAAACCACCATGCACATTTAAGCATGATGAGAATCATAATGCCTAGCATGTAAAATTGATATATAAATTATTGAGGTGGGTTTAAGAAAACTCATTTCAAGTAATGCTTTTTTGAAATCACTTTTCTTTGACCTGGCGTTCATCCCTAAAATTATTGTTCTTTGTGCTTGATATTCCATTCACCTCAAAGATGAACCACAAGAGAATAGAAAGTAGAAAAAAAATGTTAAAAAAAGACGAGAAACAAAAGATGAAAAGAAAAACATAACACTAGAGCTTGGGTTGCCTCACAACAAGTGTTAGGTGTTAGGTCTTTAGTTAGGCATGTGAAAACTCTCAGTCTCCAAAAATTAAAGCAATTCTTATGAATCATTACTCGATGCACGATTAAAAAAAATCGTGAGAGCCTAATTAAATCTTGATTATTCTCATCACAAATTATATTTCTATAAGCGTTATGGTTCGAGGACAAAAATCATGAGTTAATCCAAACCACCATAAAGGAAATATAAAGAAATGTACAATTTAGAGATTTAGAATATCTTGAAGACCCAATGGTATTGCATAGAAGACCTCTTTGATGAAATGTCATACCACGGAGAGAGGCAAATGAGAAGGGAGATAAGTGAGAAGGATTATGGAGATGTTGGGATTTGAGGTCAATAAACCTTCTAAAATTTTGACTAAAACATTGAACACAACGGAATACATTAAATCAAACATTCAAAACACTAAGGCACCAAGAATCAATGATCCGGTCATCTAGTATAGGCTACACTCCATGCTTACAAGCTTCACTTGAAGGAGTTCTCAAAGATGTTCGAGTGTCCAGCTTCTACCGGTATCCACATGATCACTAGACGATTGGATCTCTTTTTTAATGCTCTTCACCGAGAAAGAAAGACAAGAAAATAGATAATTCCCACAAGGCTTGCATAAGTGCCTTGAGTTATGGTCATTTTCCCCATATTTATGGACATTGGGTATATGAACTTTTCACAAAAACCTTCATAAGTATCTCTATATCCATCAACATTCATATACCTTATGTGTTACCCTCTATGTCCATATATCTTTCTAGTGATAACTCCATATACCCAATAATACTTTGTTGATCAACCTTACCAATTATCTATATTAATATACATATCAATTAATTCAAGATTGAATTAACCCAACTGAAAGGTCAAGTTGCTAACCCTTCGGGTGCCAAGTTGTACCACGTGCCCTAAGAGATATAGAGTATATAGGAGCTCTTGTATAGAACCTTTTCGTTATTGGTAATCACATATGTATAATCCTTCATCCGCATGAGACTCTTGAATAGAGTATAGTTAACTATCAAAGCCTAATCGGTTACTCAAGTTAATACTCGTGCATGGAGAAAATCTTTGGGAATCCTTTCTATAATGTTTCTAATGCCTTGGCCAAGGATTTTATCACACCTCATTTTTTTAACCAATCTTCTCAAATACCAAGGATGGATGATCTCATCTTGACCATACAATCACTTTTGAGGACTTCATATTATATCCAATATATGATATTTTGGAGATCTTATGGCTAGAGCTTCTTAAGTCATAATCAAAACACAATCATCCATCCATAAGATGTCTTTGGTGTCCCAGGCTAAAGGCCTATGTACACAACCATGACTTAAATCAACTCAATTGATTCAGTTAAGTCTTTCTCCAAAGAGCACCAACTATCTATCCTTAATGACTCTACACCGATAGCTATATGATTAGCCATACTCATCATATGAGCTAGATCACACAATGTTATTCTTTCTAGATAATTTAATTTCCTTCTCAAATAGCCCATGAATGTGAATGTTTAGGACATATGTTTAAAGGACTATTGATCATTGCATTATGATCTCATCATAATTCACTTACTCATTACATATGCTCATGGACTTCATAAAAAATATCACACGAGAATAACAATAAATAAGTTTCATTTAAGGAATATTAACGAGATACGTGGGAGTGTGATTTGGCTTATAGGTGATAACACGTATTTTTAAACATCTAATTCGATATTCTTTGATAATTCACTTATTCGATATTCGATATTCTTTGATAATTTTTAATCATAATTCACTTCATTATTATGCATGTTATCATGTTTCGATAAAATTTTTGCAAGCATCATATTATATCGTTCATTAAAAAGAATTGGCATTAAATTGCCTTTAATTTTTTATATATTTGATGTTTGACCTTTTGCAATGTCAAATGAAGATGATTTAATTGCATGTGCATGAGTTTTATGATTGTAGGCATAAGTAAGGACTTCTAAAGAATGAAGAGGACAAATAAATTATAGTATAAAATTACCCCTTTTGTCATGTTCAATTTTATTTTCGGTGATATCTTAAAAAAATACAAAAAACTGATCAAAATGGCAAAATTTTCATCCACAAAAGAGTTTTCTATGAAAAGATATACATATTTTAAGTTTTATGGGTTTTCTATAATTTTCTAAATTTTGTATGATCTTTCCTTATTTTTCTAATGATTTCCTGTGTTTTATATTTTTTTAAAGAATTTTAAAGTCAGAAAATAGGGTTATCGGCAAGTGCTAATGTGGCATCGCGGAGAGTAGACATTTCATTTTCCGATTGTATAATTAGAAAAATTTATCTTCTTGATGAATCGACATGATTAAATGCTAATAAAATGTTATCAAATTATGAAAAATCAAGAAAATCCATCTAAATATAATAATGATCATTTTAATTATTTTACATCATGATAACATATATTTATGATTATATTTTAAAGAGTAAGTAATATGAGTAATATCATGCAAAATGCATGATATTAATGTATGAAATTACATGGTCCAGCCTTAGATTTTTATGCTGGTTTCCAGCCTTAGATCTACCTTGCCTGTGCTCAGCTTGCTTGTCCTTCAACCATTTCAATACTTCACATGGGCCTCATTTACTGAGATCCACTGCAAATCGAGCCCAAAAAGCCCATGCTTCACCATCTCACAGTCTCACTGAAAGACACCGCAGACGTTGAAATCTCTCCCAGTTCAGTTCAATAGTTCCCGCCCGCGGCTGCAACCGAGATTCCCAAATGGAGGCGGCGACCGTGGAAGCCGCCGAGGAAGAACAGATTTCTGTAGGGCCGGCTCCCGCTCCGCGCTCCCGCCCCAAGCGCCCTCTGCAGTTCGAGCAGGCCTACCTCGACATTCTACCCTCCGCTCACATGTGAGGGCTTTATCTGGCTTTCTGTGTTTCCCCTTTCATCTTATTTTAAATAATTTTCTACTGTTTTCATTAAATCGCAGAATAGGTCTTGGATATCCTGATTTTGTTTATTTATTAAAGTTTGATGCTGCTGCAGGTATGAGAAAAGTTTTATGCATCGTGATGTGGTCACTCATGTTGCAGTTTCTTCGGCGGATTTTTTCATAACGGGGAGTGTTGATGGTGAGCAGGGTCAACGTCTCTGTATAATTAGGGTTTTTTTTTCGTTTGAATCATCTCCGGTGGTTCGAATTATTGTATTTTGATCTAAATTGGTTGCTTAGCTTTGAAACCATTATAATATTTCCTCTCTCCTTCTACAGGTCATTTGAAATTCTGGAAGAAGAAGCCAATCGGCATCGAGTTTGCGAAACACTATAAATCTCATCTAGGTCCCATTACGGGGTTATCTGTAATTACTCTTTCCATCTATTTGTTTCTCGCAAATTTTTACTAATTCCACTCTCATGAGAATAATGCACAGTCATGATTTTCTGACTAATTTCTTGAAGTATTTGACTCTTCTTCATGGTCAATTTTGTTTGGGAGTGCAGGTCAGTGCTGATGGATTGCTCTGCTGCACAATCTCTGATGACCAATCGGTGAAGATCTATGATGTTGTAAATTATGACATGATGGTGATGATGCGGCTGCCTTATGTTGCGGGAGCCGTTGAATGGGTCTTCCGGCATGGTGACGCCAAAGCAAAACTTGCTGTCAGTGATCGAGATTCAACATTTGTTTATGTGTATGATGCTCGTTCCGGGTCCAGTGATCCAATCATCTCAAAGAAGGTTGAACAATCTTTTTATAGTTTTTATTTGTCTATTTTGAAGATGCTTTAATCTTATTTTTTTATAGATTCAAATGTACCCCATAAAGCACATGAAGTACAACCAAGTGTATGATGCTGTGATTTCGGCAGATTCAAAAGGGGTGCTCGAGTACTGGTCTCCTTCAACGCTGTCTTTTCCAGAAGATGGGTGTGCTTTTCTTTATTTTTTCTATCTTCCATGGAATGCTTGAACGATTTCCTTATTGGGAAGTGAAGATTTGGTGTGTTTCTTGTGCAGAGTGAGTTTTAGTATGAAGGTTGATACAAACCTCTTTGACATTGCTAAGTGTAAGACAATGGTTTCAGCTATTGAGGTGTTTGCTCTTATTTTCTCTCTTTATCTCTCTCTTTTTCACTCTCTGTGTGTTATCATTGGATATGGTGATTTGCAGGTTAGTGCAGATGGTTTTCAGTTTGCCACCACATCACCTGATCGGAGAATTAGAGTTTTCTGGTATAGAAGTGGGAAACTTAGGCGAGTATATGATGAGTCTCTTGAGGTAAGTTTTCTCTATCCTCCTTCTTTATGTCTCTCTTGCTATCTTATTTATTTTGTATAAACATCCTATATTAATTAATCAGAAAATGTTAACATAGATTTTGCTGAAAACCAATGTCAGACAACTTCCAGTGCTCCTAACAGAAAGGGTGGCATTAATCAGTGAGATGAACTCTGTTGTATCCTGGAAAGATACAATCTTTGAATAAAAGCACATATTGAATACTTCATTGTAAAGAAGTCAGTCTTGAATTTCATTGTGTCGTCACCTATCATTTTGTTGGTGAGAAAAGAACAAACAAACTAGAGTCCAACATGACATTAGCATTGTTGGAGTATGCTCAAAAGGTAAGCTTTGTATTGAAGTTACTGGCAAGAAGTGTATAGTAAGATAATACATTATGATTCATCTTTCATTGGCCAATATGGACTAATTTTACAGCTGCTTGTAAATAGACGAACTTCAAATGGTAGTTCACTAGAATTTAGCAACCATGCAGGCTCACCAGTACATTGATTATGATTGTTTTGGTGACCTTTTTCTTCTATTTCGTTTTATGATTTCTATTGCATCTATACCTCAGAAGCAGAGGCTAGCAGTGAGTGTGGTATTGGGTAATTCAATATCCGCTACTGAGCTCTGTAAAAAGGGCTTTTAGCCAAAGCAATGAATGAGTTCTCAATTTTCAATCTGTCTGTTTCTGCCGGTTCTCCATCATGACACGTAGGGTGGAAAATTGAGCAGTGATGATGATAAGAACTTCTTAGCTGGAAGGAAGTAGTACGGACACCCCCTATTGGTTATAAATAGGGAGTGTGATTTCCAGGGCTTCCGACTGGGTTCTAGGCTTTTCGAGAAAGAGGATAGAAGTACACACATAAAGTAGAAATCAGGAAAGAAGAAGTTATATTATCCCTTAATCTAAAGGGTTTTTATACAAAGTGCATATGACCCTTACACCTGTAATGATTTCCTTGTTCAACGGTACATTAGAAGGGTAAAAAGCTAATTGATAATAAATTGATAAATATGACATAATGTCATATTTCTTGACACTCCTGGAGTGCAGGAGTGGATATTTTTCATTCTAAGCTTGGAGATTAGTTTGGAGAAAGTCTTGGTTGGTAGTCCTTTAGTGAAGATGTCTGCACACTGTTCAGTGGAGTTGACATGACTAGTCTCCAAAATTTTCTCGTCTAGTTTTTCTTTAATGTAATAGTGATCAATATTAATAGACAGGGTCTGATCTGATCATGATAGACAGGGTTGTGAGCAATGCTGATGGCTGATCTATTGTCACACAAAACCCTGATAGGTTCTTCATAACGTATTCTTAGGTCTTGGAGAATGCCTTGAACCCAAAGAATTTCATCAATCCCGCTAGGCATTGCGCGGAATTCGGCTTCATACTTCATTTTGATACTACTCTTTGCTTCTTACTCCTCCATGTCTCCAAATTTCCCTCGAGTATTGTACAGTAACCCGTGGTGGATCTGCAGTCAACCAAAGAGCTAGCGTAGTTAGAATTGGTATATAGAACTACGTCTAACTTACCTGTCTTGATGAAGGAGATCCCAAGCCTAGTAGTGCCCTTGAGATATCAAAGTATCCTGAGAGCTGCCTGGAAGTGAGATCATTGAGGGGTATGCATAAATTGACTAAGGACATTCACAGAATAACATAGATCAGGCGGAGTATGCAATCGTTACAGTAATCAACCAATTAGTTTCTGATATGAAGTTTTTTCAATGCTTGGGTCATCGTCTTTTAGTGCGAGTTATGATTAACCTCAATGGGGGTATAATTAGTATCACAGTGTAAGAGTTTAGTATCTTCTAAGATATCGAGAATATATGTTTGTTGAGTCATGAGAAGTTTTTGGCTGGACTTGGCAATCTCTATACACAAAAAATATTTCAAAGTTCTGAGGCTTTTTACTTCAAAGTGTTTAAGCAGATGATCCTCTAAATGCTTTGCATCAGCCTTATTATTTCCTGTAATAATGATATTGTCTACATATACAATTATGTGCCGGAAAGTGCTGGAGAAATAGACAATATCAAATTTTACATTGCCTATAAAGGCCGGAAAAATAGTACTCTAAAGTGCTCTAAAGTGCCGGAAAAATAGTACTCAAAACTTTCCTGTAGGGAATAGTACTCTATTCTGCTACTCTAAAGTGCCAGAAATATAGAGTATTATCACCATTACATTGCCTATATCCTAACAGTTTCATGACCCTAGTAAACTTTCCAAACCAAGCTCTAGTGGAATTTTTCAACGCATACAGAGCTCGTTTCAATTTTAACACTTTATCCTTATTCATAGGGTTTTCATTTTTTTTTTTTTGAAATGAGAGAGAGAAGCACCCCTAACGGTGCCCCCAGATTTCATTGAGCTAATGAAAATAGTACAGCAACAAGGTCTGTCACAGCAGGGATACAAAGTTCGAGGGGCCAATGCCACCTCGGTGCCAAGAAAAATAAAATCCCTCAGCTGTATGTGTAATGGCATCGCCAGACAGGGAGATGCCCCTGAAGATGACCTCGTTCGTGTGGATCCAAATCGCCCACAGAGTGGCGAAGATCCGCCTCCCGTCTGAAAGAGCCTCCCAACAAGGAGCTCCAGAATGCCTCCTCAGAGGTCACGGAGAGTCGGGCCACTGCCGCCCCCCGCCATGCCTCTTGAGCCAACGAGCATTGGAAGAAGAGATGGGAGCAGTCCTCTGGACCCCAGCCACAAAGAGGGCAGCTCACTGGAGAATCTGGAAACATGCGCTGTCGGGCCACAGGGAATTTGCATGTAGATTTCCTCTTCTAGTTCCCCATTTAAGACTGCATTTTTAATGTCATACTAATATCAATATCTTCTAGTTCCCAGTCTAGGTTGACAGCTAAGGATATCAATATCCGTATAATGTTTAATTGCGCTACAAGAGCAAAGGTATCTGTATAATCAATTCCATAACTTTGGGTATAGCCTCTGGGTATAGCCTTTTTCTACTAACCTGGCTTGATATATTTCTAAACTTCCGTCTGAATTGTATTTTATGTTGAAGACCCATCGACACCCTATCGGTTTTTATCCCAAATTTATTGTCTACTTCGTCCTAGGTATGATTTTTGAGCAAGGCCTGCATCTCCTCCTGCATAGCAGTGTGCCAGTGTATTGATGTGAGAGCTTCAGCCACGGTTTTTGGAATAGAAGTTTGATTGAGTGTGAGGAGAAAGGTTTTGTATGTAGGAGATACATGGTTTAATGCTAGGAAATTTGAGATAGCATATGGAAGAGGCTTGACGCAGGTGCGGCTAAGTTTGCAAAGAGCATGTGGGTGATCTTCTTGTCTAGAATTCTCAGATAGATTGAGATTTACTGGTTCAGTGGAACTAGTCTCAGTGGAAGGGTTACTAGGATGTTCCATAATTTTTCGTCTAACATAGTATGTGGGAAAATAGGTGAAAGAAGTATGTTGAAGTTGAGGATATGAATTTTCGTATTCTTGGTCAGGTATCTGCTGATCAAGTATGGGTGTCACAGAGAGGTGTACTGGGTATCGTAGGGGTAATGAGTCTTCTATTCTTCTAGCTTCAGATTCATTTCCAATAGGAAGTGTTGGGTAATTGTCTGTAGTTGAGGGAAAATAAAAGGTATTCTAGTTGAAAAGTGCATCTTAGGTGACAAAAAGTATTGAGAAATTGGATCATAGCAATGATAGCCCTGTTGAGTAGTTGAGTACCCAACAAAGACACCTCTTACTGCTCGAGCAGATAATTATCTGGGGGTATATTGTGGGTATGAATAAAAACTACACATCCAAATACTTGTGGCTTGAGTCCATTCTATAATTTAACCTTTTGAAAATGTTTCTCGATTCATTCTATGGGACTGTGAAGCCCAATAACCTTAGATGGAAGTCTATTTATAAGGTAACTGCAGTCATAATGGGAAAATTCCAAAGGTCCTCCCTTTCTACATAATGTCACCAATTTTCCTTTCCACGAGACCATTCTCTAAGAATGTGGTGTATAAGAGAATGAGGTTTCATGTCGTATTCCTTCATTCTCAAGGAATTCTTTTAATTCATGGTTACAAAAATCTTTGGCATAATCAATTGGGAAACCTTTAATGTAGACATCAAATTGACGCTTTATCATATGCCAATTTTTTTTAGAATTTTGGTCGTCACAGATTTTTGTTTTAGGAGGTATAGCCAACTAATTCGGCTGTAGAAAGCAACAGAAACTAAATTAGGGGGCACCATATCGGGTGTTCCCCTCCCTCTTTTCAACAAAAACAGAAACTAAAATCTATCTATGGCCCTCTATGTCAATATGGGAAGAGTGTCCCCATATATCTTAATGAATGAGTTGGAATGGCTCTTTGCATCGGTTTGTTCTAAGGGGCAAGTATTCTGTTTCAATTTAGCCATTTTACAGGTATCACACACTAGATCATCAATAGGGCAATTCTTAAACAAGGATGGATACATCGTTTTAAGAAGAGTAAAGGATGGATGCTCTAATCTCCTATGTATGAGTGTGGCCTCCTTCTTGGCAGGAGTACTTCTTACTACTGCTACTGTGAAATGCTCTTTCTGTCTAAGAATCACTGGGGTTGTCAATAGATGTTGGAGTCCATTACAGATCCTAGCAAGCCCAATCGTCCGTCTGTGAACCTTATTATACAAAAAAGCATCAAAATTATCAAAGATTATTCTATACTCACTTATCTTAGCAAGTTTGTGGACTGAAACTAAACTGATAAATATTTTGGGAACATGTAATACTTGGGTGAGGAGACCTATGGGGTCTAACTTAACACTTCCTATTCCAGCCACTTGGAGAAGTGTACCATCGCCAGTTTGAACCATCTTGTCCGAGACACAAGGTTCATATGAAATAAAATGGGAATATATGGGAGTCATATGATTAGTCTCTCTTGAATCTAGAATCTAGGAGGATTGAAGTGTTTTTCCTTGAGAAGATAACAAAGCTGATAAAAGGGAAGGGTTACCTGAGTTAGCCGAAGATGTCGAGCCGATAATTGATTCGGAGGAGCTAGAAGATGCAGAAGATGCCATAAGACTCTGTACCTGCTGTTGTAAAAGATTTACCTGCTGTTATAAGTCTTGAGTAGAAAAATGTTGCCCAAGAAGACTTGGTGGATGAGTAGTAGGGTGTGTAGGAGGTGGCAATAACAGAGGCTGAGAATTATATGAAGACGGTATAGGCTGAGGATTCCATGTCTGTCCATCAGAGAGTCCTCCTTGAGTATGTGAAGGATATGCAACCTGTTGAAGAAATGGATGATCCTCACATATGTACCCTCATCTTTTCTATAATTGTACTTATACTCTTTCTAAAATTATATTTATACCCTATCGCAGGTGACTGTTAGAATATGAACGTTACAGACCAACAGTCATATTCTCTCACCTCACTTGTATAAATATAACTGATCTAAATAAATAAACTTACTTTTTCTTCTTCCTTCTCTGTTCTTCCAGAAACTCTGACTCAGTCATAGCATTCTAAAGTTTATCATGGTATCAAAGCCAGGTTGCTGGTGAACAGAAGTGTGTTTTTCTGTGTGTTCTCCTTGGTTTTTCTGTTCAAGCCATCGGTCATCAAACCGCTTAGTTCCTCTTGAATGAATCAAGCAGGAAGGAAACTCTTCTATTTGAAGTTTTTTACCACTCGACCATATGGAATAGGGAGAGGCCACTGTAAAGGGAGAAGGATTACCCTCGCCTATGGTGGAAATACTGCCTACGGAAATGATCACTACTTCTCAGGGACTGCCAATTCTCCTGGGAGATTGATGGTTCTCCCAATTACCTGTAGTTGCACCAAGAAGCCAATTCACTGGCCATAATGTCTATCTGTGGGTGCGTCACATTCATGCTATTCTCAGACCACGTAAGCTCTTGGATCATCTCACCAACCAAGCTCCACCCGAAACTGATTCTCAATACAAGCGATGGACTGTGGAAGAGGAAGTTCTATATACATGACTTCTTGACTCAATGACAACTGAACTCGCCAATCATTTTATTGAATATGAGACCATCAAGGAAATATGGGATGCTGCCCATAAATATCACTCAAAGAAAAATGATCGGGCTAAAATCGCTCAGTTGGTGATTCGAGCAGGATAATTGCAACTAGGTGACAAATCTGGGCTAGCCTATGCAAATGAGCTAAGCGCAATATACAGTGAGTTGGATCACCATAGACCACCAGCTCATGACTCTATTGATAGAGAATATATCCTAATTGTAGAACCCTAACTAGGGTTAGGGTGAGAGGAAGACGATAATAACATCCCGCTCGTAAGTGTTACATATCTAGGGTATATATATACCCTAGAGGTATACAAGTGATACGTAAGGCTAATGGGCTTATTGAACATGGCCCATTAGCAGATGTGGCAGACCCCGCGGCGCGGCGATTCGGCATTTATGGCGAGCCTGCGGAAGTGTTTTCCGCAGGTGCAGAGGTTCTTCCGACCACAGCTTGGGAACGGGGAGACCTTCCGGTTCTGGAAGGATAATTGGTCTGGACACGGTTGTCTCAGTGGGGTTTTTCCTCGTCTCTACGCGTTATCCATGGATCCGCGGGTGTCGGTACAGCAGGCCTGGCACGGAGTATGGGCCCCGGCTCTGCCCGAGGCATTATCAGACCAGCGGGTGGCTGAGTTGCTGAGGTTGCAAGAGCTCCTTGCCGACCAAAGCTTGTCAGAGGCAATCCAAGATGCGTGGGTGTGGAGCGGCCCAAGCTTCACCGTCCGAGTGGTTTATAGATTGCTCCGCGACCAGGGGGCATCGGAGGACCCGCTCTTTCTGCAGAGGTGTCGAGTGGTGTGGAAGCGACGTCTCCCTTTGAAGATCAAGATTTTCGCCTGGCTTCTGCTACGACGGCGATTGATGACGAGGTCCTTGAGGCAGCGCATGATCCCGGACTCTCCCGTGGAATGTCCTCTATGCGCTAGGGCAGTAGAGGATTGCCAACACCTGTTCTTTGCCTGCTCCTTGGCCCAAGAAGTGTGGCGGGCGGCGGATGTCGGTCGGCTCGTGACGACCTCGGAGGAGGCATTCTGGCGGTCTCTTGGCGGCGGAGCTTTCCGTCGTGAAGCTGAGTGGCAATCTATTTTTGCCACACTTTGGTCCATTTGGACCCATAGGAATGAGGTCATATTCAGGGGTTGTCCCCCTTCCGCTGATGCTATCAAGCACAACGCGAGGGGGTTTGCGTCTTTTTGGCACCGAGGCAGTCTAGGCCCCTCGACTTCTGTACCCCTGTAGTACATGATCTGTACATTTCGTCATTATTTTAATGACATTGGGGGGGCACTGTTCCGGGGTGCCCTTCCCCCTCAATTCAAAAAAAAACAAAAAAAAAAACATGGCCCATTAGCCCATATAGGAGATATCTCACTAACACTAATAGATCGAGTATATCGCCTCTTAACAGGCCTGAGACTGGAATTTGAGAATATTAGAAGCCAATTGTGTCACCGGGAGAATCCTCTATCTTTTGAGGACACTGTTTCACAATAACTCAGTGAAGAAAGCTGACTCTAAGAGATGAAGGGGAGCAGTGAAGACTCTGCCTATGTAGTTACAAATTTAGGAGGAACAGCTCCCAACCAAAGTGGCTCATCTACTTCAAATTCAACGAGCACCAAGAAGCCTCAAGCCAAAAATAAAGAAAATTTGTGGTGCAACTATTGTATAAGAAGAGGACATATGAAGGAAGCTTGTTGGAAACTCCATGGAAGACCTCCACTAGCACATATGATAACTAACCCATACATATCTCAATGGGGTATATCCGATGGACAGCAGTGGACATCTCCTTAGGTGCCTCACAGTCATCCAATGCCAAGCATCTCAGCACCCCCTACATTGTCAGCTACCTTCCCAACTACACAGTCATCTCAAGATGTTACACCTCGAGAAGAAATAAATTTAGAACAACTGGTAAGGACTCTACAACAACAGATGCCGAGTCTTCTTACAACCGGATCAATCATTGGGTCAACATCCTTGGCCAATGCAAGCAAATAATATGCTTTATTGGCTATATCTTTATTATCATCAATTAGTTCACCCAATAAGTTACACCTGTCATTCTGGATTCTGGATTCCGGGGCAACAGATCATATGACACCTATATTAAATGAGTTTGTGTCATATAAACCTTGTTACATAAATAAGAATGTCCAAACAGCTGATGGTACTCTGCTCAGAGTGGCCAGGATAGGTAGTATTCGAATAGCTCCCATAGGCTTGCTCACACATGTATTACATGTTCCAAAACTATTTGTGAGTCTCTAATCAGTCCAGAATATTGCTAAGATGGCTGAATATTAAATCATATTTGACGATGTTGATGCTTTTCTGTGTAATAAGGTTCAAGGATGGAGGATTGAACTTGCTAAGGTCTACTATTAACTTTATTACCTATCTCACACACCATTAAGTCCTCGGAGGGAGACCAAATTCAAGATAATAACGGTGACCAACACTTATATGAACAATGAAATCATTCTCCTCCATTAAAGATTAAGACATCCATCTTTTGTTCTGCTATAAATTATGTACCCATCTTTATTTAAAATTTTTTCCATTGACACTTTCATATGTAATGCTTGTCAATTGGCCAAAATGAAGTGCACTACATACCCCTTTGATAGGCAAAAGGTGCTACTCACCTTTCGAACTCATACATTGTGATATTTAGGGACCTTCTCCACAGACTGATATAGAAGGCCATCGACGGTTTCTAATCTGTGTGGATGATTACAGTCGCTTCTTCTGGTTATATCTCCTGAAGCAGATATATGAAACTACCAAACTACTAAAGACTTTAATCAATATTTTAAAAGGCAGTTCGGTGTAAACATCAAAGGCTTCAGGACAAACAATGCTAGAGACTTCTGTAATAAGGAGATCAGTGAATTTTGTAACAATGAAGGAATTCGACATGAAACCTCATGTCCTTATACCCCTCAACAAAAGGGCTAGCAGAAAGGAAAATTAGAGATATCATGGATAAAGGCAGGACATTAATAGCAGATTCATCTCTTCCTAAGAATCTTTGGGGATTTGCTATCATGACTGCAATATGTCTAATAAATAACCTCTCCTCCAAAACACTTGGGCTACAAAGTCCAATTGAAGTCATGGAAAATTGTTTTCCTACCATAAGACTCAGAAATGGCCTACCACCCAAGGTGTTTGGCCGTGTATGTTACATTCACATCCACTATATGGGGACTGATAAATTATCTGCTAAGGCTGTGAAAGGAGTATTGGTGAGGGACTCCACTACACAAAAGGGTTTTCTTTGCTATAACCCTCTTTCCAGAAAAATCTTCGTCACTAGAGATGTATTTTTTTATGAAAACACTTTTTACTATCAGACAGTCAAGACCCGTGTCTTCTTCCATCTGTGGAACCAATAGCGATTCCAGCAGATCTAAATCCTCTAGATCAAATCTTAGATAGACATCAACAAGATATCTAACAAGATACCCAACTGACCAAGTCCAATGGTCTGACTCCATTCCCAAATATTATGTTAGGAAGAAACACCAAGAGTCTGCTCAAGGATCACCTCTCAAATATCTCCTCTCCATCCTTGTGAGGAACCTCACAGTTCTGCAGAAACCCTACTGGAGCAATCTACAAACGATCAACATGCAGTGGTAGAAAGAGAGGAATTGTCTATCGTCATAAGGGTAATCGTACATGTGTGAAACCTCTTCCATATTCTATAGTAAACTACCTCAATTATGAACATACATTTCCAAAATAGAAAACATTCCTTAATGCTTTAAATTAAGAAAAAATTCCTAATACCACAGCAGAAGCCCTTTGTTATCCTCACTGGTGCCAAGCAATGGATGATGAGATGGCAGCATTGATTAAAAATCAAACTTGGCAAGTTGTAACACCACCACAGGGTATCAAACCAGTAGGATGTTGCTGGGTATTCACAATCAAATACAAGTCAGATGGTAGCCTGGAACATTACAAGGCAAGATTAGTGGCTAAGGGATACTCTCAAACCTATGGAGCGGACTAAAAAGAAACTTTTGCCCCTGTGGCAAAGATGAACACTATTAGAATTTTAATTTCCAGGCTATTAATCTAGACTGGGAACTACAACAATATGACATTAAAAATGCCTTTTTACATGGAAACTTAGAAGAGGAAATTTATATGCATATTCCCCCAGGTTTAAAGATAACTTTGGAAAAGACAGGGTTTGCTGATTACAGAAGGCCCTATATGGTTTGAAACAATCCCCTTGGGCATAGTTTGACAAGTTTACCAAAACTATGAAGCTCCTCGGGTACAAACAGTGCAATGGTGATCACACATTATTCTTCCAACACTTTCCTTCATGGGGAGTCAATATCTTAATTGTGTACGTCGATGACATCATTATCACAGGGAGTATAAGACAAATGATACTCCAATTGAAGCTCATCATAAATTTACACATAGTGATGATGATCCTAAGGTCGAGATGAACTCATATCAGAAATTAATTGGAAAATTGCTATATTTATCTCATAATCGACCTGATATCTCTTATTCAGTGAATGTATTGAGTCAGTTTATGCATAGTCCTCGAAGATCCCATTTTCAGGCTGCTCTCCGGGTGCTAAGGTATCTCAAGGACACTATTGGACTTGGGCTTACCTTCACGAAGACAGGTAAGTTAGAATTAATTCTCTATACTGATTCTGACTATGCTGGATCACTGATTGATCGCAGGTCTACAACGGGTTACGGCACCATGTTAAGAGGCAATTTAGTAACGTGGAGAAGCAAAAAATAGAGTGTCATTTCTAAGTCGAGCAGAAGCAGAATTCCGGGCAATATCCAGTGGCATAGATGAAGTTTTATAGATCCACGGGATACTTAAGGATCTAAAAATCACCCATGAGGAGCCAATTAAAGTGTTCTGCGATAATAAATCTGCCATCAGTATAGCTTATGACCAAGTATATCTTTTTTTTTTGAACAAGAATGACCAAGTATATCTTGACCGGATCAAGCATGTGAACATTGATCGGTTCTATATCAAGGAAACGCTTGTCGAGAAGATTCTAAGCACACATTATATACATTCGACTGAACAATGTGCAGACATCTTCACAAAAGGATTACCCAGCAGAGTTTTCTCAAAACTTATTTCCAAGCTAGTGAGAAATCTTCATTCCTGCACTTGAGGGGGGAGTGTTGAAGAAATGGATGATCCTCACAGATCTACCCTCATCTTTTCTATAATTTTACTTATTTTCTTTCTAAAATTATATTTATACCCTATCGCAGGTGACTGTTAGAATATGACCATTACATATCAACGGTCATATTCTCTCACCTCACTTGTATAAATATAACTGATCTAAATGAATAAACTTACTTTTTCTTCTTCCTTCTCTGTTCTTCCAGAAACACCCCAACTCTGACTCAGTCATAGCATCCTCAAGTTAATCACAATCATATGTGCGTGTGAGAATTTCTCATTCATATCTTGAGGAGGTCTTCCATTTAATTTCCAGCATTTCTCCTTGGTGTGTCCCTTCCGTTTGTAGTAATTGCACCACTGATTTTCTTTATTTCTAGGCTGACCTTTCTTAATTTCACTTACTGTCGGTGCTGATTGTCCATTTAGTAGTTTTAAAAGATTTCTGATCAGTGATTGCAAAGGTGGAGCATTCTCGCACTCCCTTTTGTTCTTGAAGTCGGGTTTCCTCATTCAATAGTTGGGTGACCGTATCGTCAAATGAAAGTGGGCTTTCTCTGCTGAAGAGTTGACTTGGAATGCTCTCAAATTCAGGCCTAAGTGTACTCCTGTCGCACCAAATTATGGGTGAGAGGACGATAGTGATCTTATTGTCTATAAATGTCATTTAACTCATTTGCGTAGGTCAAGACGATTTCTCACCTTGATGAAGTGCACTGCTTCGATAAACCAACTGAGCAATCTTCGATCGATCATTTTTCTTGGAGTGATATTTGTGTACCGCATCCCAGACTTCTTTACAGTTTCATACTCAATGAACTGATTCGCCAATTCGGTTGTCATAGAATCGAGTATCCATATATAAAGAATTTCCTCCTCCACTGTCCAGCATTTGTAGCTTGGATCAGTTTGTGGAGGAGCTGAGTCTGTCAGATGATCAATAAGATTTCTTGGCCTAAGTATGGCCTGGAAGTAGCAAGTCCTTAGACAGAGATTATGGCCAGTAAACTGGCTCCTGGAGGTTACCACAGGCAGTTGATTGAACCAGCGATCTCCTACAGTGACAGACAGTCCTGGGGAGGAAGTAGTTATCTTGGTGTCACCACCGGACACCTCTGCTACTGAGTTAAATTGAGAAACAGAAGATTCGCCCTTGACAGTAGCCTCCATTTTTTTCATATGATCGAGGATCGACCCCAATAAAGAATAATGTCAACAAAGGGAAAGATGTCGGCTAGAGGGATGTCAGACTAGGTTTAACAGAAAGGCATACCACTGAAAATGTGGAAAAACCCTAGTTGCAACTGGGCTCTGTTACCATGTGATTTCCAGGGCTTCCGACTGTGTTTTAGGGTTTTCGAGAAAGAGGATAGAAATACGCACAGGAAGTAGAAATCAGGAAAGGAAAAGTTATATTATCTCTTAATCTAAAGGGTTTTTATACAGGGTGCACTTCACCGTTACACCAGTAACGGTCACCTAGTTTAATGGTACATTAGAAGGGTAAAAAGGTAATTGATAATAAATAGATAAATATGACAGTGCTATATTTCTTGACAGGAAGAGAGAGAGAAGGGGTGGGGGGGGGGGAGAGTTGGGTCGCTCTTTTGGGATTTGGAGTTAGTATGATGTAAAGTATGGTTATCTTTCCTCCTATCTAGGGTTTACTCTCCTCTGCCCAAGTCTCTCTCTCATCCCCAGGAGCTTGATGGTACTTCCTCTACTCTCTCCGTCAACCTCTGAACATTATTTGCCTCACCTTATTCTCGCATTGACTCTCCTCATTTTCAACATCTGGATCTACAGTGGAACTCAATACATAGATTATGTTGGATTGTTTCCTTTTGTTTTCTTTTTTTTTAAAGGGGGGGGGTTCTATCAGATGATGTAAGATAGTTATTCATACCCTGCAGAGTTCTCCATGTTGTTGAAAAAACCTATTGTACCATGCATACTGGAGGGAGTTTTCTTCATAGACACGTGAATTGTGTTGACTATAATGTCAAAATATAGCAGAGTTTGCTTTAAGATGCCCCTGTCACAAATTAGGTATGTTGATTTGGCCCACGTGATAATGAGACAACTGAAGTTAGCAAATGTATTATTGCCTGATTAATTTTACAAATTAAGAGTAAAATCAATTTTTCCATAAACATGAGTAACATCAGTTCGCTATTTCTAATATGTAGTTTCTCTAAATTTGTGGAGCGTGTAGCAGTAAGTCTTATCATAAGGTGATGAGATGATTAGCTACTGTAGCCTACAACTTGAAGTCATGTATGAACTCAGTGGGCTTAAATGTTGAGGTGGCCAAAATATACTAATAGTGGGACACAATTATTTTTTTGGGCCTGAATCTATTAGAATTTGATGACTAATTTTTTGATTAGCATTTATGATATGGTTCCAGCCAAGAAACTCGAATGCTGTAAAAGAATTTGAAGTTTAAAAGAATTTGTAAAAGCATTGTGACAGTGGTAGAACGAATTGTTAAGTCTTAGAGAGAGATGACGAGAAAGGGTTTTGGAGGTTTGCAATTGATTGATGAATTCTTATCTCCAAAATTTCTTCATCACATCTGTTCAAACTCACAACCTCTATGCTCCAGATGAGGTTAGAAAGTGTTTCGTGGTAGAGATAAGCACACAGGAGAAAGTTAGAGAAGGAAAAGTTAATATTCATTTATGACTGAGGCTTATTTATACAGATGTATGTGACCGTTACACCCAACGGTCATTTCTAACGGTAACCTGCGATAGGACATAAGTACAAATATTACAGATAAAGGTACAAGATTGTAAATGTCCTTCATTCTTCAACAACATGTAGCGATTCTACCTCCTTTTCAACTTTTTTCATGCTCTTTTCATCTCTCATCCTCTTTCTCCATCTCTCTGTACCTCTG
Organism: Lemna minuta; assembly: GCA_024174645.1. Classification (NCBI taxonomy): domain Eukaryota; kingdom Viridiplantae; phylum Streptophyta; class Magnoliopsida; order Alismatales; family Araceae; genus Lemna; species Lemna minuta. The sequence goes on along the minus strand of CM044119.1, from coordinate 4,112,981 downwards.
TTTTCTTCATCTTTTTCTCTCACTTCCTTTTTCTCCCACTTCCTCTCTCATCTATGTGGCATGTAATGATATCATCATATCTCTTCATTCAGGTGGCACAAGATCTGCAAAGGAGCGATGCGCCCATGTACCGGCTTGAAGCCATTGATTTTGGTCGACGAATGGCAGTGGAGAGAGAGATAGAGAAGACTGTGGATGTCCCGCCACCTAATGCCGTCTTTGACGAGAGCTCCAACTTCCTCATTTATGCTACTCTTCTAGGCATCAAGGTAAAACTCGCAATCCATTGTTAGAAAAATAGGTAGATTGATATATGTAGAGAGAGAAAGAGATAGAATGTATGGATGGATGGATAGATGAAAAGAGAAATGTGTGTAGTTAAATATATAGATAGATATACTGATGTAGATAGAGATTGAGGGAGGGAAGAAGTTGATGGATAGGTAGCAAGAGAATCTGATTGAAATAAATGGAGAAAGAGATACAAAGATGTATTGATATTTAAAGATAGATAGTTCTGAGCACAAGGATTGCTTTGATGACAGATTGTGAATCTGCACACGAACAAGGTCGCTCGGATCCTCGGTAAGGTAGAAAACAACGACAGGTTTCTACGAGTTGCTCTGTACCAGGGTGATGGTGGTGGTAAAAAGGTCCGACGGATCCCCATGACTGCAGCAAATGTTAATGAGGCCAAGGAGCCGCTATCTGACCCCACCATCCTCTGCTGTGCCTTCAAAAAACACCGCATCTACCTCTTCAGGTCACAAATTCTTCTTCCCAAATACTCGATCCCGAAACTGAATCTTCATATTCAATAGATTTCTCTTTATCTGCAATTAGTCGCCGGGAACCAGAGGAGGCAGATGATGCCAGCAAAGGGAGAGATGTGTTCAATGAGAAGCCACCGCCGGACGAGCTCATGGCTGCGTCAGAGCTAGGGAAAACTGCTGCATCCTCTCTTACAGACAGCGTTGTAAGCTTTTAAGATCGACACACTCTCGTTTTAATGTTTTGACTGTGGATTTGTTTGTAGATTTTGCATACCTCTCTGGGAGATGTACACTTGAGGCTGTATCCTGACGAATGCCCAAAGACGGTCGAGAACTTCACGACGCACTGTCGCAATGGCTACTATGATAACTTGATCTTCCACCGTGTGATCCGTGGATTCATGATCCAGACAGGTGATCCCCTAGGCGATGGCACAGGTGGGCAGTCCATCTGGGGACGGGAGTTTGAGGACGAATTCCATAAAAGGCAAGCTTGAAGGACATTTAAGTTTGTAATTTTAATGTACTTATTGTGTTATTTATTTCTTTTTTGGTCGTTTCAGTTTGAGGCATGACAGGCCATTTACTGTGTCGATGGCAAATGCCGGGCCAAACACGAACGGGTCTCAGTTCTTTGTGACAACAGTGGCGACGCCATGGTTGGATAACAAGCACACTGTCTTTGGAAGGGTCGTCAAAGGGATGGATGTTGTCCAGGTAAGAATCTGATCTAATGGAGCAAAGCAACACTCTTTCTCTCTCTATCATTCAGTGTGCTGCCAATTTAAATCCACTCTCCCCCTCCTTATCAATCTCTCTCTCTCTCTCTCTATCTCAGTCTGCAGCCAATTGATTTTCGCCCACTCTCTTTTACTCTCGTCAGCCCTCTGCCTGCTGTCGACTGATACTCTCTCTCTTCATCGATGTTCTCTGCCAAATGATATCCAATCTATTTACTCTCTCCCCCTCCCTTCCTCTCTCTCTCTCTCTCTCTCTCTCTCTCTCTGTGTGTGTGTAAGTCAGCATCCTATTTTTATTCAACCCTCCTCTCTAAGTCAGCTCCCCATTGATGTTTCTTCTCTCCAAGTCTGCTGCCATTTGGAATTCACTCTTTCACTTCCGCTATTCTCATTCTGCTTCCGTTGGAAACTCAAGTCTTTAAAATTCTGTCCATCTTTTTTTCCTCATTCTCTCCATCTTGGGTTGCCAGGCGATAGAGAAAGTGAAGACGGACAAGAACGACAGCCCTTTTCAAGACGTGAAGATCCTCAATGTTACCATCCCCAAGTGACCCTGAAGCTAGAGAGAGACAGAGAGAGAGAGAAGAGAGAGAGAGAGAGAGAGAGAGAGAGAGAGAGAGAGATTTTTGTGTATAAATTATTTTTGGTTTATTTATGAATTTTTCGTGGACGAATCTGGCCCTACTATGGCCAAGTATTCCTAGTGGCATTTCCGTAAAAAACTCCCACTTTAAGGCAGACGCCAACCTCTTCAGTAAATCGTGCGTGGGGACACGTATGAACCACGATGGTCCTTCCTCCGATCTCGAAGATTCCACGTGATGGAAGGTCGATAGCGTGCCATGTGGACTCTCAACTACCAATTCGATTGGTCTTCTATAAATAACTGTTTAATTCCTCCTAGATATCTCGCTTTTCAGCAAAACTTTCTTCCCCCCCCGATCGTCTCCTTGACCTCTCCAGAGACTTCGGATTAAGCTAGCTATGGCGGATAAGAGCTTCAAGTACGTTATACTCGGCGGCGGTGTCGCAGCTGTGAGTTTTTCCTCAAGTTCCCTCTTTATTCGTGGCTGAGATTGTATAAGACTTCTGCACTGCTTACTTGTGTCGCAGTTATTGACCTAATCAGGAGAGAGTACGACTTATTTCCCTTTCTGTGTTGGCATATAATGTGTTTCGAAGATGCTGTGGTTTAGGTTTTTTTTTTTTAATAATTTTTCTTGTTTTGCCGGAGCATTGCTAGAGGAATTCTTTGAAATGTGGTCTCCATTTTGCTGTTCGTTTTTCGTCTTTTTTTTTATCCTTGTCTGCACTTTTGTTTAATTGGAGGCTAATTATTGAGACTCTTTTTACGGTTGATCATTCTTTTCAGGGATACGCAGCCAGGGAATTTTCCAAGCTCGGTGTCAGTCCCGGTGAATTGGCTATCATATCCAGGGAGGCGGTACGGCAAAATTCCTGTCTATATAATAATATCCTCACTTAAAACTACAGATCACAGGTTGTTGAACATGTGGCATACTTATCTGATACATCAAATATCAAGAACACTCTTTATGTGGACAAAAGTACACTTGCTTGATTACTGGTAAAAGCAAAATAGAGAGTAGGACTTATTGATGATTGGTCAAGTACAATAGGAACATGGAACCTGGATCTCTGCCAGAGCAGAGAGCCGCCGGATCTCCCCTCGTTCAAAAGTAGCCTCGTTCAAAAGTGTCTCCCCCTCTCCTCCTTTTCCAAGAGATTTCTAAGACGTCCCCCTTCTGCAAGAATCCACCTTTATTGTAGATCCCTTGCCTAACTGATTTTCCCACCTAAATCTGTTAGGCTCTCCTTGGTGTGTTTCATTAGACTTATTGACCTTTTTCCTAGAAGCACCATTAGCTGCCTCAAGGACAACAGTCAACCTGTGTTGTTTCCTCATATGCTTTCAATGGAATTGGGACCATTACATTATCTTATCTCTCTATAAACGCTGGATTGTCATTATAAGGATTTCTTTGATTAAAAAAAATAATTATTAGGATTTGGATCATCAAAAGTTTTTTCATTCTTTGGATTTGATGGCTTTCCATATCTTTCATATTCGCACATTGGAGAGGTTGGTACTATTTAGTTCTATGAAATGATTCGGTGCCATTTGTTTCTCAGGTTGCTCCTTATGAACGTCCGGCTCTCAGCAAGGCCTACCTCTTTCCTCAAGGTGAGCTTTGATTTCAGACTTAAGTTAGTATCTTGAAAAATTTAACAATTTTGAGCCATATAGATTTGACATCTTTATTCTTGTTTTTTATTCTCAAGTTTTACTGTATGCCATTGTTAATAAGTTTTTCATTTAACTTTCCTATAATGGAGTTATCTTAAAATTTTGCCAGGAGCTGCTAGGCTTCCGGGATTTCATGCCTGTGTTGGAAGTGGTGGTGAGAGATTACTCCCAGAGTGGTATACTGAAAAAGGTACCCAAATCTGTCTTCCTATATTTATTTTGATCATTTATTGAAGAAATGGATTTTTTGGTTACTTTTTGACAGCTAGAAAATGAGGGAACACGATTATTGACCATAAGTTTTTTTTGTGATTTCAGGTATTGAGCTCATCCTGAGCACCAACATTGTTAGCGCTGATCTAGCTTCCAAGACCCTGACCAGTTCCTCTGGTGAAAACTTCAAATATGAGACTTTGATCATCGCAACTGGTTCAACAGTATGTCTTCACAACCGACTGATTCCTTCATCAGCTTTCTCACTGTCTCATTATCTCTCTCTCTCTCTCTCTCTCTCTCTGTACATCAATCTCTTGCATGCAGGTCATAAAATTGTCTGATTTTGGTGTGCAAGGAGCAGATGCAAAAGGAATATTCTATTTAAGGGAAATTGATGATGCAGACAAACTTGTTGAAGCAATCAAAGCAAAGAAAAGTGGAAAGGCAGTGATTGTTGGAGGAGGTTACATCGGTCTTGAGCTTGGTGCAGCACTTAGGATCAATGACCTTGATGTCACCATGGTTTACCCTGAACCTTGGTGCAGTAAGTATCATTTTTATCATACATGCACACTCTAAACTTCATGAATCTTGTGAATTTAGCAACTTTCTGTTCCTCCTCATAGTGCCCCGGCTGTTTACTTCGGGGATAGCTGCCTTCTATGAGGGTTACTATGCGAACAAGGGGATTAAAATCGTAAAGGGCACGGTGGCTGTCGGGTTTGACACGAATGCTGATGGCGATGTGAGCTCAATTTTTAGTCTTCTTATGCAGCCTTGACTCATGGTTTTTTAATTTTGTGGGTGTTGGCTTTTTATCTAGGTGACTGCGGTGAAGCTCAAGGATGGAAGAATATTGGAAGCTGACATCGTTGTGGTTGGTGTTGGAGGCCGGCCACTGACCACTCTTTTCAAAGGTCAGGTTGAGGAGGAGAAGGGAGGGATCAAGGTGAGTAGCATATTCTTATCTCTTTCTCTCTCAGTAGGTTAATAAAATGTAAACCCCTGTCTGGCAGACAGATGCGTTCTTCAAAACTAGCGTTCCTGATGTGTACGCTGTTGGAGATGTTGCTACCTTTCCTCTGAAGCTGTATGGGGAACTGAGGAGAGTGGAGCACGTTGATCACTCCAGAAAATCTGCTGAACAAGCCGTCAAGGTAACTTCCTCATCTTGTTCTCTCTATCTCTCTGTCTGGTGGGTGCCATGTTGCTCTCTCTGCTTCTTTCTTTATGTTCTGTATACCACTTCTCTCTCTCTCTCTAGATATATATATATATGTGTGTGTGTGTGTGTATGTTCAGTGTCACCACCTCTTTATATTCTCTATACTCTACATGTCTCTTTTTTTTCTGTTTTGTTTTAATATCTTCCCCTTTTTATGTTTCTATGTCTCTCTGTCTATTTTCTCTATGCCGCATGTGCACTATGTTTTGTCCTTCTCTCTTCTACTGACTTCCGCAACTTCCCTTTATCGCTCTTCTCTACTTCTGTCAAGTTACTCTCTCTGTATACACAGAGAGAGTAATTTGTTTAAAATTACACATATCTGTCTAATTTTCTGTAGGCCACATACGCTCCATGGTTATATCACTCCTCTTCTACTGACTTATACAGCTTTCCCTTTCTCCCTCTTCTTTACTTCTGTTACATTACTCTCTCTCCCTAGTCTCTATAACATACTCACGACCTGAATGACGGCAGGCAATAAAAGCAAGCGAAGGAACAGGCACAGTGGAGGAGTACGACTACCTGCCCTATTTCTACTCGCGGGCCTTTGACCTTTCATGGCAGTTCTACGGGGGACAATGTGGGAAACAGTTCTGTTCGGCGACAGTGACCCCGCCTCGGCCAAACCCAAGTTTGGCTCCTACTGGGTAAAGGACGGCAAGCTTGTCGGTGCCTTCCTCGAGTCCGGCACCCCTGACGAGAACAAGTCCATTGCCACCCTTGCCCGCCTTCAGCCCCCTGTCTCCAGCCTTGACCAGCTCGCCTCTGATGGCCTTGCCTTTGCAAGTAAGATCTGACCCATGCAGTTAATCGTCATGCTCTTGCTATTTGTGATCTTATGGACTTGATACTATTTCTCTAATCTTTTAATAAATCGCCATGATCTTGATCTTAGTGGACTCACAGAGTCGATGCTTGTTCTTTAAATTGTTTTGAAAAATGTGATAGGAAATCCAGAAACAGGTCAGTTGATTTCAGATTCCTGAAAATGAAAATTGGGAATATTAGTTGGATTCTAGTTTTTCAATTAGAGGTAACCTATTAAAATTCTATCATGAACATACAAAAAATACATTGATGAGATGAGGCATTCATTTTCTTCATTAGGAAGCATGAATATAAGTCAGAACAAGTTGAACCCATGAGATAAACAAATCATGGAAGGAAAGGGATTCTTATTTGTACAAATGGTACTTCGAACTTGGAACGAGCATAAAGAAATTAACGATACTTCTTTATCTTTTGAGTTGTTCTGCCGGATCGGTCGCTCAAGATCTTTGGTCTCCATCCGGACCCGATGAAAAAAATGGGATGACTTCGTTTGGATTTGTTGAGAATGATTCTGATCTAGTTCATGGCCTATTAGAAGTAGAAGGCGCTCTGGTGGGATTCTCACGGAAAGAAAAAGATTGCAGTCAGTTTGATAATAATCGAGTGACATTGCTTCTTCGGTCCGAACCAAGGAATCCGTTAGATATGATGCAAAATGGATCTTGTTCTATCGTTGATCAGAGATTTCTATATGAAAAATACGAATCGGAGTTTGAAGAAGGGGAAGGAGCCATCGATCCACAATAGATAGATGAAGATTTATTAAATCATATAGTTTGGGCTCCTACAATATGGCGCCCTTGTGGTAATCAAATTGAAGAGTGAAGGCACCTTCTATGTATGATAAATGCAAAGATGAGATGATGCTTATGTTTTTCAACTAGCATTAAGCCATTCGAATGCTATCATGAACAATCAAGATCAATTATTTTCTCTCGTCAATTACATAAAAAATGTTTAAGTGAATCATTTCATTATTTATTTTATGAAAAATATTTGTTTTTGTTTAATCTAGTGACAAGGGGTCTAACCATCACCCCCTTGATATTAATCCACTAAAATCTCACCTCAGCATGGCATTGACAAAAGTCAAGCTTCATCAAAGATGATACAATGGTGAAAGGTAAAGTGAGTGAAGTGAGTAAAAGATTAGGATTACAAAAGTATAAGAGAGAAGATAGAGAGAAAATCACATTCTAGGAGAGAAGAAGTGGATAAAAATGATGAAATTCGACTAATATATCTATCAATCCTGATATAACATTGAATGGTAGTAGAATAGATGAAATATCTACTGACTAATTTGAATTAGCCAAGAAATTAAGCTGAAGATTTGCATTCAAACATCTCTTGGCAAAATTTTGAGATTAAAAAAATAAGCTCTTAATCGATTCCACATCAAAATCTTGATTACTTGTGCTTTAGCACTACATGAATCCCTCTAGAAAACTCATGATTCAAGAAATTCAAGGGAAAAAAGTTTTTTCTGCTCGATTGGTTGAGATTTCTCCTCAAAAATTTTTGTGACATAAAGCTCTAGATCATTTAAAGGTTTTATCGCTTGATTAAATTGAGGCAACCAAGTTTCCCTTCATGAAAAATGGTGTCTTGAAGCATGCCATGACGCCTCATGATGGGGGAAGGGTGTGAATGCCATGTCGCCTCATGATGGAGATGGAGAGTAAGGATCTGGCCATGACATGATGTCATGGGGGGTGAGATCCACATTATCATCCAATAAAGAGAAGTCAAATACATAAAAACTTGGTTCATATGTCATGTGAACCAAAATGATATTATAGCTATGAAGAATTATTAAAATTCAAAAAAATAATTATTTGGATGCTTCCTTGTACCTCTCCATTAATGAAGTTGAGCGATCCACGTGAAATTGCTTCACCTATTGGCTACATGTGCTCCACTTGAATGTCCAATTCATATTTAGCTGCAAGAAATCTATGCTTGTGATCTCATATATTTAGCTTCTCCAACATCTTACAGACTTTCCCCTTCATCTTTTTTGCAAAAAACCGCTAAACAGTGGTAAAGTCTCATCTTTTGTTTTGGCCGAAGCGACAATAGTCACATTGAACCGTGAATATGCTCGTCCACTGTTTTGTTCCTATATTGAGAATAATAACAGTAAAGAATATTAATATAAGTTCAATGCATTTATGAACAGTGTAAACTCCTTCAGTAGACATACATAAATCAAATATCACTCCCTTTTAAAGCATCACAAAAGCCACTACATTGCTTTGTGGTGCTGGCATTTGGATCCCAGGCACTAGAAAGACTCTAGTATGAATAGTAGAAATGAATTGGATGTTGGAATCTAAGGTTCAATCAGGATGCAATTAAATTTCAAACTAGGAATGCGACATAATCATTATATTTGATAATTCAAAACATAAAGGATCATGAAAACATGATCTTACATATCTAATTTTTATCAAAATATACTCTCATATAGAAAGGTTTCTTTTTGGGATCTTTGAAGTTTTTCATATATCAAGCCTTTAACGATATCTGTGCAATCTCCAGATAGTTGGATCTATTCTTGAACCTCTTCCTCAATGCTTCTTTAGATCCATGAAGATCTCCTTGCTGGGATCTAAAGTCAACACTTCCCAAAACTTTCATGAAAGCATCAAATGTATTGAAAACTATCGAATCAAACATTTGACGCGTAGAAGAACTAAGGAGATATGATCCTATCATCTAGTATACAATTAAATTCATAATTGTAGGGATCATTCGAAGGAGTTCTTAAATCCGTTCAAGTGTCCAGCCTCTATCAATATCCACATAGTCTCTAGACAATTGGATCTCCTTTGGAATACTCATCACTTTAGGAGAAAAAAATAGGAGAGGGGAGAGTCTTCTACTACGCTTGCATGGTCACCGATGTTATGGTCATTCTCCCCCTAATAACAGACCTTGAAAATGTAAAATGTTCACAAAAATCCTTATATTTATATCTATAACCACCAATGGGTATTGACTTTATGTGTATGACTTCTAGATCCATATATCTTGCCAATTAATGAATCTATCAACTCAACAACACTAATTGGTATTCCTTATCAATTAACCATATGAAAATATAGATTAATTAAATAAGGATCAATTTAACCCAATCAACAAGTTAAGTCGCCAACCCTGTGGGTGCCAAGCTATATTACATGCTCTATGAGATATGAACTCTTTCATGAAACCTTATCATCATCGATTATTATGTACATATAATCCTTCATCCACACGAGACTCATGAATGACTTAGGATATGGTTAACTATCAAACCCTAATCAGTCACTCAATATAGAACTAATACGAGTAGGAAATCATTGACAACACCTTTTCTAATATTTTCACTACCTTAGCCAATGATTTTATTATATCATTCCTTGAGTCAATCTTCTCTTATACCGAGGGCAGATGGTCACATCTTGACCACTCAATGACCTTTGAGGACTTCATACTATATATAATATATGATGTTTTAGAGATCTCACGGCAAGGAATTTTTAAGTCATTGTCAAAACATAATCATTTGTCCATAAGATATCTTTGGTATCTTAGGTCAAAAGACCACATACACAAATATGACATGAATTAAGCTAATTGATAATTAGGTATAATATAGTTCAAGGATTCATATGGATCAGTTCAGTGAACTCTTTCTCCAAAGAGAACTTGTTATCTATCATTGGTGTCTTCACACAGATAGCCACAACATCAACCATATCTCATCATATGAATCAGATCAGATAATGATATTCTTTTTAGATAATTCAATGTATTTCTTAAATATCCTATGAATATTAATATTTAGACCATATATCTAAAGACTAGTAATCATTGTATTATGATCTTATCATAGTTCACTTAGTCATTGTATATTCTCATGGACTTCATTCTAAATGAATAAATGTTCATTTCAATGAATATAAAAAAAGATAAAAATATGATTGGCTTGTAGGCCACATCATTTCAATCTCTCTTTACCATCTAGTCTCACTAGAAGAAGAGAAGAGAATTATATAGAAGAAGAGAAGAAAAGGGGGAGGGCTTCCACCAAGGCTACCATCGGCAACTGTAGGAGTGAGTGCCCACTGCTGAGACGGGACCGAGTGGTCATTAATTACACACGGTCAAGTGTCAAAACAAAGTCCAAACTTACCAATTTTAAGAATAATTCACGAATTGAGGGGTATAATGGTAAACAAGGGTCGAATCCACAAGGAATTAGGGAAATTTTGAAGGATCTCTTTGAATTTGATCAAATCGGATGATGAATCGATGATAGAAATTTGTCAAATCGATATTTTATGAAAGAGAACTTGAAGAGGAATCCATGGAATCAAAAATCAATGAATTTGACTTTAATTTCGCAAAGAAATTGAAGATTAACAGAGGGGTATTTTCTGAAAATGTAAATCGCGAAATAACCAAAAATAAGAATGAAATTAAACTAACTTATGATTCTAAAATGAAATTAAATGCTAAAAAAATATAGATTAGGAGGAAACACGATCCCTAACCCACAATTGCGATCAAATTGATCCAATTAATCGTCGGAATAAAGGCTATTCATAAAAAATTCAGAAATCACAATTCGTGGAGTTCAAGTGTTGATTTCTTCCTTGTCGATCGTCGAAATCTTGATCTTAAGCACTCCGTGGACGCAGAAATGAGTGTAGAAGAGATTGGGATCAAGAGATTCAAGTCAAATTGCTCTAGAATGCTTTACAATTTCGAAGAACATCTCAATTTATAGGCAATTTGGGCGTAACTGTCTGATGAAACGCTTGATCTTCGATCAACGGCTCTGATAAAACACATCAATGCGAATCGTTACTGTTAAGTCATAGTTGTTCAATCGCCGATCGACCGCCAAGATTTTGCCACTTTGCGTGCGTTATAAAAACGCGTGTAATGACCGCCATTTGATCGTGATCGGACGCTCAGATGTGTTTCTCGTCGGTTTAAACTCAACCGTTATAACTCGGTTGATGAACGGCAGAGATTATATCGCTTTTAAAACGATTCGCCGATGAATAATATTGTGCCACGTAACCCCCCTCTTTAAGTGAAGATCAACGGCTTAGATTCTTCGCGCGATCGGATGCTCCACAAGTTGCCACGTCACCTCCCCGCCTCGACCGTTGATTGTGATGCGATCAGACGGTCCTGATCGAGCCTCATTACCTGCGCGCTTATAAAGTTGAAAAATTTTGATTTTAATTTGAAAATTTGATTTTTAATTCCGGAAAATCCTTAGAAATTCATTAAAAATTCAGAAAAATTCTGAAGAATTCCGAAAAAATCCCTAAAAATTAGAAAATTCATAAATTTTAAAATATAACTCCAAATTAATTCAAATTTCTTTCATTTCATCAGAAATTTAATTATCTATAATTCTAAAAATTTAAATTTAATAAATAACAAGAGATTTAATTTTTATTTCAAAAATGCATTCATTTCTTTAAGATTTAAACTTTAGAAAATTAAATGAATGTTTATAAAAAATGATTTCTCTCATTATTTAAATTTAAAAACTACGTATAATCTCAAGTAAAGATGGGTTAAAAAATTATTTATCTTTAATTCATCATAATTAACCCTAAATTAAAGTATTTTGAGATTATAATGACTTTTTCATAGAATGATAGATAAATACTCATAAATATGATAACATGCATAGGAATGAAATCTTTTATGCCTTAATATGCATTAATAATCATTTATTATCATGTATAATTAGCATGTTATCACCCTCCCCCCCCCCATTTATAGACATCAAGTTTTGCAAATTTTTCACGAAAATTCTCAAAAAGATGTCTATATCCACAAATGTCTATTCACCTTATGTATGTGACCCTTTAGGCCCATAGATGTGTGCGTGCATATATATATATGTGAACTCAACAACACTTATTATTTAAAATCAGTCATTAATTATATTATCATATAGACTAATTAAATAAAAATTAATTTAACCTAATTAATTATTCAAGTTTCTAATTTGTGGGGTGGGAGACTATACCTCATGCTCTAGAAGATATAAAATACATGTGAACGCTCTTATATAGCCGTTACTATTACCAATTATTATGTATATATAATCCTTCACCTATTCCATAATTCTCAGTGACTTAGGATATGACAATTGTCAAACCCTAATTAGTTCTTCTAGTTAGTACTAACCCGTGAAAGAAATCATCAAGCACAACGTCTTTGACATTTCTACTATCTAAAGCTAAAGATTTGACTTTATCTCATTCCTTGAGTCAATCTTCTATCATATTGTTGATTCTATCTTGACTACTCAATTACCTTTAAAGATTTCCTGTTATATCTAATCTATGAAATTTATGAATCTTGTGACTAGGAAATTGTAAGTCATAATCAAAATATGGTCATCCATCGACAAGATATCTTTGGTATGGCATGAATCAAAATTCAAGGTTAAGGACCACTTAAATAACTATGACATGAATAAATTTGATTGATAATTAAGATTAGTATTATTTGGGGATTCATGTGAATCAATTAGGTGAGCTCTTTCTCTAAATTATGCCAACTATTTATCCTTTACACTAATCATATGAGTAAGATTAAATAATATTATTCTTTTTAATATGTTGATATCCTTTTTGCAATATCCTTCAAATATGAATATTTTGGAAACATATTTTAAAGACTAGTGATCTCTCTATTTTGATATCATCATAACTCATAATTTTCATAACATAATTCTTGATGTGGCCATAACCTTGTTTGAATTTTCTGGTCATAGAAGTGAAGTCACATATAGGAGCACCATGTAGATAAAATAAAAAGATTAGAGTAGAGAGAGAGAAGGAGAATTAAGGAAAGAAGATTATATTGAACGATTCTAGGTGGTATACAAGAGTAGAGAAATTTCCCCTTTATAGGCTATCAATTACTATGTTAGCACTAGATATGTCTTCAAAAGCTGAAGTTGCTTAGCTGCGTCCTTGATTTGGACAAATCATTAAACAAGTGTTGTGTTAATGTGAAGGGATAGAACTGCTGGCTAGATTTGTGTGTAGGAGTTATGTTAATGTTCATTAACCTACATTTCTCTTTTAGTCAATTGCTTCATGTCATTTTGAATTTTATATGACTGAAACGGTCTAACTTCCAGTTCAGCCATTTTTGCATCTTCAATTAAAATACGGTTTGAAAGTCATTCATCACAATCCCAAAAAATTAATTCAATTTTTCAACAAAGTTTTCAATTACTCTCATGCTTTCACTAGATAATTTTACATTGTGGGAAAAAAAAACTTGTTCCAATTCTGAAGGCACAAGATCTAATGGATGTTCTTGAAGAAAAATCTCCTCCCCTTTCTATGATAGATACCTCAGGAATGATATACATAAATTCCAAATATAAAATTTGACAAGAAAGCATCAAACTCTTCTATCTTTGATGAACTCTTCACAATCCGCATAGGCTTGGTAATGAGACGTTTTTGTGCATTCGTTAAATCCACACAAACTCGTGTCAAAAAAATGACCAAACTCACCAATTTTGAGAAATAATTATGAATTACATACTATAATGCTGAATAAGGGTCGAATCCACGTAGAATTAAGAGAATTTTTGAAGTGTATTTGAAATTCGATCAAATCAGAAAATGAATTGAGGTGAGAAATTTGTGATTTTAGTAGATTTAGAAAGAGAACTTGAAGACGAATCCACAGAATAAAAAATCACTCGATTTGGATGAAGATTCGTGGAGAAATCAAGGAGAAAAAATTAGGCAGAAAATTGATCGCGAGGAGAGAGAAAAACCAAAATTAAATCTAAAATTAACCTACTCTACTATTCGAAATTAAAATCTAATGCTATAGGAAGAAAGATTAAGAGGAAAAGAAGTGATCTAACCTAAAGTCACGCTCGAAATGATCTAATTGATGGCTAATAAAATGCTAATTAAACATGAAAATACATGATTATTAATGCAAATTAAGGCCTGAAACATTCCATTATAATGCATATTATATTTTTTAGTGTTTATCTATCATTATATAAAAAATTCATTACAATCTCAAAATGCATTAATTTCGGGTTAAATATGATGAATTAATGATAATATTTTCATAACCCATCTTCCCTTGAGATTATAATTAGTTTTTAAGGTTAAATAATAAGATAAATAAATTTATATACATTGATATATTTTTCTAAGTTTTAAAATCTAAAAGAAATGAGTGTATTTTTTAGATAGAAATTTATTCTCTTGTTATTTATTAAATTTGACTTTTTAGAATGATAGATAATTTAATTTCTGATCTAATGAAATAAATTTGGATTAATTTGGAGTTATATTTTGAAATTTATGAATTTTCTTATTTTTAAGGATTTTTTTTGAATTTTTATAAATTTTTATAAATTTAAAATCGATTTCTAAGCGCACAGGTGACGTGAAAAAATATGGAGCGTCTGATCGCGTGTTTAATCATGACCGTTGATTGTCACTTCAAGGCGAGGGGCACGTGGCGCAATCTCATTCGGCGGTGAATCGTTTTAAAATAATTTAATCTTAGCCATCGATTTGAGGAGTTATAACGGCTGAGATTAAAACCGACGAAACCCATCTGGAGCGTCCAATCGAGATCAAACGACGATGATTCAATGCGTTAGTTATAACGCGTGCAACGTGACTTCATCCCGATGGTCCATTTGTGATCTAACAACCACGACTTAATCATAACGATTCGCAATCGTGCGTTTCATCTGAGCCGTTGATCAAAGATTTAAAGCTTGATCGGACAGTTATGCTCAATTCACCCTATAAATGGAGGTGTTCTTTGACATTGTAAAGCATTCCAGGGCAATTTGCGTAATCGAACCGTTTAGACACCAAATCCCTTCAATCTCTTGCTTCCAATCGCTTCTCGACTTATTTTCGTGTCCATAGAGTGCTTGAAAGTAATATTTCATTGAGAGAATAAGAAGAAATTGGCTCTTGAACATCAACGATCGTTTTTCAAATTTGAGAATGAAAAGACTTTAATCCAGCGAGTAATTGGATCAATTCGAGCATAATCTTGGGTTAGAGATTGTGTTTCATCCTAATCTTCATTTGTATAGCTTTAGATTTCAAATTCAAATCGTAATTTGAGTCAATTTCAATTTCAATTTCAGTTTTTCGCGATTTTATTTTTCAGAAATGTCTCTCTTGTTCATTTGATGATTTCTCCGCGAATCTTGATCCAAATTCAGTGATTTTTGATTCCGTGGATTTGTCTTCCAGTATTTTTTACAAAAATATCAAAATCCCTAATTTCTATTCACATTTCATCATCCGATTTGACCGAATTTCAAAAGATCATCCAAAGTTACCTTAATTCTCCGTGGATTCGACCCTTATTCACCACTATGCTCCTTAATTTGTGATTATTTGATAAATTTTGTGAGTTTGGTATTAGTTTTGACACAAATTGGTGTGCATTTAACGAGCGCATCAATTCCTTCCATCAATCGCCAAATCAAAGGCTTTTTATTGCGCGATTTTAAATACAAAGTTTGGTGTTCAAGAGGTGATTTCTTCTGATTCTCTCCATAAAATCTTGATTTCAAACACTCCATGGGTGTGGAAAGGTGTCTAGAAGAAGAACAAAACAAGATATTTAAGGACTAGGTTAACTAAATAGTTCTATTTGCTCGAAACATCCAAGAATAAAGTTTTATGTTGAAGAACATGTTACTTTATAGAGAAATTTGGGCGCAAACGTTGGATGCGCCCCTTCATCTTCAATCAATGGCTCAAATTAAATATATGTTCGTGAATTATCATCATTAAGTTGCGTATGTTCGATCGACGATAAAGTGCTCAGATTTTGTCATGTCTCGCGTGAAGATGCGTCGTGCGATCGTGTCAGTTCGATCGTGAATCAATGCATGAGATGTTGTCATGAGTCCACCGAAGTCCATTGGGCGCATTTATCCTCAGCCGTTATAACTACTGAGATGAAAGGCTGAGATTAAATCATTTGAAAACGAATCGTTTCCCAATCAGAGTGTGCCGCGTACCCCTTCACTTAAGTGAAGATCGACGGCTTCAATTAAGTGTGTGAATCATACGCTTCTCGTTGCGCCACATCACCTGAAAAGATATAAAATGAAAGATAGTCCCACATGACATAAATAAAGGCAATCTGACGAGTATATAACGACTGTGAATTAATGGGCTTAGCTTATATCTTGAAAAGGATGCTTAACCCATTAATTACACATTCGCACGCACACAAGTGTACACATGCACACACACATATGCACACATTCGTCGCCATGTGATGGCGCCCTGCCACATCAGCTTCCATGTCAGCGGGTGATATATAACCATTTTTATTTAAATACAAAAATAAGTGTAAATAAATTCATAAAAATTCTAGAAAAATTCCTAAAAATTAGAAAGTTCATAACTTTTAAACTATAACTCCAAATTAATCCAAATTTATTTTTTTGGATAAGAAATTAAGTTATCTATCATTCTAAAAATTCAAATTATTTACATAACAAGATAATTAATTTTCATATAAAAATATACTCATTTCTCTTAGAAAATAAAACTAGAAAAATACAAGAGTGTATATAAAAATATTTCATCTTATTCTTTAATCATAAAAAACCCAATTATAATCTCAAATATAGATAGGAATAAAATATATTATTTGAATTATGCATAATTATCCCTAAAATGATACATTTTTATATCATAACTTAAAAAATTATATGAAATGATATATATACACTTAAGATATGATAACATGCATAAGAATGAAATATTTTATGCCTTAATTTGCATTAATAATCATATAAATTCATGTATAAATTGCATGTTATCACTTGGAAGGCACTTCTCAAACAATACTCGTGCAAATCTAAATCAAAAATCATGGAGCTGCAATACAAATTACATAATCTTCCCACATGTACCACTCTTCTTGATGTTTACAATCAAAATTTAAGAGCTATTGAAGATGATGTTGTGGCATGCAGACACAATATTGATGACTTAGATGTCACATTCATCTTTCCCAATGGATTGGGAGATTTGTACAATTCATTGCATGCCAACATCAATCCAAATAAGAGAATCCAACGCCCACGGATTTTGAGATCAAATTTAAGGACATGTGAATTGCATCTATGCACCCAAAATGAGACCAAGCAATCAGGAGATTTCCCACCAATGGTGAATAATCCTCAAAGCAATACTCGATTTAAAAACAATAAGGAAGAAGTGGTAGGAATGGTAGAGGCAGTGGAAGACATTGAAAGTACACACCAAGATGCGTAATGCATGGACATTGGGTCATTGAATGCAAAGTGAGATTTAATGGGAATTTTCTGAAATCAATATTCAATTATCAAAGAGGGCACTCAAAAACAATCATATTCCCCTCAGTCTCAAGTCTATTTTGTGGAGGATAGAAGCCTCCACAACCACAAGTCTGCTATGCACATGCATACTTCACTCAACAAGGAAATGCAAGTGATTTTGTGAGTAATCTAGATAGTGCAGCTTCTCCTCATGCCACCATTGAAATCTTAAACATAAAAAAATTCAGTAATGGGCAAGGTTTGCAGCTTTTGTTCATCAGCTCTTCCATTAATCTCTCTCTAACTAGCGTGATTTTAATTTTATTAGATTTTTTGTTGACTTTCGAAGTTGGGTTCTTTCCCAATTCCCACCTTATCTCTCCTCCATGGGTCGAGAGAAGCCTTATCTCTCCTCTCCATGGCGTCCTCGTCGTCGGCGTACTCTCTGCGTCAGCACCCACTACTCGGCGGCGCCGCCCCACCCCGACCATCCATCCCCTCGAGGGTGGCAACCAAATGCATCCGTTGCACCGCAGCGACCTCTACCGACGATAAGACTTACCGCCAGACCACTTTAAGCAGCGGAAGCGACTCCATGAACATCTGCCGGATTCTCAATGGAATGTGGCAGACCAGCGGAGGATGGGGCAGAATAGACCGCGACGACGCCGTCGAAGCTATGCTCCAGTACGCCGACGCTGGTCTCTCCACCTTCGATATGGCTGACCACTGTAAGAGTCAAGTTCTTCTCTTTCTCTCTCTATCCTTTATCTCTTTTCAGCTCGCGAGTCGTTGAGCAGATGGGCCGGCGGAGGACCTTTACGGGATATTTATTAACCGGGTCCGCCGGGAACGCTCGCCGGAGCTGCTGACAGAGGTTAGGGGGTGAGATTCCTTGGTTTCTGGCCTTTCTCTCTCTAGTTCTTTCTATCTCTAGCATTAATTATTATAATTTTACAGTTTGACGAAGTGGGTGCCGCCGCCGGTGAAGATGACGGGCGATTATGTCCGGAAGAACATCGACATCTCGAGGAAGAGGATGGATGTTCCATGCCTGGATATGCTCCAATTCCATTGGTCTCTCTCACTCTCTCTCTACCATGGCATCTATCTCTCTTTTTCTCCCTGTTCTTCTCTTTCATTTTATTTCTCTTTAATTTATTGCATCTATATATCTCTCTTTTTCTCCTTCGTCTTCTCTTCCACTTATCTCTCTCTCTATAATATATTGCATCTATCTCTTTTTTTTCTCTTCTTCCCTTTTTATTCCAGCCTCATAATCTCTCCCTGTCACCCTCTCTCACTATCCTCTATCTCATTATAATGCCTTATGTCTCTTTCTCTCGCTTCTTCTCGTTCTCTCTCTCTCTCTAACACACACACACATTCACACTCTCTCTCACTATCCCGTATCTCTTTTACAATGCCTTTATGTCTCTTTCTCACTCTTCCTCTCTTTCATTCTCCACTCACGCTCTCTCATGCATTCTCTCTTTCCTCCCAATCTTCCTCTTAGTCATGCACTCTTCTTCACTACCATGACTACCCACCACTTTTTCTTCCAATTTTTCCCTCTGTCTATTCACACCTCGACCTTTCTTGATACTCTCTCTCTTTCTCCTCTTTATCTTTCTCTTACCCCTTTCCCATCCTCGTTCTTGAGTTAGCTGTCGACTTTCAATACTAATATTCCCATGAAGACTTCAATTGAGAAGTCTGCCATCGGGGAATCCTGGTCAATTATTGAAAATTGACCTGTTGCCATTGATCCTTTGCTCTCACAGGTGGGACTACTCCAACCCCAGCTATCTGGACGCGCTGAAACATCTTACAGATCTTAAGGAACAAGGTTTGATTTTGACTTTATTTATTGCCTCAGATTCTGTTTTATTTTGACTTTTATATTGACCTCAGGTAAGATCAAAACTCTGGCGTTGACAAACTTTGACACTGAGCGGCTGCAAATTATACTGGAAAACGAGATCCCCATTGTCAGCAACCAGGTATGTTGAGTTTGACTTTCTCTATCCTATGAGTTTCTGAAGTCAAGGCCCCTGGTCAATTCTGCAGGTGCAACATTCTATCGTGGACATGCGGCCGCAGCAGAAAATGGCTGAGCTGTGTCAGCTCAGTGGAGTCAAACTCATCACGTCCGTTGCCTTGTGACACAAAGTCAAACTGAATCAAATGTCAACCCAGTATCTGATGATTAAAGTCAATGGTGCAGGTACGGCACCGTGATGGGCGGCCTCCTTTCGGAGAAGTTTCTCGACACAAACATCTCGATACCCTTTGCCAGCCCTGCTCTCAACACCCCTTCACTGCAGAAGTACAAAAGGGTCAGCTTCTCTCTCCTTTGACAAAAAATTTAATTGTACTATACGATAATCAATGGTGGACTTTGCTGATGTGGCAGATGGTTGATGCATGGGGAGGGTGGGGGCTATTCCAGACGCTCCTTCGAACTCTGAAGCAGGTTGCCTCAAAACACGGGGTCTCTATTGCCACTGTGGCGGTTAGGTACATACTGGATCAGGTAATAAAGCTGAATTCCTGAGCCCAAAAGACAAGAAATTATGAAAATGAAAGTTTTAGAGCTTGAAAGATTTTCAAAGTGACTGGGTGTTTTGTGGTGGCAGGCAGCAGTCGGTGGCTCAATGGTGGGTGTGAGATTGGGCCTGGCAGAGCATATAGCAGACACAAACGCCATCTTTGACTTGGCTCTCGACGAGAACGATGTCAGCGCCATCAACGAGGTGTCTAAGAAAGGGAGGGATCTGATGAATGTGATCGGTGATTGTGGCGATGAATACCGGCGTTGATTTCATGGGACTAGGGTGTTGACTTTGACAATTCTTTTTATTGCATCTTTTGATCCAACCCATCAGGCCAGTGTTGTTCGGCAAAAGAAGATTCAAGAGTGGTGGACCTGATCCATTATTCTTAGAAATTCCTTCTTTTTATAGATTCTCCCCTAGTCGGTAGGAGGAAGAGAGAAGAGGGGGAGAGTAGTCCCATGGTGCCTTTTAGGTATCTCAATACCTTCTGAGTTGCCTGAAAGTGTGAGATCTTTGGTGGTGTGCATGAATTGACCTAGTGTATGAACTGAATATGCAATGTCTAGACGAGTAGGAGAAAGATATAAAAACTTCTTGATTAGTCTTTGATATTTGTTTCGATTAACACTAGGTTCATCATCCTTTATCATTTGTTTATGATTAGATTCTAGTGGGATACGTAACCGTGACCCATGCCATGCCGAAAACTATGGTCCCACCATCGGAGGTCTTGATCACAACTGCAATCCCTTCAATGGAAGATGCAACTAGAACAAGGGCTACACTTCAACACCTCACTTAACCTAAACCTAAGACTTTAATTTCTCCTACTATTAGGAGTCATTTGGCCTGAACCTTTTTTTGGTCTTTTCATTTTTCCCATCATTTTTTTTTCTCTTTTGATGTTATTTTCTATCTCCTTAGTCTCTATATAGGTCGAGGACTTCTTGTGCACATTTGGCTAATTTTTTGTTGAAAGTTTTCTTCTTGAAAAAAGCATGTCCAAGAGATCTTGCTCTCTTGTCCTCCACTTGGACCTCATTCTTAAGATTTCGTGCCGCCACTATGGCCCATATCATCTGCTGCTCCACCCGATCTCATCGCCGCCACCTGCACTCTTATGGGCATTGTCCAACATCAGTTTCAATGGGAGTTGAGTTAGGTTTAAAATTTGGATGACACGTTTCATCAAGTAGGTCAAAGATAAAGCTCTATTGTGATGTTAAAATTCCATAAATGAGTGAGCTATCTCAGTGCCTATGAAATATTTTAGAGGTCCTAAAATTGTAATCTCAAATTCTCTTCAAAGTAAGTTCCCAAATCTTGAGGCTTC
>CM044119.1:4075521-4091168 GCA_024174645.1 Lemna minuta | reverse complement strand
ACATAAAATTAGAACCATTCTTTTTATAACAACTCTGCATCGTTGAAAATCGTGGATCTAAGCCGACAACCGGTGGAAGCCTAGAGAGAGAGAGAGAGGGAGAGAGAGAGAGAGGGAGAGAGAGAAAGAGAATATTAAAAAAAACCTAGGGCTGGAATAATACAAACGCTCGAACGATCTACAATCGGAAGGCAGAATTCGAGAGAAAACAAAGTCGAGTACCTACGAGAAGCTACGACACAGGAAAAGTAGAGAAATTGTTTACCTCGGATTCTTCGATCACTCGCAGGAAGTGATAGAGGGAGTGGAGGAGCGAGAGGCGAAAACGGAGATCTATCTGTTCGGACTCACTGGCCGCCCGGTGGGCCCCGCAGATCAGTGTTGACCACTTGAAAAGTCAATCATTTAAGAGGAATTTGCTGATGTCAGCACCAAAATAGCCGCAGAATTAATTAATCTCAAGAAAAAGAGGGGTATTGTAGGCCCTGAAAATTTTGGGGGTAATCGCCCCATTTATCCCGTGTTTTGGGGTTTATTTCCGTTTTATCCCGTGTTTTCAAACTTAGCCTAATTTATCCCGAATTTGTCAAATCAGCCCAATATATCCCGTGTTTGTCACATCAAGCCCGGTGTGCTGTCGTGGACGGCCACGTCGGCGTGGAATCCACGTCGGACGCCACATAGACACGGGAAGAATCTTCCCCATTTATCCCGTTCGCCCCATTTATCGCCCCCGATTTCCAAACACTCCAGCGATTTTGATCTGGTATGTTTTTCCAAAAGCATTTTTTAAAATCTGTTTTTCAAAAATCGTTCGCCCCATTTTTCAAAATCCTGTTTGTAAAAACGATTTCGAAATCGTTTTTTTAACAAGAACGATTTCGAAAATCGTTCTCAGATAAAAACGATTTGAAATCGTTTTTCGAAGAAACGATTTCGATTGAAAACGATTTCAAATCGTTTTGAATCGAAATCGTTCTTCTTAAAAAGCGATTTGAAATCGTTTTTAACAAGAACGATTTTCGAAAATCGTTCTTCGAAGCGATTTCGAAATCATTTTTAAGAAGAACGATTTCGATTCAAAACGATTTCAAAATCGTTTTTAAGAAGAACGATTTCGAAATCGTTTTTAAGGAGGAGGATCATGCTTCTGACTTCGAGGAGGACGGGAGCGATCGCGGTGAAATGCGGGATGACGGCGTTGTGGAACAAGTGGGGGGAGAGAGTTCCGATCACGGTGCTCTGGTTGGATGACAATATTGTTTCTCAAGTGAAAACTCTTGATAAGGAGGGGATTACTGCATTGCAGGTGATTTTTGTGTGGATCTTTTTGTTTTCTCTCTCGACTTAATTTAGGTTCTTTTCTTACGTGAAATTGAAATTTCACTAAAATATTTGTACTAGAATAATATCTATCGCTTTTACATATCAATGCGAGAACGGCGATCGATTTTTGTGTAGATCGCTTTCGTTTTTGCTTTAATTCAGCCTTGACTTAATTTAGACGTTTTCTATTTAAATTAAAATTAAAAATTGAATACCGCTGCTCAAGTAAAAAGAATTTTTTTACGTCTCATTACTGGGGTACCGCTGAATGGGTGGATCTTGTCTACGTTCACGTATGATAAATCGTTCATCAAACTGCCCAATCTTCGAAAGTGGGTGCTATCATGTTTCATTTGTTGGGTCCCATTAAAATGCACAAGTCAAATTGTGTGTCATTCTTCTGAATTTTTTCCATTATTGAGTGCTTGTGAACCGTCTTTGAACCTTTTTCAGTGTACATTAAGTATTTTAAACTCATCTCATGAACACTGAATACCCTGCATGATTAAAAAAACTCAAGCGAGTGCATTATTTGTAACCGCAGAACAGGATGTTGGATAATAATGTTTTCTGGTTGAAAGAGTAACTGATTATTATTGATCATCATCATTCTTATTCAAAAATAAGACCCTAAAAATTAGAAGAACCTTGATTAATTCTCATTCTTTGTGAACTTAGAACCTTCATGAAAACCCTCGGCATAGTTCTTTAAGTTCTTCATCGACTCAAAACTTTAGAAGCTTGCTAAAATCTGGAGAACACTGTTTTTCATGCCATCAGTTATCGCCAACTGTTATTGTTTTCACACAGAATGAAAACAATGATCCATAATTCCAATCCATGCAAAATAATGCTGATATTTCTTTATTCAATTGCTAGTGATCATTGATTTTTGGTGGCTGAGATGGTTATTCAATTGCAAAGACTTTGTATTTAGCTTCTGATCTCTAAGAGAGCAGATAATTTTTTTTTTCTCAGAAACATCATCTAAAACTTCAATAAATTTCAATTTTCACCGTAACTAGAGAATTACTCACAGACTGCAGCCTGATAAGATGACTAGTTGAAGGGTATATTGAGATAAACTTCCACCCTGATAAAAACCATAACCTATTGTAATTTTTTTTTAATTTACATACTTTTGTGGCATGATTGTGGCAGCTCAATTTTGCTATTGTTTTTGTGGACACAGCTGCTTTCGTACTGTTCTTTGTGGACATCTCATTGTTTTTCTACCTTACGTAAAAGCTCAAAAAGATGTAAGTATTCATTTATTAAGACTAATTCAGTTTTCAGTTGATATGATAGTATTTTTGTTACTATGTCAGTAACTTTTTTATTATGTTTACGGAATAGGGCTGGTGAGGCGAGAAATGTGGGTGAGTGTAGTTACGGTACTAATCAATATTTTGATTATTTACCAGCGAGGAGCGAGGATGATTACGATAGCGATGAAGATTTTGATTACTTACTGGGTGAAGAGTCGGATGAAAGTGACAATTATACAAGTGACTCTGAAGAGAATGTTAGTGAGTATGATAATGCGGAAGATGTGATTCTTAATGATACAGATGAGGAGTTCGAGAATGTAACAACCGTACAACGGTGCAAACGGTACGATCCTAGTTGCCCCATGAAGAAGATTAAATTTGAAGTAGGATTGAAATTTGAGTCGTCAGCCCAATTTTTGAAGGTTTTGAAGGACCATGCCTTATCGAGTGGGTTCGATTTTGGTTTGAAAAAGTCCTCTAAGCAAAAGGTTGAAGCGGTATGCAGTAAGCCTTGCCCATGGCGAGTGTACGCTAGTTGGAGCCGGACAGAAGAGGGTTTCATCGTGAAGACAATGAATGATAGACATACATGCACTCGGTCAGAAAAGGAATCGACGGAGCTACTTATAAGTGGATTGCAAGTCATTTCATAGAAAACTTTCGGATGAATTTGGATTGGCCCATTAGCGATATGCTGCGGGAGATCAACGAACAATTTGCAATCACTTTGTGAGTAGGAACGTATGTTACAAAGCAAGATCTCTGCGCGTAGGATGCTTGAGGGATCCCTAAATGAGCACTACCACTTGCTGCCGACGTACGTAGCAAAATTAGAAGTGCTTACCGGGTAGTACTTTCGAGATGATGCTTGCAGGGTCAGTCCCTAATTCGGATATTATTTTTTTAGGAGACTCTATATATGCTTTAAGCCTTTGGCTGAAGGTTTTGTCAATGGATGTCGGCGATTCATTGGGCTGGACGGATGCTTTTTGAAGAGCGAAGCGAAAAGGGCAACTACTAAGTGCCGTGGGAAAGGATAGGGAACAACCGGATGTTCCCAATTGTTTGGGCTGTGGTCGAAGGAGAAAACGAAGACTCTTGGAGTTGGTTTTATCCAACATCTTTTACATAACTTAAACATTTCGATAGTAACGGTTGGACAATTATGAGTGACCAACAAAAAGGTCTAGCCAATGCGGTAGCGTCGTTAATGCCATATGCGGAGCACGAAAATTGTGTTGTACACATCCTAGCAAAGCTGGAGGAAAAAAAGGGACATTCGGCTGAGACATTGAGGAATATGTTTTGGAAGACTGTCAAGTGCACGATCTGAAGAATTTCAGTCTTCCCTTAGGGAGATGGCTTCAATGAGTGCGAGAGGCCGCTCATGATTTCGTAGCCGTAGGTGTACAGAAGTTTTGCATGGCACACATTGATGAACGGGTTGAATGTGAGTCAATTGATAACAACATCAGTGAGACCTTCAATAGTTACATCTTGCCATACAGAGGAAAAACGTATAATAGACATGTTGGAAAGTATTAGGAAAGCACTCATGAAGAGGATGGCCGGGGAAAAGTGATTTATTTTTTAATACCTCCGACCAGATATGCCCACGCATTAGGAACTTGCTCGAAGAGAACATAGTGCAGTCTAGGAGATGCACTTGTATACCCGCTGGCCATGATCAATTCGAAGTTACGATATTTGGCAACGATTATGTCGTCGACCTGCGTGCACGACAATGTAGTTGTAGATATTGGGCTATAAGCGGTATTCCTTGCCCCCAGGCCATCGCATGCATCCATTGGAGGAGGAATGACCCGGTAAATTTTGTCGCTGGTTGGTATAAGAAAGAGAAGTACATGACGACATACTGCACAGGTATACCACCAAAGCACCGAATAAGAAACAGATGGGACGAAGTTCAAAATACTTTTCTAGTGTTCCCTCGTATTGTCACAAGAAAACCGGGGAGGCCAAAGATAAAGAGAAAGATTGACATGGTTGAGAGGCTAGATGCTAATCAGACAATGATTACGAGAAAAGGCGTGAAGAAGCAGTGCTCTCTTTGCCAACAATTTGGTCATAATCGAAGGAGATGCCCCCAAAGAACTAATCAACCTACAGACATGGTATGTATTAAAGCCAATTTTACACTCCGTAAATCTTCTTTGAATTTATTTATCCACGAAAAAGTTAACGTCTTCTACGCAAATCTTCAGGATACAGCTGGCACTCGGCCAGAGTAAATATTCTCACCTTTGTGAATCATCTCGCCCCCAAGTGAAATGACATGGCTTCTCCCAGCGTATTACATTCCGTACTTTTAAGTAAGAATTTTCTTTAACGAGACGTGATTTGTGTGGATGATAAATAATTAAATTTATTTATTTTTTGAATCAAATAGATGATTGACTTTATAGAATACTTGTTTCTCATATTTCAGGTTTTCACTTGGCACGGGGCGACAATAGAGCTAGAAGGAAAGAAGGAACTTGCATACGTGGCAGATGAGGTATTTATTTATTTAAAAAAGATATATTACCATGAAAATACGTTTTTCAGTATATTTGTGAAATTTATTCAGAATGGTAAATGTAGGAAGTCATACTAAATGATCTTTTTAGACACCTATGGTGAGCTACGTAAATGTTCATGCTATTCTGGAGGGACGAAGAGCTCGTGCCAGGGCATCAAGTTCTGAGTTGGAGTCTTCTCAGGTATCTTTATATAATTAATGACCAACACGTTTTCAGAAAGAATTTTTGTTTTTTCTTAAAGGAAAATCCATTTTTTATCGGATCCTCCTGCCAAAAAAAGGCAGTAGTAACTTCTTATGCATTATCTCAACTTATGTAGTATTGAAAAAATTCTTGCTCCAATAGGATGAACCAGAGATATTTGTGTTTTCCACACCAAAGGCACAGAAAATTGATCATTTCTGTTTCTAGAATGCATGGATCGAGCAGTATTTGGAAATCAAGCAAGCAGCTTAGGACGATCTCGGTCACTACTTCTGGAGGAATCGCCTGGTTGATACAAATGATAAGAATTCAAACATTGCGTTTCCTGCCCTGACCCCTCTTGTTTATACTTCTGTCCAGACCACAAAAAATTGATGACGTGGAATGATACAGTTTATAACTCCTCAGTCCTGCTGCTGTCTCCTGTGGACCCCTTTGGTGGTGGTCCTGGGATGGTGCTCCTTTGGTAGGTCCATAGCATATTATTATACATATCCCAACAGGTTAATGTGCAACAATTTTCTGATTTTACTCATCTTCATGTTAATTAAGACAATGATCCTCACTATTTAAGATATATGAAAATTCAGATATAATTTATTGCAGTATATTTTTTGTTATTTCGACCAAAGAACCTTCCAATGAAGAGCCCTTTTCCGTTGGGCAGCCAGGTGTAACCACTGAAGAAATTGATCAAGCGGTTCATCAGATGACTATTGATCGAGGTGCATATCCATCTCCTCTCGGGTATGGCGGATTTCCCAAAAGTGTTTGCACTTCTGTCAATGAGTGCATTTGCCACGGAATCCCTGACTCACGCCCACTCGAGGTGGTTTTCCAATTGAAGAAATTAGGGCTCCACTGATTTGTTTCCTACTGTAGAATGATCTGAGCCTGGATTCTTTTTTTGGCAGGATGGTGACATTATCAATATCGATGTTACTGTCTATTTGAATGTAAGTTTATCTGGTCTCTTGGTTAACTTCAATTATAACCGATCGCCGCATCCGAGGGATATCACGGAGATACTTCTGCTACATTTTTCTGTGGAAATGTAGACGAGAAAGCAAAAAGCCTTGTTCAGGTGAACTTTCTTTCTTGTACTATTTTGGGGTATTTGGATTTTCAGGTTCTAAAGGTTTTCTTAGAAATTTAAAACGGTCAATCCTCTCTTGGACTTGTTGTCTAAAGCTGCTATGATGCCGAGATTCCATGATTTTCACCATAATATGTGACATGTTGTATTTTTTTCACAGATTACACATGACTGTTTACAGAAGGCAATATCTATTTGTGGGCCTGGGAGTGGACTACAACGAATCGAGCAAGACAATACAGGTGCGTTGCTCCTTACTGTCTTCGAGATAAAAAAATAATGCCACTACTAGTTTGCTTCACATATCTAAAAATAGCATATCATATAGTGATTAAGCAGATCAATATAATTTTGGCCTAGTCCGGCAGTTTGTGGGCCATGGGATAGGCCAAGTCTTCCATGCTGATCCGGTTATTCTCCACAATAGTATGCACGAGGCCTTTTTTTTCTTGTCAACTAAAGAGAAAATATTGTTCTTCAATAAGTATTGTTTCCTTTTGTTATTTAAGGAAATAATGAGCGGGGCAAGATGCTCCTGGGTCAAACATTCACAATCGGTAAATGCTTGTTGCCTTCACGAACATTCAATAAGTATTTTAAGGAAAAAATAGTGTGTTTGATGATCAATGGAAAAATTTGATCTTTATCATCTTCATCTTTTGTAGAACCAATGCTTACGATGGGAAGCATTCATCACATCTTATGGCCAGATAATTGGACAGCAGTTACTGAAGACGGAAGCCTCTCAGCGCAATTTGAGCACACCCTATTGATCACAGAGGATGGAAGCTCCTCAAATCATGGATATACCGCTGAGCATGGAGAAGAGATGAGGGAAGAGAGTGGATAGAGAGAAAGATGATCACAAGACTATTTAAGATGTCTCTTTTGCAACAAGACCAAATTCTAACTTTGCTCAGGGATTTCGACAGAGAGTATGCTCGGCTGACTCCTCTCTCTCTCTCTCTCTCTCTCTCTCTGATATCCCTGCCCCTCTCTCTATGTCGTTGCATAAAATCTTATTAGTGATTACCTTCTGCAAGGCACAAATCAGAGGACCCAGAGGAGGAGAATTTATCTTTCCTCGGCGAGCAATCTGGAAAACATAATACATGGGCCTTAGTAATCTGAAGTAAAAGTGGAGCTCAACAATTTGATGATCGTCGAGAGAAAAGCCGAACAGACCTCATCGATTTTAATGTACCCAAAAGTCAACCGCGGATCACTTTCTTCTTGCATCCTCTTTAACAAACTTTCTAAATCTGTCCAGCCCATTTCCCAAGCCAATTCAAGCATCTGCCCTATATAATCTCCATCATGAAGTGGGCCAGTCCACAGAGGCCCAGACACAATGAGCGACCCAGATACCTAAAAGTCAAGAATTAAACTTAACTCTCACCCAAAGTCAAATGCAAGAGAAGTAGAAGTGCACCTCTCCAGTGCAGCAAGAACAAGAGATTCTCCCGAGATCTCTAAAAGAAAATGCTCTTGAATTCCCGCACTTATTGCAATAGCTGATGAATCTATAATCACTACAAAAAGTGTAAAACATAATTAGATGATAAATAAGGGTAATTAAGTAAAAATAAATAACAGAACTTTATTTTCAATGAGATCTTTAAAAGGATCCTGAAGCTTTCCACGGAGTAATCGAAGCATCACGCGAAAAACTGGCCCGTGATAGGAATAATAAGAGAAAAGGGGCACAAGATGGAAACCAAGAGCGGCTGCTTCACGCATCGCTCCGCCGATGAGCATTCGCAGCCCAATCTCGTTTGAAAATGGCATCGGACGGATGTATGCCCCATATGCGTCCAAAGATCTGAAATTTAGTGAGAATTTAAACATGAGGATCCGTTGAATCTGGATAGACAATGAAAAGTGAGAAGTTTAAAATGACCACAATACACATAGCCTGCATAGTTATCAGGGAAATGATCTTTCAAAATATGAAGAGAAAAATGTAGACAAGAAGATTTCGAAATCGTTTTCCTGAAGAACGATTTCGATTAAAAACGATTTCGAAATCGTTTTGAATCGAAATCGTTCTTCTTAAAAATGATTTCGAAATCGTTTTTCTGAAGAACGATTTCGATTCAAAATGATTTGAAATCGTTTTCAATCGAAATCGTTCTTCAGAAAAACGATTTCGAAATCGTTTTACTGGAGAACGATTTCGAAATCGTTCTTGTTAAAAACGATTTCGAAATCGTTTTTACAAAGAGATTTTGAAAAATGGGGCGAACGATTTTTGAAAAACAGATTTTTAAAAATGCTTTTGGAAAAACATACCAGATCAAAATCGCCGGAGTGTTTGGAAATCGGGGGCGATAAATGGGGCGAACGGGATAAATGGGGAAGATTCTTCCCGTGTCTATGTGGCGTCCGACGTGGATTCCACGCCGACGTGGCCGTCCACGACAGCACACTGGGCTTGATGTGACAAACACGGGATATATCGGGCTGATTTGACAAATTCGGGATAGATTAGGCTAAGTTTGAAAACACGGGATAAAACGGAAATAAACCCCAAAACACGGGATAAATGGGGCGATTACCCCGAAAATTTTGTGAACTGATTTTTTTTCTAGAAAATTCTCTCTCTCTCTCTCTCTCTCTCTCTCCCTCTCTCTCTCCCTCCCTCTCTCTCTCTATCTCCCTCCCTCTCTCTCTCTCTCTCTCTCCCTCCCTCTCTCTCTCTATCTCCCTCCCTCTCTGTCTCTCCCTCCTTCTCTCTCTCTCTAACCCAAAGGAATAGAGAGAGTATATTTTCACAAGAGTAAAGAGAGTTCTCTGAATAAAGGGGGCCCAATATAATGAATGAGGGATACGATGATCAAATAAAATGAATACATAGACATGTATAATATGGATCATGATCATGATACCCCAAGCTAGAACATTAATATGGATCATGATCCATGCCATAAAAGCAAGTCAAAGTTCTCATCAAGCCCGATGATGAATGTATATCAACGCATTTTTTCAAGGTAGGAAGTAGAGATTACGCCTCGCAAGGCGTCATCTCTCGAATATCATGACAATCTATCTCGACACATCCGGCGGGATCGTGAATTTCGGGATTCTTTTCATGAAAATAGCGAGTTGATTATATGGAGCATCTTTGTGGGAGATCAAATATGTAAACTTAGCTTAGTAAAGATCACAGTCACATCAATTCAAAGTCATATGTGCCACCAATCTAGGTTCTAATTTTTTTCACTTAATTGGAAACAAAATTATGATTATGGCTGCGCTGCATGACCATTTTTCCATGAAATATAACAACATCCACCCAAGTTTGATTCCGTGTGATCGGTTGATCTAGCGTGAGATAGATTAAGATTCAATTTTCAAGTGCTTATGTCTCTCATATGTGGCCCATTAAGATAATATCAAGAAATGTGCAAAGTGCACTTTTCCAACTAACCTTTCAAGCTTCATGTATAACTGGCCCAATAGTCTTTAAATATAAGTAATCCATGTGCCATGGGAGAGAGAAGTTGAGAGGTGTCTTAGGTGCCTAAGCTGCCTTAAAAATAGGAGAGAAAAATGTGGCTGTTGAAGAGGTTTTCGGGGGCAAATCGACAGTCGCGATTCAACCAAAGTGGAGGGTCAAGATTGCTGACGAATCGAGACTGCGAGGTCATCAATTGCACATGGTCTAGTGTCAAAAATAAATCCAAACTTACCAATTTGATGAAAATATCTCGAATTGAGGGGTATAATGGTAAATATGGGTCGAATCCACAGGGAATTAGGGAAATTTCTGATGATTTCTTTGAATTTCATCAAATCAGACAATGAATCGATGGTAGAAATTAGGGAAAATGGTAGATTATGAAAGAGAACTTCAAGACGATTCCACAGAATTAAAAATCATCGAATTTGACTTTGATTTCACGGAGAAATTGAAAATCGAAGTGAGGGGTTATTTCCAAAAATCGGAAGAACGAAAATGACCAAATTCAACTTAAAATTACTCAAATGAACTAATCTAAAATGAAATTAAACACTAATAGATGATAGATTAGGAAAAACTGTTTCCACTAACCCACAATTGTGATTGGATTAACCCAATTAATCGCCGGAATCAAGGCTTTTCATCAAAATCCGAAAATCGCGATTCGTGGAGCTCAAGCGTCGATTTCTTCCTCGTCTTTCGCCCAATTGACTCTTAAGCACTCCGTGGACGCGGAATTGAGTCTAGAAGCAATTTGGATCAAGAGATTCAAGAGGTTTGGTGTCTAAACAATTCAATTAAATTGAATTGCTCTCGAATGCTTTACAAATTGGAAGAACATCTCAATTTATAGAGATTTTGGGCGTAACCGTTCGATCAAATTGATTAACGGCTCTGATGAAATGGTCCATCGCAAACTGTTACCAATAAGTCGTGGCCGTTCGATCGCGGATGGACGCTCGAGATGAAGCCACGTCAACGCTGATAACATGCAGTTATAACATGAATTCTTATCCTAATTAACTCATATTCATGCTTATTTTATGTGAATATGATGCATGTTATCATACTTTTTAGGAATTTTCTCCATTGGCATGTCATTTTACTAAAGTTGATATTTATGAATAAATTAGGGATAATTCCATGCTTAATAGATAATTAATCTTTTGTTTAAATTAATAGAAGTTAATCTCTGTTATTGAATGAGTTTTGACTTTGGTAAATGTTTGGAAGGATGATTTTATGATGAATTTATGATTTAAAATGTTTAATGAGAAATGATTTAAGTAAATTATAAGTCATCTTCATTTCTTCTTTCTAAATATGTTTTAAATGGCATAATATTAAAAAGGAAAGAATTTATGATCCAATGGAGAAAATTTCAATTAAAAAGGAGTTGTATTTTGAGAAATATGAATTTCTGAAGTTTTATGTACTTTTTCGAATTTTGTTTGATTTTTAAAATGAATTTTCCTATTTAAAATCGAGAAAAAGGGAATTTACTAACCTGCGGGCTGACGTGGCGAGCGGGGAAACCGTCGACGCGACACGTGCCACGCGGGCCACCGCGCGGAGGCGACACGACCCTAAGGCCACGTGGCAGGCCGCAGGTGGCCCACGTGGAGCGCAGGAGGCGCACGGCGCGGCCACGTGGCGAAGGGCCACGCGACAGCGTGAGCACACGTGGGTGCCCGTGTGGGGCGCCACGCGTAAGGTAGGTAAGAGAGGAGATAGTGACGACAGTTAATAGGGGAATCCATTCCCCTATTTAAGAGCGTCACATCTCATTTTTTTTCCCGTGTGGGACTATGTCCCACACGTCTTACCTTTTGCAGGTGACGTGGCGACACGGCGAGCGTCAGATCGAGGCGGCAATCATTGATCGCATGGACCTGAGTCCACGCGATCATCCATCAAAGCACGTGTTTATTTAAAATCGGGTAAGTGGATTAGATGGACGGCTTACCTGGTGCCACGTGGACGATGCTGAAGCAACGGATCCTTATCGGACAGACGGCGTCGTGATCGCGATCAGCATCGCGATCTTCTTCCATCGGACGGCGGAAGATTCTCATAATCGTGGTTCACGCGATCAAGCGACCGTGGCCCTCCAGCCACCTGAAGATTGATCGGACGGCGTTGAAGGCCTGTGGAAGAACTCCACGATCGCGGCCCGATCGAACCGCGATCGCGGCGCGATCGAGCCGCGATCGTTGCTCCTTCAGCGTGGAATTCTTTCCACTCGATCGGAGGGCGTGCGACGCGTGACAAGGACCACGATCATGGCCCGATCGCGGCGTGATCGTGGCCTGATCGTGGTGCATTTTGAAGCCAAAATTGAGACGAAAATCGGCTAAAAATCGGGAGCTAAGACGCCGCACCAGAGAATCACTCCCACGACGCCGCAACCGACGCTCACGACCCGCTCCATCACCCACGATCGTCGGCCTAATTTCCTTCTTTAAAAGCATGTATTTCCTTCTCTTGTTATGGAACTTTTGATCGATTCGTGAAGGAATTAAGCGAATTTCGAGGAAGATCTTTAGTTCATCGTGATCCCCCCGCGTTTAGACTCGATTCCGAAGGGATTGGAGCGGGATTGATCACGAATTCCTCCTTGATTTCATCGAATTTTCCCCTTGAATTCCGAAAGTCCGTGAGAAAGGATCCGAGCAAATTCGCTCCAATTCGTGTAAATTGGAGCTTAATTCTCGTGGCAATCGGGTTAGTAGTGAGATTCGATCGATTATCAAGAGGTAATTTGAGTTTTTATTAGATTTAGAAGTTTAATTTTGCAAATTAGTTCATAGTGTTCTTCATTTTCCCCAAATTTCGGTCTGAAATTTTTCTGATTTTTAAAATAGGATATCTCTCTGATTATAATTCCAAATCACTTGATTTTAGTTTCATTGGATTCCTCTTTTCATCAGCTTTCCGTGGATAGAAAATTTATCAAATTCCGAGTTCATTTGACCCTTCAATTTAACGTTTGACCACAGACTATTCATCTTTCATCAGAAGTCAAATGTTGACTTTCGGGGTCAATTACTTTTTATTGACAAATCAGAATTTGATAATTTTGGTCTTGTTGGATTCCTCTGGTTCTTAGCTTTCCATTGACATATAAATTGCAAGATTTGGATTTCATTTGGGCATTCAATTTGAAGATTTCCTCTGAGGTGTTAATTTCAGGGATTTTATGATCATTGATTTTCAATAATTCATAATAAATCCATTTCTTATCCAAAAATTACGAATTATATATCAATAAATTCTATTTTTTCTCTAGTTTCCAAATATCTACTTTTCATAATCTTCTGACTCTGTTTGATTCTCTGATTTTGCAGAACATCTACTACTGGTCAAAGTCAATGCTTTGACTTTGACTTTGACTTTTCTCTGTCAAATCCGAGATTTCAATTCTTAAAACTTCTTATTTACCTTATTTATATCATTTCCATATCTTAAATCTTATTTTCTCTTATTTAAAACCCCTTTTAAAGCTAAGTTTGACCAAGTCAACTCTACGATTAAAGTCAACCCTGATCTCTGTGGATCGACCCGATACTTACCCTATACTTGATTATTATATCTTGTCTTTGTGAGTTTGGTTTTAGAAATTTTTTTTGTCCATCGTACTTGTGTTTTAACGACGCACGAAAACGACACGTCAGACGCGCGTTATAAAACCCATCGAAACCGTCGCCGTTGGATCGCGATCCAACGCTCCTAATGCGTTCTCCATGCGTTTAATCTTGACTGTTTTAACTCTTGAGATCAACGGTGTGGATTAGACGCCATCCGGTGAACCCCGATTAAGCCATGTGTCCATCGATTTTAGGTGAAGATCAACGGCCGATATCGCACGCGCGATCGGACATCCCACCCGTCGCCACGTCGCCTCCTCATCGCGATCGTTGATCGCGATTGATCAGATGGCTCTGATTGTGCCACCTCACCTGCGCGCTTTAAATATTCTAAGAAAATTGATATTTAATTAGAAAAATTGATTTTTAATTTCAAAAAATCCTTAGAAATTTATTAAAAATTCAGAAAAATGTTGAAAAATTTTGAAAAAATCCCTAAAAATTAGAAAATTCATAACTTTCAAAATATAACTCCAAATTAATCGCAATTTCTTTCATTTGATTAGAAATTTAATTATCTATCATTCTAAAAGTCAAATTAAAAAATAGCAATATTTTTAATTTATTTTTCAAACATACATTTACTTCTTTAAGATTTTAACTTTAAAAATTGAAGTATATGTTTATAAAAATGATTACTCTCATTATTTAACTTTAAAAACCCACTTATAATCTCAATTAAAGATAGGTTATAAAATTATTTATCTTTAATTCACCATAATTAACCCTAATTTAAAGTATTTTGAGATTATAATGACTTTTTCATAGAATGATAGATAAATACTCATAAATATTATAACATGCATAGGAATGAAAGCATTTATGCCTTAATATGCATCAATAATCATGTATTATCATGTCTAATTAGTACGTTATCAATTGCATGAACTGAATTATACAAGAAAAATTGAAGATGATTGGGCAGATCATGGATTTCTAGTTGACTTGGTCAAAGGGTGATGAAGGCAGAGTTGACCAAGGAATGAGGTTTCTAAATAGGCTAAAAATCATAGAAATGGCTCCGAAAATTTAGGAGTGGTCAAAGGTCCAAAGAAGTTAATAAGATCGAGTTGACTAGGTGAAAGAACAAAGAATTTGAGTCAAAGAGCACCTCTCCCACCTGCAAACCCATCTCTTACATATCTTCTTGAATCTTGATTTCTTGATGATCCTCCAACTTTAATTCTAGGAATTTCTTCCTCCATACCAGCATGTTATTTTGTTGAGGAGGAAGCTCCCTCATTCTTGGAGACCTTCATAGATTTTTTTTGTCTCTTTTCTTGAAGTAGGTGTTGCTTGAGTGACTCCTTGACTTGTAGAGTTGGCTTGAATGATATCCTCATACTCACCAGTAGAATCCAAGAGAAAATGATATCAGCAAAGCAATTCAATTTAGACATGCATTATTTTCCAACAATAGATTACTGCATTGAAATATCATCAAACTTTGAATCAATAAATTTCAATAAAGCTAATGGATGACTTATATCTTTGTTCTTGTATGTGTTTTTTTAATCATTACATATTTGAATTATCATTCATTTTCAAATCTTGAATTTGAGCTCTTAGAAATGAATCATAAGAGCCATCTCAAGATGTCTCTTATACAATTATTTACCCATTTAATAATTTTCGGTTTTTTGTTTTTTTTTAATTTTCCTTCTTTTCTTATTATCCTAAGTCTAAAGAAATTTTTGTTAGGTACCTAGGGCATCATTGAAAAAAGAGAGTAGCTCTCTCTCTCTCTCTCTCTCTCTCTCTCAATCCCAAGAAAAACCATCAATGCTCTCAATATCAAGGAAACTTTCAATGCTCTTTCCTAAACTTGAGGTCTGATGTGTCTTTCACTCCCTCTCTTGAGCCAAAAGATCACCATCTTTGAGGGAGATTCAAAAATTTGTCTTCTAGGCTTTTGTGAGATCTAAAAAATATAAGTTGGGTGGTTTTATTGTTATTTTAATTTCATTTTTTACTCATCTACTGAGGCAACGTTAAGAAAACTCAAGTTAGCTTTAGAGGGTGCCTAGAATATTTAGAGAAATAGCATATAAGCAATTAGAAAGAGTCTAAGGTGTGTCTCAAGAGCTTTTAGATTTG
>CM044119.1:3997021-4075021 GCA_024174645.1 Lemna minuta | reverse complement strand
CTCTCTCTCTCTCTCTCTGTGTGTGTAAGTCAGCATCCTATTTTTATTCAACCCTCCTCTCTAAGTCAGCTCCCCATTGATGTTTCTTCTCTCCAAGTCTGCTGCCATTTGGAATTCACTCTTTCACTTCCGCTATTCTCATTCTGCTTCCGTTGGAAACTCAAGTCTTTAAAATTCTGTCCATCTTTTTTTCCTCATTCTCTCCATCTTGGGTTGCCAGGCGATAGAGAAAGTGAAGACGGACAAGAACGACAGCCCTTTTCAAGACGTGAAGATCCTCAATGTTACCATCCCCAAGTGACCCTGAAGCTAGAGAGAGACAGAGACAGAGAGAGAGAGAAGAGAGAGAGAGAGAGAGAGAGAGAGATTTTTGTGTATAAATTATTTTTGGTTTATTTATGAATTTTTCGTGGACGAATCTGGCCCTACTATGGCCAAGTATTCCTAGTGGCATTTCCGTAAAAAACTCCCACTTTAAGGCAGACGCCAACCTCTTCAGTAAATCGTGCGTGGGGACACGTATGAACCACGATGGTCCTTTCTCCGATCTCGAAGGTTCTACGTGATGGAAGGTCGATAGCGTGCCATGTGGACTTTCAACGACCAATTCGATTGGTCTTCTATAAATAACCGTTTAATTCCTCCCAGATATTTAGCTTTTCAGCAAAACTTTCTTCCCCCCGCGATCGTCTCCTTGACCTCTCCAGAGACTTCGGATTAAGCTAGCTATGGCGGATAAGAGCTTCAAGTACGTTATACTCGGCGGCGGTGTCGCAGCTGTGAGTTTTTCCTCAAGTTCCCTCTTTATTCGTGGCTGAGATTGTATAAGGCTTCTGCACTGCTTACTTTTGTCGCAGTTATTTACCTAATCAGGAGAGAGTACGACTTATATCCCTTTCTGTGTTGGCATATAATGTGTTTCGAAGATGCTGTGGTTTAGGTTTTTTTTTTTAATAATTTTTCTTGTTTTGCCGGAGCATTGCTAGAGGAATTCTTTGAAATGTGGTCTCCATTTTGCTGTTCGTTTTTCGTCTTTTTTTTTATCCTTGTCTGCACTTTTGTTTAATTGGAGGCTAATTATTGAGACTCTTTTTACGGTTGATCATTCTTTTCAGGGATACGCAGCCAGGGAATTTTCCAAGCTCGGTGTCAGTCCCGGTGAATTGGCTATCATATCCAGGGAGGCGGTACGGCAAAATTCCTGTCTATATAATAATATCCTCACTTAAAACTACAGATCACAGGTTGTTGAACATGTGGCATACTTATCTGATACATCAAATATCAAGAACACTCTTTATATGGACAAAAGTACACTTGCTTGATTACTGGTAAAAGCAAAATAGAGAGTAGGACTTATTGATGATTGGTCAAGTACAATAGGAACATGGAACCTGGATCTCTGCCAGAGCAGAGAGCCGCCGGATCTCCCCTCGTTCAAAAGTGTCTCCCCCTCTCCTCCTTTTCCAAGAGATTTCTAAGACGTCCCCCTTCTGCAAGAATCCACCTTTATTGTAGATCCCTTGCCTAACTGATTTTCCCACCTAAATCTGTTAGGCTCTCCTTGGTGTGTTTCATTAGACTTATTGACCTTTTTCCTAGAAGCACCATTAGCTGCCTCAAGGACAACAGTCAACCTGTGTTGTTTCCTCATATGCTTTCAATGGAATTGGGACCATTACATTATCTTATCTCTCTATAAACGCTGGATTGTCATTATAAGGATTTCTTTGATTAAAAAAAATAATTATTAGGATTTGGATCATCAAAAGTTTTTTCATTCTTTGGATTTGATGGCTTTCCATATCTTTCATATTCGCACATTGGAGAGGTTGGTACTATTTAGTTCTATGAAATGATTCGGTGCCATTTGTTTCTCAGGTTGCTCCTTATGAACGTCCGGCTCTCAGCAAGGCCTACCTCTTTCCTCAAGGTGAGCTTTGATTTTCAGACTTAAGTTAGTATCTTGAAAAATTTAGCTAATTTTGAGCCATATAGATTTGACATCTTTATTCTTGTTTTTATTCTCAAGTTTTTACTCTATGCCATTGTTAATAAGTTTTTCATTTAACTTTCCTATAATGGAGTTATCTTAAAAATTTTGCCAGGAGCTGCTAGGCTTCCGGGATTTCATGCCTGTGTTGGAAGTGGTGGTGAGAGATTACTCCCAGAGTGGTATACTGAAAAAAAGGTACCCAAATCTGTCTTCCTATATTTATTTTGATCATTTATTGAAGAAATGGATTTTTGGTTACTTTTTTTGACAGCTAGAAAATGAGGGAACACGATTATTGACCATAAGTTTTTTTTGTGATTTCAGGTATTGAGCTCATCCTGAGCACCAACATTGTTAGCGCTGATCTAGCTTCCAAGACCCTGACCAGTTCCTCTGGTGAATACTTCAAATATGAGACTTTGATCATCGCAACTGGTTCAACAGTATGTCTTCACAACCGACTGATTCCTTCATCAGCTCTCTCACTGTCTCATTATCTCTCTCTCTCTCTCTCTCTCGCTCTCTCTCTCTCTCTGTACATCAATCTCTTGCATGCAGGTCATAAAATTGTCTGATTTTGGTGTGCAAGGAGCAGATGCAAAAGGAATATTCTATTTAAGGGAAATTGATGATGCAGACAAACTTGTTGAAGCAATCAAAGCAAAGAAAAGTGGAAAGGCAGTGATTGTTGGAGGAGGTTACATCGGTCTTGAGCTTGGTGCAGCACTTAGGATCAATGACCTTGATGTCACCATGGTTTACCCAGAACCTTGGTGCAGTAAGTATCATTTTTATCATACATGCACACTCTAAACTTCATGAATCTTGTGAATTTAGCAACTTTCTGTTCCTCATCATAGTGCCCCGGCTGTTTACTTCGGGGATAGCTGCCTTCTATGAGGGTTACTATGCGAACAAGGGGATTAAAATCATAAAGGGCACGGTGGCTGTTGGGTTTGACACGAATGCTGATGGCGATGTGAGCTCAATTCTTAGTCTTCTTATGCAGCCTTGACTCATGGGTTTTTAATTTTGGGGGTGTTGGCTTTTTATCTAGGTGACTGCGGTGAAGCTCAAGGATGGAAGAATATTGGAAGCTGACATCGTTGTGGTTGGTGTTGGAGGCCGGCCACTGACCACTCTTTTCAAAGGTCAGGTTGAGGAGGAGAAGGGAGGGATCAAGGTGAGTAGCATATTCTTATCTCTTTCTCTCTCAGTAGGTTAATAAAATGGAAACCCCTGTCTGGCAGACAGATGCGTTCTTCAAAACTAGCGTTCCTGATGTGTACGCTGTTGGAGATGTTGCTACCTTTCCTCTGAAGCTGTATGGGGAACTGAGGAGAGTGGAGCACGTTGATCACTCCAGAAAATCTGCTGAACAAGCCGTCAAGGTAACTTCCTCATCTTGTTCTCTCCATCTCTCTGTCTCTCTGTCTGGTGGGTGCCATGTTGTTCTCTCTGCTTCTTTCTTTATGTTCTGTATACCACTTCTCTCTCTCTCTAGATATATATATATATATATGTGTGTGTGTGTGTGTGTGTGTGTATGTTCAGTGTCACCACCTCTTTATATTCTCTATGCTACTCTCTATACTCTAATTATCTCTTTTTTTTGTTAATATCTTTCCCTTTTTATGTTTCTATGTCTCTCTGTCTATTTTCTCTATGCCACATGTGCACTATGTTTTGTCCTTCTCTCTTCTACTGATTTCCGCAACTTCCCTTTATCGCTCTTCTCTACTTCTGTCAAGTTACTCTCTCTGTATACACAGAGAGAGTAATTTGTTTAAAATTACACATATCTGTCTAATTTTCTGTAGGCCACATACGCTCTATGTTTATATCACTCCTCTTCTACTGTCTTATACAGCTTTCCCTTTCTCCCTCTTCTTTACTTCTGTTACATTACTCTCTCTCCCAAGTCTCTATAACATACTCACGACCTGAATGATGGCAGGCAATAAAAGCAAGCGAAGGAACAGGCACAGTGGAGGAGTACGACTACCTGCCCTATTTCTACTCGCGGGCCTTTGACCTTTCATGGCAGTTCTACGGGGACAATGTGGGGGAAACAGTTCTGTTCGGCGACAGTGACCCCGCCTCGGCCAAACCCAAGTTTGGCTCCTACTGGGTAAAGGACGGCAAGCTTGTCGGTGCCTTCCTCGAGTCCGGCACCCCTGACGAGAACAAGTCCATTGCCACCCTTGCCCGCCTGCAGCCCCCTGTCTCCAGCCTTGACCAGCTCGCCTCTGATGGCCTTGCCTTTGCAAGTAAGATCTGACCCATGCAGTAAATCATCATGCTCTTGCTATTTGTGATCTTATGGACTTGATACTATTTCTCTAATCTTTTAATAAATCGCAATGATCTTGATCTTAGTGGACTCACAGAGTCGATGCTTGTTTTTTAAATTGTTTTGAAAAATGTGATAGGAAATCCAGAAACAGGTCACTTGATTTCAGATTCCTGAAAATGTGATAGGAAATCTAGCTCTCGATCGATCGGTACTCGACCTTCTCTGCCAGCGAATGCCTAAAAGGGTTTGCGACCGGCATGCATTAAAATGTCCTCTTTTATCAATCGATTTCGATCAATTGCCGATTGCAATTTCAACTAATGCCAATTATGTGAATGTGTTGTCGATCAGAGGACCATCAATACTGATCGATCATGATTGACCAAACCCTAGTTGTATTGATATCATAACCCCCCGGTTGTATTGGCATTTTGATAAAAAGGGAAGATTTAAAGCTACATAGACATTGCAAAGGTCAGAAATTTTATTGAATTATCCTACATATTTCATTACAGTTATTCAAACATGATTAATCATGAATAGTTTCATGAGCATGTTGAACTCATGAAGTGAAAATTGGGAATACTAGTTGGATTCTAGTTTTTCAATTAGAGGTAACCTATTCAAATTCTATCATGAACATAAAAAAAAATACATTGATGAGATGAGGCATTCATTTTCTTCATTAGGAAGCATGAATATAAGTCAGAACAAGTTGAACCCATGAGATAAACAAAAAAACTTTTTCTATTTGAATTCAAATTAAATTTGGATAAATTAACTTATTGGCACGCATGGAGAAGAGGTATCAAAGTATGTTCTTCATAAATGCAAAGGGGATTGCATAATCTAGTCTAGATGGCGAAAAAAATTGGGAGAGAAAACATTTTGATTGTAGAATTCTCCGGTTTTGTTTTAGAAAAAATATCGATATTGATACCTAGATTAATATGCTTATTGGTACCAAGATTAATAAAAATACTTGAGCTGGAACTCGTAATTATTAAAAAATTTATAATAAAGATATTTATCCTCTCGCGATTCATCAAAAAACAAAACCATCCACATCCAATAAAAGAATTTTTTTTTTATTGGATGGGAATGAATAAAGAAAGGCTATATCGTCCCATATCAAATCTGGAATCTTGGTTCTTCCCAAAATTTGAACTTTTTATGATGCATCTAAGCTTAAACCATGGATTATACCAATCCAATTTCTTCTTTTAAACATTCATAGAAATACAAATTTCAGTCATCCTTTTCTATCATATGGGAAGGGCTATTGCACAAAATGTACTTCTAAGTAATTGCCTCATAGATCGTATATCTATCTATATGAAGAAAAAAAATCATGGAAGGAAAGGGATTCTTATTTGTAGAAATGGTACTTTGAACTTGGAACGAGCATAAAGAAATTAACGATACTTCTTTATCTTTGGAGTCGTTCTGCCAGATCGGTCGCTCAAGATCTTTGGTCTCCATTCGGACCCGATGAAAAAAAATGGGATGACTTCATTTGGATTTGTTGAGAATGATTTTGATCTAGTTCATGGCCTATTAGAAGTAGAAGACACTCTGGTGGGATTCTCACGGAAAGATAAAGATTGCAGTCAGTTTGATAATAATCGAGTGGCATTGCTTCTTCGGTCCGAACCAAGGAATCCGTTAGATATGATGCAAAATGGATCTTGTTCTATCGTTGATCAGATATTTCTATATGAAAAATATGAATCGGAGTTTGAAGAAGGGGAAGGAGCCATCGATCCACAATAGATAGATGAAGATTTATTAAATCACATAGTTTAGGCTCCTAGAATATGGTGCCCTTGCAGCAATCAAATTGAAGAGTGCAAAGGTGAGATGAGGCTTATGTTTTTCAACTAGCATTAAGCCATTGGAATGCTATCATGAACAATCAAGATCAATTATTTTCTCTCGCCAATTACATAAAAAATGTTTAAGTGAATCATTTTATTATTTATTTTATGAAAAATATGTTTTTTGTTTAATCTAGTGACAAGGGGTCTAACCATCACCCCCTTGATATTAATCCACTAAAATCTCACCTCAGCATGGCATTGACAAAAGTCAAGCTCCATCAAAGATGATACAATGGTGGAAAGGTAGAGTAAGTGAGTGAAGTGAGTATAAGATTAGGATTACACAAGTATAAAAGAGAAGCTAGAGAGAAAATCACATGCTAGGAGAGAAGAAGTGGATAAAAATGATGAAATTAGACTAATATATCTATTAATCCTAATGTAACATTGAATGGTAGTAGAATAGATGAAATATCTACCGACTAATTTGAATTAGCCAAGAAATTGAGCTGAAGATTTGCATTCAAACATCTCTTGGAAAAATTTTGAGATTAAAAAAATAAGCTCTTAATCGATTCCACATCAAAATCTTGATTACTTGTGCTTTAGCACTTCATGAGTCCCTCTAGAAAACTCAAGATTCAAGAAATTCAAGGGAAAAAAGTTTTTTCTGCTCGATTGGTTGAGATTTCTCCTCAACAATTTTTGTGACATAAAGCTCTAGATCATTTAAAGGTTTTATCGCTTGATTAAATTGAGGCAGCCAAGTTTCCCTTCATGAAAAATGGTGTCTTGAAGCATGCCATGTCGCCTCATGATGGGGGAAGGGTGTAAATGCCATATCGCCTCATGATGGAAATGGAGAGCAAGGATCTGGCCATGACATGATGTCATGGGGGGTGAGATCCACATTATCATCCAATAAAGAGAAGTCAAATACATAAAAACTTGGTTCATATGTCATGTGAACCAAAATGATATTATAGCTATGAAGAATTATTAAAATTAAAAACAAAAAATTACTAGGATGCTTCCTTGTACCTCTCCATTAATGAAGTTGAGCGATCCATGTGAAATTGCTTCACCGATTGGCTACATGTGCTCCACTTGAATCTCCAATTCATA
Organism: Lemna minuta; assembly: GCA_024174645.1. NCBI lineage: Eukaryota > Viridiplantae > Streptophyta > Magnoliopsida > Alismatales > Araceae > Lemna > Lemna minuta. The sequence continues at coordinate 4,067,784 of CM044119.1, read as the reverse complement.
TTTAGCTGCAAGAAATCTATGCTTGTGATCTCGTATATTTAGCTTCTCCAACATCTTACAGACTTTCCCCCTCATCTTCTTTGCAAAAACCCGCTAAACAGTGGTAAAGTTTCATCTTTTGTTTTGGCCGAAGTGACAATAGTCACATTGACCCTTGAATATGCTCGTCCACTGTTTTGTTACTATATTGAGAAATAATGGTAAAGAATATTAATATAAGTTCAATGCATTCATGAACAGTGTAAACTCCTTTAGTAGACATACATAAATCAAATATCACTCCCTTTTAAGGCATCACAAAAGCCACTACATTGCTTTGTGGTGTTGGCGTTTAGATCACGGGCACTAGAAAGACTCTAGTACACATATTAGAAATAAATCGAATGTTGGAATCTAAGGTTCAATAAGGATGCAATTCAAATTCATGCAACAGAATCATTATATTTGATAATTCAAAATATAAAGGATCATGAAAACATGATCAAAATTTACTCTCATATAGAAAGGTTTCTTTTTGGGATCTTTGAAGTTATTCATATATCAAGCCTTTAACGATATCTGTGCAATCTCCAGATAGTTGGATCTATTCTTGAACCTTTTCTTCAATGCTTCTTTAGGTCTATGAAGATCTCCTTTCTGGGATCTAAAGTCAACAAGCTTCCCAAAACTTTGATGAGAGCATCAAATGTATTGAAAACTATCGAATCAAACATTTGACGCGTAGAAGCATTAATGAGATATGATCCTATCATCTAGTATACAATAAAATTCATACTTATAGGGATCATTTGAAGGAGTTCTTAAAGCCGTTCAAGCATCCAGGCTCTATCAATATCCACATAGTCGCTAGACAATTGGATCTCCTTTGGAATACTCATCACTTTAGGAGGAAAATAAGAGAGGGGAGAGTCTTCTACTACGCTCGCATGGGCACAGATGTTATGGTCATTCTCCCCCTAATAATAGACCTTCAAAATGTTAAATTTTCACAAAAATCCTTATATTTATATCTATAACCACCTATGTGTGTTGACTTTATGTGTATGACTTCTAGATCCACATATCTCGCTAATTTATGAATCTATCGACTCAACAACACTAATTGGTCTTCCTTATCAATTAACCATATACAAATGTAGATTAATTAAATATGGATCAATTTAACCTAATCAACAAGTTGAGTCGCCAACCCTATGGGCGCCAAGCTATATTACATGCTCTGTGAGATATGAAGTATATCAAAACTCTTTCATGAAACCTTATCATCATCGATTATTGTGTACGTACAATCCTTCATCTGCGCGAGACTCATGAATGACTTAGGATATGGTTAACTATCAAACCCTAATCATTCACTCAATTTATTACTAATACGAGTAGGAAATCATTGACAACACCTTCTCTAATATTTTCACTACCATGGTCAATGATTTTATTACATCATTCCTTGAGTCAATCTTCTCTTATACCGAGGGCAGATGGTCACATCTTGACCACTCAATGACCTTTACGGACTTCATACTATTTATAATCTATGAAGTTTTAGAGATCTTGTGGTTAGAAATTTTTAAGTCATTTTCAAAATATAATCATCTATCTATAAGATATCTTTGGTATCTTAGGTCAAAAGACCACATGACTTGAATCAAGCTAATTGATAATTAGGTATAATATAGTTCAAGGATTCATATGGATCAATTCAGTGAACTCCTCCAAAGAGAACTTGTTATCTATCATTGGTGTCTTCACACCGATGGCCACAGGATCAACCATATCTCATCATATGAATCAGATCAAATAGTGATATTCTTTTCAGAAAATTCAATGTATTTATTGAATATCCTATGAATATTAATATTTAGACTATATATCTAAAGACTAGTGATCATTGTATTATGATCTTATCATAGTTCACTTAGTCATTGTATATGCTCATGGACTTCATTCTAAATATCACACAAGAATGAAAATGAATAAATGTTCATTTCAATGAATATAAAAAAAGATAAAAATATGATTTGCTTGCATGCCACATAATTTCGATCACTCCTTACCATCTAGTCTCACTAGAAGAAGAGAAAAGAATTATATAGAAGAAGAGAAGAAAAGGGGGAGGGCTTCCACCAAGGCTACCATGGGCAACTATATGAGTGAGTGCCACCTCCCATGTATAGACATCAAGTTTTGAAATTTTTTCAGGAAAATTATCAAAAAGATGTATATATCTTCAAATATCCATTCACCTTATGTATGTGACCCTCTAGGCCCATATATGTATGTGCGTGTATATATATGTGAACTCAACAACACTTATTATTTAAAATCAGTCATTAATTATATTATCATATAGACTAATTAATTAACAATTAATTTAACCTAATTAATTGTTCAAGTTTCTAACTTGTGGGGTGGGAGACTATACCTCATGCTCTAGAAGATATGAAATACATGTGAACCCTCTTATATAGCCGTTACTATTACCAGTTATTATGTATATATAATCCTTCACCTATTCCATACTTCTAAGTGACTTAGGGTATGACAACTGTTGACGAAACGATTTCATGCGGTCGTTGAATACACACGATATCGTATCAAAACAAGCTCTAAACTCACCAATTGAAGGATTAAATCACTAATTAAGAAGTATAGTGGTGAATAAGGATTGAATCCACAGAGAAATAAGGAAAATTTTTTAGATATCTTTGAAATTCAATCAAATCAGAAAATAAATTGAGTTTAGAAATTAGAAAATTCAGTATATTAATAAAGATAACTCCAATACGAATCCATGGAATCAAAAATCACTGAATTTGGATTAGAATTCGCGGAGAAATCGAAGATTGAAATTGAGATAGAAATTTGATCTCGAAAATGATTGAAAACCGAAATTAAAACAAAATTAAACTTAATCTACCATTCAAAATGTACATCTAATGCTAAATGATGAAAGAGTAAGATGAAAACACGCAATCTAACACAAAGTCATGCTCGAAATGATCCAATTAATCGCCAGATTCATGGCTTTTCATTCCGCAATTTCGAAAACGAAGATGACATTCAAGATGTGATTTCTTCCGATTCCCCCGATCAATTTCTGATTTCTTGCACTCCTCGGACGCGGAAATGAGTCAGGAAGATTTAGAAATCAAAAGATTCTCAGATTGTGGTGTCTAGACAGTTCGATTTGCTCAAAAACCCACGAATGGTTTTCCATCGAGAAGAACATATCAATTTATAAGAAAAATTGGGCGTAACCGTGAGATGCGTTGATTCGATGCGATCAAGGGCTAAGATTAAACACCGTTTGACGAATCATCACAATTAAGTCATGTCCGTCCGATCGGTGATGGAGCGTCCAGATTAAGCCATGTCGCACGTAAGAGAGAAGGTGTCGCTTCATTTTGTTCGTTGGATCTTCATCGGACAATCATGATAAATTGAGGTGTCCATCGGGCACTTTAAATCTCGACCATTATGACTCCGAGATGGACGGCTGAGATTAAACAACGTTTAATCAAATCAACGTCTAATAGGATGTCGCCACGTACCCCTTTGAGTAAGTGACATCCGACTCATGTGATTCAATCACGCGATCGGATGTCTAATAGTGCGCCACATCACTTGAAACAAAAAAAATAAAATAACATAGTCCCACACGGAATAAATTATTAGAGTTTATCGCGTATATAAGGTACGAGGTATTAGAGGGTTAGCTTAAATCCTTAATGGATGCTCCTAACCACTTATTAATATTGCGCACACTTGTCACGCACACATACGCGTGACACGCACATACGCGTACACGTGTCGCCACATGGCGACGCTCTGCCACATCGGCGCGTGTAAATAAACACAATTTTTTATTCTTTTTAATTATTTAAAAACTGAAAATAGAGTTAAATAAATTTAGAAAAATTCTAGAAAATTTCTAAAAATTGGAGAATTCATAACTTTCAAAATACAACTCCAAATTAATTCAATTTTGTTTTGTTAGATCAGAAATTAAATTATCTATCATTATAAAAGGTCAAAATATTAAAATAACAAGAGAATGAATTTTAATTTAATAAATACATTCATTTCTCTTAGAACATAAATTTAGAAAAATACATGTGTAAATAAACATCTTTTTTCTTATCATTTAATCATGAAAATAAAATTATGATCTCAAATATAAATATGATTAGAATCACATTGTTTAATTATGTATAATTATGCATAAAATGGTATATTTTTATATCATAACATTAAATTACATAAAATGATAGAAATGTACTTTAAATATGATAACATGCATACAAATGGAACATTTAATGTCTTATTTGCATTAATAATAATGTTAATTCATGTATAAATTGCATGTTATCAACTGTCAAACCCTAATCAGTTGTTCTAATTAGTACCAATGCGTGAAAGAAATCATCAAGCACAACTTCTTTGATATTTCTACTATCTAAAGCTAAAGATTTAACCTTATCTCATTTGATATTTCCTCTTTGATATTTATTCAATCTTCTATCATATTGTTGATTCTATCTTGACTACTCAATTACCTTCATATATTTCATGTTATATCTAATCTATGAGATTTTATGAATCTTGTGACTAGAAAATTGTAAGTTATAGTCGAAATATGGGGATCCATCCACAAGATATCTTTGGTATTTGAAGGTTAAGGACCACTTATATAACCATGACAGTGCTGGGATCTGAGGCTTGAAAAGCTCTCCAAGTCTTCGTCCAAAATAATGATTGCAACGGAAGGTGTTGAATCAAAACATTCAACAGAGTTGAAGCACCAATAATAGATGATCTCATCATCTATTCTAGGTGATCCTATCATCTAGTATAGAATAAAATTCATACTTACATGGATCATTTGATAGAGTTCTTCAACCGTTCAGGCGTCCGGCCTCTAGCGGTATCCACACAGTCTCTGGACGATGGGATCTCCTCTTGAACACTCGTCACCACGAGAGGAAGAGAAGAGAGGGGGAGAAGTTCCACTAGGCTTGCATGGGCACCACTATTATGGTCGTTCTCCCCCTATTTATAGACTTAAGGAATGTGAAATTTTCACAAAAACCTTTATTATTATGTCTATATCAACCGACGTCCATTGACCTTATGTGTGTGACCCTCTAGGTCCATATATCTCGCCAATTAATGACTATATCAACCCAATAACACTCACTAGTCCTCCTTATCAATTAACTATATCAACATATAGATTAATTGACTAAGTATCGATTTAACCCAATCGACAAGTTGAGTCGCCAGCCCGGTGGGTGCCAAGCTGCACCACGTGCTCTAGGAGATATGAAGTATATTAGAACTCTTTCATGGAACTTTTCCGTCATTGGTTACCGTGTACGTGTAATCCTTCATCCACACTAGACTCATGAATGACTTAGGGTACGGTTAATTGTCAAACCCTAATCGGTCACTCAATTTAGTACTGATGCGAGTAGGAAATCATTGAGAACAACTTCTCTAATATTTCAACTACCTTGGCCAAGGATTTAACTGCATCTCACTCCTTGAGTCGATCTCCTCATATACCGAGGGCGAATGATCCCATCTTAACCACTCAATCACCTTTGAGGACTTCATATCATATCCAATCTATGACGTTTTGGAGATCCCGTGGATAGAGATTCGTAAGTCATAGTCAAAACACGATCATCCATCCACAAGATGTCTTGGTGTCTCAGGTCAAAGGACCATGTACACAACCGTGACATGAATCAACCTGATTGACAATTTGGCATAATACCATTCAGGGATTCATACGGATCAAGTCAATGAACTCTTTCTCCAAAAAGCACCCGCTATCTATCCTTGGTGTCTCAACACTGATGGCCACAGGATCAGCCATACTCATCATATGAGTTGGAGTAGATAGTGTTATTCTTTACGGATAATTTGATGTCCTTCTCGAATATCCTACGAATAGGAATATTTGGAACATATGTTTAAAGACCAGCGATCATTGTAGTATGATCTCATCATAATTCACTTGATCATTGCATATGTTCATGGACTTCATTGCAAACATCAACAAGAATGACAATCAATAAAAGTTCATTTCAATGAATATAAACAAAAGATTAAAGTGTGATTGGCTAGCAAGCCACATAATATCCATCAGACATGAATCAATTTAATTGATAATTAGGATTAATATTATTTGGGGATTCATATGAATCAATTTGGTGAGCTCTTTCTCTAAATTGTGTCAACTATTTATCCTTTACACTAATAGTCGTATGATTATTACACTAATCATATGAGTAAGATTAAATAATCTTATTCTTTTTTAATATGTTGATATCCATTTGCATAGGAATATTCCTTTGAATAGGAATATTTTGGAAACATATTTTAAAGACTAGAGTTCTCTCTATTTTGATTTCATCATAACTCATAATTATTGTAGCATAATTGTTGATGCGGCCATAAACTGGTTTGCATTTTCTGGTGATAGAAGTGAAGTCACATGTAGGAGCACCATGAAGAAAAAAGAAAAAAGAAGAGACTAGAGAGAGAGAGAAGGAGAATTAAGGAAAGAAGATTATAATGAACGATTCTAGGTGGTATACAAGAGTAGAGAAATTTCCCCTTTATAGGCTATCAATTACTATGTTAGAATTGGATATGTCTTCAAAAGCTAAAAGGGGTTCCTAGAAGTTGCTTAGCTGCCTCCTTGATTTGGACAAATCATTAAACAAGTGTTGTGTTAATGTGAAGGGATACAACTACCGACTAGATTTGTGTGTAGGAGTTATGTTAATGCTGATTAATCTACATTTCTCTTTTAGTCAATTGCTTCATGCCTTTTTGAATTTTATATGACTGAAACGGTCTAACTTCCGATTCAGCCATTTTTTTCATCTTCAATTAAAATACGGTTTGAAAGTCATTGATCACAATAACAAAAAATCAATTCACTTTTTCAACAAATGTTTTAATGACTCTCATGCTTACACTAGATAATTTTACTCTATGGAAAACACAACCTGTTCCAATTCTGAAGGCACAAGATCCAATGGATGTTCTTGAAGAAAAACCTCCTCCCCTTTCTATGATAGATACCTCAAGAATGATCTAGGTAAATTCCAAATATAAAATTTGATAAGAAAGTATCAAACTCTTATATCTTTTATGAAGTCTTCACAATGCGAATAAACTTGGTAATGAGATATTTTTGTGCAGTCGTTGAATACACACAAACTCGTGTCAAAAAATTGCCAAACTCACCAATTTTGAGAAATAATTATGAATTAGATACTATAATGTTGAATAAGGGTCGAATCCACAGAGAATTAAGTGAATTTTTGAAGTGTATTTGAAATTAGATCAAATCAGAAAATGAATTGAGACAAAAAATTAGAGATTTTAGTAGATTTAAAAAGAGAACTCGAAGATAAATCCATAGAATCAAAAAACACTCGATTTGGATCAAAATTCGCGGAGAAATCGAGGAGAAAAAATTAGGCACAAAATAGATCGCGAGGAGAGAGCAAAAACGAAATTAAATCTAAAATCAATCTGATCTACGATTCGAAATTAAAATCTAATGCTATAAGAAGAAAGATTAAGAGGAAAACAAGTGATCTAACCTGAAGTCTCACTCAAAATGATCAAATTGATCGCCGAATCAAGGGCTTTTTATTCCATGATTTCAAAAACAAAGTTTTGTGTTCAAGAGGTGATTTCTTCTAATTCTCTCCATAAAATCTTGATTTCAAACAATCCCTAGACGCGGAAAGGAGTCTAGAAGAAGAAGAAAATAAGAGATTCAATGACTGAGTTGTCTAGATAGTTTGATTTGCTTGAAACATCCTAGAATAAAGTTTTATGTCAAAGAACATGTTACTTTATAGAGAAATTTGGGCACGACAATTGGATGTGCCCCTTCATCTTCAATCAATGGCTCAGATTAAATGCATGTTCACGAATTTTTGTCATTAAGATATGTTAGTTCGATCAACAATGAAGTGCTCAGATTTTGTCACGTCGCGCATGAAGAAGAAGTGTCACGTGATCGTGTCTATCCGATCGCGAATCGATGCATGAGATGTTGTCACGCGTCCATTGAAGTCCATTGGGCGCATTTAATCTTAGTCGTTAGAATTCCTCAGATGTAAGGCTGAGATTAAATCATTTTAAGATGAATTGTCGCCCAATCAGAGTGTGTCGCGTACCCCTTCACTTAAGTGAAGACCAACGGCTTCGATTAAGTGCGTGAATCGAACGCTTCTCGTTGTGCCACATCACCTGCAAAGATATGAAAAGAAAGATAGTTCCACATGACATAAATAAAGGCAATCTTACGAGTATATAACGAGTGCGAATTAATGGGCTTAGCTTATATCCTAAAAAGGATGCTCAACCCATTAATTTCACATTCGCGCGCGCACATGTGCACACGTGCGCACGCTCATACGCACACATTCGTCGCCATGTGACGGCGCCACGCCACATCAGCGCGCTATATATAACCATTTTTTTATTTAAAAACCAAAAATATATGTAAATAAATTCAGAAAAATTCTTAAAGAATCCCTAAAAATTAGAAAATTCATAACTTTCAAAATATAACTCTAAATTAATCTAAATTTATTTTTTTGGATAAGAAATTAAATTATCTATCATTATAAAAATTCAAATTATTTACATAATAAGATACTAAATAATAAACTCATTTCTCTTAGAAAATAAAACTAGAAAAATACATGAGTGTATATAAAAATATTTTCTCTTATTATTTAATCATGAAAAACCCAATTATGATATCAAATATATATAGGAATAAAAGTATATTATTCAAATTATGTATAATTATCCCTAAAATGATACATTTTTATATCATAACTTAAAATTACATGAAATGATAGATATACACTTAAGATATAATAACATGCATAAGAATGAAATATTTTATGTCTTAATTTACATTAATTATCATATAAATTCATGCATAAATTGCATGTTATCACTTGGAAGGCACTTCTCAAACAATACTCGTGCAAATCTAAATCAAAAATCATGGAGCTGCAATACAAATTACATAATCTGCCCACACTCTTCTTGATGTTTACAATCAAAATTTAAGAGCTATTGAAGATGATGTTGTGGCATGCAGACACAATATTGATGACTTAGATGTCACATTCATCTTTCCCAATGGATTGGGAGATTTGTACAATTCATTGCATGCCAACATCAATCCAAATAAGAGAATCCAACGCCCACGGATTTTGAGATCAAATTTAAGGACATGTGAATTGCATCTATGCACCCAAAATGAGACCAAGCAATCAGAAGATTTCCCACCAATGGTGAATTATCCTCAAAGCAATACTCGATTTAAAAACAATAAGGAAGAAGTGGTAGGAATGGCAGACGCCGTGGAAGACGTTGAAAGTACACACCGAGATGTTAGCTCTGTCTAATGCATGGACATGGGGTCATTGAATGCAAAGTGAGATTTAATGGGAATTTTCTGAAATCAATATTCAATTATCAAAAAGGGCACCCAAAAACAATCATATTCCCCTCAGTCTCAAGTCTATATTGTGGAGGATAGAAGCCTCCACAACCACAAGTCTGCTATGCACATGCATACTTTGCTCAACAAGGAAATGCAAGTGATTTTGTGAGTAATCTAGATAGTGCAGCTTCTCATCATGCCACCATTGAGATCTCAAACATAAAAAAAAAAAAAAATCAGTAATGGGCAAGGTTTGCAGCTTTTGTTCACCAGCTCTTCCATTAATCTCTCTCTAATTAGCGTGATTTTAATTTTATTAGATTTTTTGTTGACTTTCGAAGTTGGGTTCTTTCCCAATTCCCACCTTATCTCTCCTCCATGGGTCGAGAGAAGCCTTATCTCTCCTCTCCATGGCGTCCTCGTCGTCGGCGTACTCTCTGCGTCAGCACCCACTACTCGGCGGCGCCGCCCCACCCCGACCATCCATCCCCTCGAGGGTGGCAACCAAATGCATCCGTTGCACCGCAGCGACCTCTACCGACGATAAGACTTACCGCCAGACCACTTTAAGCAGCGGAAGCGACTCCATGAAAATCTGCCGGATTCTCAATGGAATGTGGCAGACCAGCGGAGGATGGGGCAGAATAGACCGCGACGACGCCGTCGAAGCTATGCTCCAGTACGCCGACGCTGGTCTCTCCACCTTCGATATGGCTGACCACTGTAAGAGTCAAGTTCTTCTCTTTCTCTCTCTATCCTTTCTCTCTTTTCAGCTCGCGAGTCGTTGAGCAGATGGGCCGGCGGAGGACCTTTACGGGATATTTATTAACCGGGTCCGCCGGGAACGCTCGCCGGAGCTGCTGACAGAGGTTAGGGGGTGAGATTCCTTGGTTTCTGGCCTTTCTCTCTCTAGTTCTTTCTATCTCTAGCATTAATTATTATAATTTTACAGTTTGACGAAGTGGGTGCCGCCGCCGGTGAAGATGACGGGCGATTATGTCCGGAAGAACATCGACATCTCGAGGAAGAGGATGGATGTTCCATGCCTGGATATGCTCCAATTCCATTGGTCTCTCTCTCTCTCTACCATGGCATCTATCTCTCTTTTTCTCCCTGTTCTTCTCTTTCATTTTATCTCTCTTAAATTTATTGCATCTATATATCGTCTTCACTTCCACTTATCTCTCTCTCTATAATATATTGCATCTATCTCTCTTTTTTCTCTTCTTCCCTTTTTATTGCAGCCTCATAATCTCTCCCTGTCACCCTCTCTCACAATCCTCCATCTCATTATAATGCCTTATGTCTCTTTCTCTCGCTTCTTCTCGTTCTCTCTCTCTCTAACACACAAATTCACACTCTCTCTCACTATCCCGTATCTCTTTTATAATGCCTTTATGTCTCTTTCTCACTCTTCTTCTCTTTCATTCTCCACTCACGCTCTCTCATGCGTTCTCTCTTTCCTCCCAATCTTCCTCTTAGTCATGCACTCTTCTTCTCTACTATGACCACCCACCACTTTTTCTTCCAATTCTTCCCTCTGTCTATTCACCCCTCGACCTTTCTTGATACTCTCTCTCTCTCTTTCTCCTCTTTATCTTGCTCTTACCCCTTTCCCATCCTCGTTCTTGAGTTAGCTGTCGACTTTCAATATTAATATTCCCATGAAGACTTCAATTGAGAAGTCTGCCATCGGGGAATCCTGGTCAATTATTGAAAATTGACCTGTTGCCATTGATCCTTTGCTCTCACAGGTGGGACTACTCCAACCCCAGCTATCTGGACGCGCTGAAACATCTTACAGATCTTAAGGAACAAGGTTTGATTTTGACTTTATTTATTGCCTCAGATTCAGTTTTATTTTGACTTTTATATTGACCTCAGGTAAGATCAAAACTCTGGCGTTGACAAACTTTGACACTGAGCGGCTGCAAATTATACTGGAAAACGAGATCCCCATTGTCAGCAACCAGGTATGTTGAGTTTGACTTTCTCTATCCTATGAGTTTCTGAAGTCAAGGCCCCTGGTCAATTCTGCAGGTGCAACATTCTATCGTGGACATGCGGCCGCAGCAGAAAATGGCTGAGCTGTGTCAGCTCAGTGGAGTCAAACTCATCACGTCCGTTGCCTTGTGACACAAAGTCAAACTGAATCAAATGTCAACCCGGTATCTGATGATTAAAGTCAATGGTGCAGGTACGGCACCGTGATGGGCGGCCTCCTTTCGGAGAAGTTTCTCGACACAAACATCTCGATACCCTTTGCCAGCCCTTCTCTCAACACCCCTTCACTGCAGAAGTACAAAAGGGTCAGCTTCTCTCTCCTTTGACAAAAAATTTAATTGTACTATACGATAATCAATGGTGGACTTTGCTGATGTGGCAGATGGTTGATGCATGGGGAGGGTGGGGGCTATTCCAGACTCTCCTTCAAACTCTGAAGCAGGTTGCCTCAAAACACGGGGTCTCTATTGCCACTGTGGCGGTTAGGTACATACTGGATCAGGTAATAAAGCTGAAGTCCTGAGCCCAAAAGGCAACAAATTATGAAAATGAAAGTTTTAGAGCTTGAAAGATTTTCAAAGTGACTGGGTGTTTTGTGGTGGCAGGCAGCAGTCGGTGGCTCAATGGTGGGTGTGAGATTGGGCCTGGCAGAGCATATAGCAGACACAAACGCCATCTTTGACTTGGCTCTCGACGAGAACGATGTCAGCGCCATCAACGAGGTGTCTAAGAAAGGGAGGGATCTGATGAATGTGATCGGTGATTGTGGCGATGAATACCGGCGTTGATTTCATGGGACTAGGGTGTTGACTTTGACAATTCTTTTTATTGCATCTTTTGATCCAACCCATCAGGCCAGTGTTGTTCGGCAAAAGAAGATTCAAGAGTGGTGGACCTGATCCATTATTCTTAGAAATTCCTTCTTTTTATAGATTCTCCCCTAGTCGGTAGGAGGAAGAGAGAAGAGAGGGAGAGTAGTCCCATGGTGCCTTTTAGGCATCTCAATACCTTCTGAGTTTTCTGAAAGTGTGAGATCTTTGGTGTTGTTCATGAATTGACCTACTGTATGAACTGAATATGCAATATCTAGACGAGTAAGAGAAAGATATAAAAACTTCTTGATTAGTCTTTGGTATGGGTTTCGATTAACTCTAAGTTCATCATCATTTATCATTAGTTTATGATTAGATTCTAGTGGGATACGTAACCGTGATCCGTGCCATGCCGAAAACTATGGTCCCACCATCGGAGGTCTTGATCACAACTGCAATCCCATCAATGGAAGATGCAACTAGAACAAGGGCCACACTTCAACACCTCACTTAACCTAAACCTAAGACTTTAATTTCTCCTACTATTAGGAGTCATTTGGCCTGAACCTTTTTTTGGTCTTTTCATTTTTCCCATCATTTTTTTTCTCTTTTGATGTTATTTTCTATCTCCTTGGTCTATATATAGATCGAGGACTTCTTGTGCACATTTGGCTAATTTTTTGTTGAAAGTTTTCTTCTTCAAAAAAGCATGTCCAAGAGATCTTGCTCTCTTCTCCTGCACTTGGACCTCATTCTTAAGATTTTGTGCCGCCACTATGGCCCATATCATCTGCTGCTCCACCCGATCTCGTCACCGCCACGTGCATTCTTATGCGCATTGTCCAACATCAGTTTCCATGGGAGTTAGGTTTAAAATTTTGATGACACGTTTCATCAAGTAGGTCAAAGATAAAGCTCTATTGTGATGTTAAAATTCCATAAATGAGTGAGCTATCTCAGTGCCTATGAAATATTTTAGAGGTCCTAAAGTTGTAATCTTGAGGAATTAAGAGACGAGACGAGGCTATCTCAAATTCTCTTCCAAGTTCCCAAATCTTGAGGCTTCTGACGAGACGAGACCACGAGGTCGTCGATTTCACGCGGTATCGCGTCAAAAATAATACCAAACTTACCTATTTGGGGAATTAAGAGTGAATTGAAGGGTATAATGGTAAATAAGGGTCAAATCCACAGGGAATTTAGGTATTTTTGAGATATCTTTTGGAATTTGGTCCAATTGGACGATGAATTGAGGTGAGAAATTAGGGAAAGTAGTGTTTTTAGAAAGAAGACTTCAAAACAAATCCACGGAATCAAGAATCATCGAATTTGGACTTGATTTCGCGGAGAAATCGAAATTTGAAGTGGAGAGAAATTTTCGGACGTTAAAATCGTGATTTAGAATGAAAATTTATGAAATTGAAATCTAAAACCTAATCTAAACAAAAATTAAAGATAATAGGAAGATAATCTAGGAAAAACCGCTTCCACTAAACCTGTTTAGCGATCGAAATGAGGTGATTAAGCTGATTAATCACCGAAAATGCCAAGAACGTCACGACGGGCTTCAAGCTGCGATTTCTCCTTCGATTCTCCACCAAATCTTGATTTCAACCCCTCCATGGATGCGGAAATGAAAGAGGAAGAGGAAGGAATCAAGAGAAACAAGTGGATCGGTGTCTAGACAAGTCAATTTGATTGAAATCCAACTCGAATAAATACATCGACGAAGAACTCGTCTATTTATAGGGCGAAATGAGGATAACCGACCGATCTCCTTGATTAACGGTCGTGATGAAAGGGTTCATCACGAACCGTTATAATTAAATCACGATCGTCGGATTGAAGATGGACGGCCTGGATGCGATCTCCCGAGATGCGTTATAAATCGCATGAAACGGCGCCCGTTGGATCGCGATCGAACGGCCGAGATGCTTCCCGGGAGATTAAATCTCGTCCGTTATAACGCCTTAATTAAGGCACGTGCGTTGATGATCTCCGGTGGTCCGCGCGTCCACGCGATCAAGGCGTATGATACCGCCACGTGGCTTCCAATCTGACCGTTATAATAACTCCTTTAAGCCACGTGCTGATTGATGGATCAGAGGTCCGCGTTCACGCAATCGACGCGTGAGATCGACGCGTCATCCCGATCGAACGATCCTCGTCACGCCACGTCCTGCACGTTAAAACACTGTGTGGGACTTTAGTCTCACACGGAAAAGATTAGAAACTTCGTCGGGTTTAAAAGGCCTGACGGACTAAGAGGTCGAATACCCTCCCGATATACGGGAGGCTGAATACCTCTTATACTATATGTAATATATGAATTTAATATGTATAACGCGCCACGTAGGCGCTACGCGGGCCCCCGTGGCTCTACCACGTGGCCTTGCGTGCCACGTCGCACCCACGTGGGACCCGCGCGAATAATAAATGCTTTTTGAAATTTATTTATTTATTTTAAACGTTTTTAAATAGAAAATAAAATCGGAAAAATCCAAAAAAATCCCAAAAAATTGTAAAAATCATATCTTTTAAAATACAACTCCAAATTAATCCAGATTTTTTTTCATTGGCTCTGAAATTCAATTATCTATCATTATAAAAATTCAAAATATTTAAATAACAAGAGATTTAATTTATATTTCAAAAATACACTCATTTCCTTAAGATTTTAAGTTTAGAAATTTAAATGAATGTTTATAAAAATAATTTCTCTTATTATTTAACTTTAAAAACCACTTATAATCTCAAGTAAAGATAGGTTATAAAATCATTTATCCTTAATTTATCACAATTAACCCTAATTTAGTGTATTTTGAGATTATAACATAAATTTGCATGAAATGATAGAAATGCACTCAAAGTATGATAACATGCATATAAATGGAATGTTTTATGCCTTATTTTGCATTAATAATCATGTTTTATCATGTTAAGATTGCATGTTATCATCTTCCACTAAATTACTTCTAGTGATAATTATGTTATCTATGTAGTCTACTAGAATAATTACTCCCCCTAAAGAAAATATTTTTAAGAACAAGATATGATCGCCGTTGGATTGTTTATATTCCAATTTCCTCATATCTTGTGTAAATCTCCATAACCATGCTCAAGGAGACTATCTAAGTCCACGCAATGTATTTCTTTGATTTATACACTTTATTATTATTAGTAGTATTATTATTACTACTACTATTATTATTTTTATCATTATTATTATTATATCTAGGTGAAATTAGTACACACACACAGATCTTCATTTATTTCTCCTTGAAGAAGAGCATTCTTAATGGCATATTGAAGTTAGCAGCTAAGGCTATTAAAATCCAAATAGTATTCATTATCGCCTCTCGAGCAAAAGCTTTTGAATAATCTATCTCGTAGGTTTGGTTATATCCTTTTTCCACTAATCTAGCTTAAAGTTTTTCAATACTACGATCAACAGTGTATTTGACAGTGAATAGCCATCAACACCCTACTGCTTTTCTTAACTTTTGGAAGAATGGATAACTCTTAAGTTTGATTTTTTTCGTGTGCCTACATTTGTTCATACATAGCTTTCCTTCAATGAGGTTGTTGAGGTTCTTCTTCCATTGTTTGAGGGGTTTTTTTGTATTAGTTGGACTAGTGAGGAAGGCTATATAAGTCGAAGAAAATTTATTATAATTCATACACTTGACTATGGGATAGGGAGAATTCCTTACACCTGATCGAGTGCCCTTTCTCAATGCTATAGGTTGGCCCAAATCATTACGATGTGTTGAATTTTTGTGCTCATTATTTTGACAAGAGATTTCCTAAATGGGTTTTCTGGGTTTATCTTCAACCTCTTGTTCTTGTATTTCTCTTGAGATTTCCTCTAATCCCTCATTGGGTGCCTTTAGCTGATTATATAGTATGATTTTCTATATGATGTTTTTCAGTTGCATTTGATGGATTAGTCACCCATATTATCCTTACATGGAAGTAGGGTAAAGTAGGTAACCACAAAACTATCTTTTATCCAAAAGATCTATTAGTATCCAATGGTTTGTCTTCTCTATTGTTAATATTAAAATTCAAGGGCTAATAGGTTAGTTCGCCTATCTTCTGAATTTTGATATAAACCATGAGTTTTCTTCAAAAATTATATCTTTAGATATAAATAATTTCCTTGTGGAAGGGTTATAGCATTTACAACCCTATTGGAATTTTTGCTCTAGGTGATAATTTATCATCAATAAAGAATGTAAATACACATAGAATATGCATCCAAAGGGTCCTAAGAGGTAATCCATTTCTTATTGGGAAGTTTAGGGAAGGTCCTTTTAAGGTCCTCTAAAGTTCTATTTTCTTCAATAGCTTTTCGAGGGAAACCTCTTGAAAAGATGTCTTGGTGCCAACATTGCATATCCCCACAAGTACGTAGGTGAGGTTGCTTTGGAGCACAAGTCCTTTGAAAGGTATAGATAATTCTTATTTCAACAAGTCCACTCAGCTGAAGAGTATAGACACATGTTGTTTTATGTTTGTATTCCATCTAGTTCTTAGCACATTGAGAGCTTTTCAGAGCAAAAATCTGATATGTTATCTCTCCTATAAAACATAATACCTACTCCAATTTTTCACTTTATCATTTGACAAAATCCCTTTATCACACTTGTGACCTTGAATTTTTCTTTTTAAGTATATAGATGCAACTAAATAGGCTATAAATATCTATGCAATTTAAGAACCCTTTCAAACCCATTAAAATCATTATAGGGGTGTTGGGCCCCAAATATCATAGTGTATACTCTACAAATGTGAGTAACTTTGATGCGTAGAAGAAGAATAAGAGGTTGTTTTTAAACCTAGATAATTGAAAGTTTCACATACATGTCAACGTTTGAAAAAATTGAGGGTGCCCTAGTTGTCGATAATTCAAAACTATTCCTCCTTAGAATCCACCCTAGCCATCATTATGGCCACTGATGTTATTGCTCCTTCATTTTAGTTGTTGGGAGGTAGCATAAGCTACTATGGGATCTATCAAGTCCAGTCTTCAACTCGAGTACCTTATTACACAAGAAGATTCTAATCCATCAAAGATAATCTTTTAATGTCTATGGATTCAAGTTTTTGTACATATAACATACATATAGATAGCTTTTGCACATGTAAAACCTCCTCAAGTATTCCTCGAGCTTCTGCATGAATGCTACTTATTAATACTACTCTTAGTATATTTTTCATCACATGTGTGTACTTTTATGTTACGAGGACAATGTTAATATGAAATATGAGGTGAAAAAGGTGGAGAGTGGGGACATGGGATTAGTTTCCCTTAGTGATCTGGTTCACTCAATTCAATTGCATATGTCAACTCACTTTTTTATCCTTATTGAAACAAAACCTTCCTTATTTACTAGATATGACATCTTGGCTTGCTCATTTTTCTAATGATATTTGTTCACTATAGCCCATATCTCCTTAATTGATTCATTCTCCATGAAGTTTTTAGATAACTATGTTGTTGTAGAGTCTAACATCCAAGCATAGAGCACTTCATCCTCTATGATCCATGTTTCATACTAGGGATCTTTGGGTGCATGTGTTTCCTCAATAAGATGATCAAGTAAGCTCCTAGCTTGAAGTACTTATTTGACTTGGCCTTGCCCATTGGCACAAGTAATGAGCAATAAATTGATTCCTATGAATAAGTAGGGGTAGATGGTTGAGCCACTGATAACATGTAATTTATACATATAATTATGTGATTATTAATGCACATTTAGACATAAAACATTCCATTCTTATGTATATTATCTTACTTTTAGTGCATATCTATCATTCCATACATTTTTTAAGTTATAATATATCAAAATAAATTATTTTGAGGATAATTTTGCATAATTAAAGAATATATTTTAGAGTAGATTATTCCTATTTATATTTGAGATTATAATCAGGTTTTAATGTTAAATAATAAGAGAAAATACTTTTTATACACTCATTGATCTTTCAAAGTTTTATTTTCTAATAGAAATGAGTGTATTTTGGAAATAAAAATGTATTCTCTTGTTATTTATTAATTTGAAATTTTAAAATGATAGATTATTTAATTTTTGATCCAACAAAAGAAATTTGAATTAATTTGGAGTTATATTTTAAATTTTATGAATTTTCTAATTTTAAGGGATTTTTCTAATTTTTTAATGAATTTATTTGGATTTATTTTAAATTAAAAATAAATAAATTGGATGAAAATCCTGCTGACGTGGCAGTTGATGCAGTTGGCATGGCAGTTGATGCAGTTGACGTGGTAGTTGACGTGGCATTTGCATATTATAATTAGTTGATGCGACACGTGGCAATTTACATGTCACCACGTGGCGGCTTGTGTGTGCGCCACGTGGCACACAATGTGAGTGTAGACACACGTCATTAGTGGCTTAAGCATCCATTAATGGATTTTGGCTAACCCATTAAGACTGCGCGCTTTATATACACATCATTTCGCTTTGATTTTTGTCATGTGGGACTATTTGTGTTTATTTTTATGTGCAAGTGACATAGAAATATTTCTTAAATTACTTTTCTATGAAACGAATACCCATATCACTAATTAATTTGGCCCACTAAGGGCACCCTTAAATCTGATTTATACCCCCACATAAGCGACATCACTTGCACGTCGCATGGCATTGCTAGACATTGCTACATGGTGCCACATAGGAATGCACATACACGTTAGCTCCCAGACTAGCGTGCACATTTAAAACCCCTTGTTTTTGACCTTTTAAATAAAATAAATTCATCAAAAATTCAAATTAAATTCAGAAAAACTCATTTTTAAATCCCTAAAAATTCAGAAAAATTCAAAACTTTTCAAACTACAACTTTTTAATCTAATTTTATTTTGTTTGATCAGAAAATTAAATAATATATTATTCTATATATTTTAATTTAAGAAATATCAAGAGAATAAATTTTTAACTCAAAATTATATTCAAGTACTCAAGAAAAATAAAATAAAATAATCTTAAAAATATATTAAAAACATTCTTCTCTTATTATTTGGCATTTTATAATTAAAATAAATCTCAAATATAAGTTGGGATACTCTATTTAAAAATTAATTCTTCATTTATGCATAATGAACCCTATAAATAATACATTGTTGAGATTTTTGATGTAAAATGCATAGGATTATGAATATGCTCTCAAAGTATGATAGCATAAATAGGAATGATATGAATTATGCCTTAAAATGCACTAATAATCATGTCATTGTAAGTATAAATTGCATGTTATTAGGGGAGAAAAGTAAAATTACACACACATATAAATTATGTAACTTGAGATAAAATCTTCCTTACAGGTTTAAAAAAATAGTAGACGTAAAACATAAGAATCCAAACAAAAACCTTTGATTGGAAATTAGATGATGATATCTATGATCAAGCCGTGAATAAAACATTCTATTTCCAAATGCACAATATTTAAGAAAATTTTGGGGAAATAAAAATGACTAATAGACATGAACCTAAAAAAATTTCCAATATCTCATAATTAAAAAAATAAATGAAGGAAAAACCAAATTTCATGAGGAAATTCATCTTGTGTAATATTCGTTAATATTCATATCTATTAAAGATCAAATGAAGACTCATGGAGGGAGGCAAAGACGAGAAAAAGTATGTAAAAATAGAGAATGAATATTC
The DNA here is from genome assembly GCA_024174645.1 of Lemna minuta. Taxonomy (NCBI): domain Eukaryota; kingdom Viridiplantae; phylum Streptophyta; class Magnoliopsida; order Alismatales; family Araceae; genus Lemna; species Lemna minuta. Next base: position 4,047,775 of record CM044119.1, on the reverse strand, counting down.
ATAGTTGTACCACTCACATGGTCATTTATGCTTAGCCAAATGAATGGATTGAATGAGAATGTATTTATAAAGATTAAGGATTATCATTATCATGTTTTACTTTAATCAATATTTAATTTCATCATCATAATAATCATGGGATTCATCATCATGAAAATCTTGTGTCATTTATTTTCAATATCCTTTGTTCATTATTATCTAGATCTTGATTTGAATATTATATCTCTCTTGGCTTGATCAACATTCTAAAAAGTTTCTTTGAGTTTCAAGTGTCATCATTATCATGTATTGAACATCATCAGCATTTAATTTCCCCTATGATTGAAGTTTCGCCACATCTTTTAGTAAGTCTGGTATTTACATCCCCATCCTCATCATCACATTATCACTTTCATCATTCCTATTATAGACCATGTGTCTAACATTATGACACAATCTCTCATTTGATTGATATAAGAAAGTCTGAGTTTTGAATATTATGCATACATTATTTATGTATTAATATCATTTGATAGGTGATAACATGTAATTTTAACATGCAATTATAGGATTATTAAATTAAAATTAAGAAATAAACATTACATTCTTATGCATGTCATCATATTTTGAGTGCATCTCTATCATGTCATGCAATTTTAAGTTATTATCTCAAAATACACTATTATAGGGATAATTACACATTTTTAATAATATATTTTAAGAGTATATTATTCCCATCTATATTTGAGATTATAATTGGGTTTTAATGTTAAATAATAAATAAAATACTTTTTATATACTCATTTATTTTTTAAAAGTTTTAATTTCTAAGAGAAATGAGTGTATTTTTAAAATAAAATTTATTCTCTTGTTATTTGAATAATTTAACCTTTTAAGTGATAGATAATTTAATTTTTGATCCAAAAAATAAATTTGGATTAATTTGGAGTTGTATTTTGAAATTTATGAATTTTCTAATTTTTCATATTTTTTGGAATTTTTATGAATTTTTAATCAATTTAATTCGATTTATTTTGAATTATAATGAATAAAAAATATTTTTTGTATCGTGTGATGATGTGGCAGCTGAGATGGTGCAGAAAAAAATGGCAGCACCATGTGGCGACATATGAAACGGCCACGTGTCACACACGTATATACGTGTGTGCGTGTGCACGTGTGTGTGCGTGTGCGCGCGCGTGTGATTAAAGAGAAAGCACCTTGTTAAGGATTTTTGTTATCTCCTTATTCGCATATTACCTATATATGCGTGCATTCACCTGGATTTTCGTCATGTGGGACTGTTTTTGTTTTAACATGTGCAGGTGACGTGTGTCACGTGGAGCGTCTGATTCACGCGTTAAATTAGAACTGTCGATTGTCACTTAAGTCGGGGGGTACGCAGCGCAATCGGATTCATCGGCGAATCATTTTAAAATCAATTTACTCTCAGCCTTCGATCTGAAGAGTTATAACGGTTGAGATTAGAACCGACAAAACGCATCTAAAGTGTTAGATCTAGATCAGACGGCGAGCGCTTCACGCGTTTCATCTTCACGCACGACGTGGCGATATCTCGGCAGCCCATCTCCAATCCAACGAACGTGACTTAACCATAACGATTCAAATCCTGACATTTCATCTCAGCTATTAATCAAAGATGAAACGCCAGATCCGACAGTTATGCCCAAATTTTCTATAAATTGAGATATTCTTCAACGATGTAAATCATTATTGAGTTTTTTGAGTGATTGAACTGTCTTGACACTACAATCCTTGAACCTCTTGCTTCTAATCACTTCTAAATCAATTTCCACGTCCACGAAGTGTTTGAAAGTGAGATTTTGTTGAGAGAATAGGGAGAAATCGATTATTGAATACGAACAATCGTCTTCGAATTTGCGAAATAAATAGCCTTTGATTTTCGTCGAGGAATTGGACCAATTTGAGCGCTATCTTAGGTTAGAAATCAGGTTTTCATCCTAATCTTTCTTCCGATAACATTAGATTTCAATTTTAAATCGTATATTTAGTCAACTTTAATTTTAATTTCTGTTTTTCACTATTTTCTCGTTCGGAAATTTCTCTATGATTTGCTCGTCGATTTCTTTGCAAATCTTGATCCAAATTCAATGAATTTTGATTCTGTGTAATCGCCTTCGAGTTCTCTTTCCAATTATATCAAATTCTTAATTTCTCACCTCATTTCATCATTCAATTTGATCCAATTTCAAATAATACCTCATAAATACCTTAATTCTCTGTGGATTCGACCCTTATTCACCTCTATACTATTTAATTTGTGATTAATCTTTAAAATTGGTGAGTTTGGTAATTTTTTTGACCCATGTCCGCGTGTTTTCAATGACCTTGTGGATTCGCTTCGTCATAAGGCTTAGTAATATATTTACACAATGACTCTATCTAGAAACCATGAGATTACATTACGATGATGAACTTTTAGTTAAGTTCTCCAAAATAACATGAACAAAGATATCAATTAATGACACATGAAGATTTGGTTCTTATGTATGAAGGAGAGAAATCAAATATCAATTAATGTAAATCGAGCATAGTAAGACAGGGTCAGTAACAGAAGGTCCTCTTATGATGATGGTTCCACATGGATATGCTTTGTAATTAGACAATTATGTATTATATTATATCACATTTTTATCTATGTACTTTGTTTGATTGTGAAATATTTTACTTAACTTAAATAGAATGCTGAAGGAATTAAATTTTCATTTTTTTATGTTTTTCACAACTTTGTGGGTTCATTCATAAATATTCTTTAATTACTGCATATAAAATTGTGGTTATTGATGAAAAGTTTCTTAGCACAAAGAAGTGACACAAATCATTAATGCTATACAAATGTCATGAATAATACTTGCCAGAGATGATATGATCAAAATGGGGTATTTATTCATAAGCATTAGGGTTGTGGTCACTTTACATGATTTTCTAGTATGAAGGATATTCGATAAAATCAAGTGGGAGATTATTAGAACCAAACTCCCACAAGCAGTTTTATGAATAGATAGTGGATTCATAACTGAAAAAGGATTTCAACACTCTCGTATGGTTTGACCGCATAAATAGAGAGGGTTGTGGAGTAAAATGAAGAAGAAGATCAAATGGTAATCACCATCATCATCATTCCACATAAATGGTGAATCAAATATGCTGTTATCTTGTGGTTCTAGAGCATATGCATTTGATATGGTGAGTAAACCCTATTCACGAATAACGATGGCACTTTCAAAAAATTTACACCATTGTTGGGCATGTAAAGATAGATTGAAGGGGATGTAACAGAAATTCATGAAGTTATTGAGGCCATGACATAAATTCGCAGAAACTTGTAATGATGCATAAAAAAACATGTAGAAATATAGTTCATGCATCAAATTCATCGATCAGATGCGTTGATTGTCAACATGGTCCGAGACATTTGGTTTTTCAATTATCTTAATTGCCTCAAGAGTGTTACGACGCTTGTCAAGATCCGCTTGTCAAGTTTCCAGTCAATTCATTCCATGATGTAAGTCAATTGTCTATGGTTTTGCAATAAATTTCCTCTCGAATCATTTGAGTTCTCTTTTCATACACCCTCTCACTCTAGAATCAGCTCTCGAGGTTGATATGGTATGGTTATGCTACAGAATAACCATAATTTTCAAACTAGTTGTGTTCCATGTGATCAGTTTGTTCAATTGATTTGACCAGTTTCTCTCTCTCTCTTGATATCTCTCTATCTCTCTCCTCTCCCCATCTCTCTACTCTCCCAATCCCACTTTCTCTATCCCTCTCTCCTCTGGCTGTGATTCCATAGAATGAAAATAATTTGCCAGCAACCTTTCTCACTGGATTAGCAATCAATTAACAGCTCCAATTTCTATCAAAGTCATGTTCTCATATCAAAGAGAACAAATAGTGATGAGAGAAATGAACCTTCCCCCAACAGAGCACCATCACTTTCTCTCTCCTTCCATGAAAGCCGAAACAACAATCCCCACTTGCCCGCAACAACCAAGAAAACTGCAAATCAATTGATCAGCCAACACCCAACTTGTCCTTTTTCTCTGTCAAAACCTTGACCACTCTACCTACTCAAACTCAAACCTAACATCAACATGCAAGTAATTCTTCATGAGAGAGATCATGAAAGACGTAAAAGTCGGCCAATGTCTCGCACTCCTCGTGTGTCTTCACCTCTGAAACAACCCCATGCACCACAAGCTTTCTTCAATATGGGGCATCTGCCCACCAACCCTTCAACCCACCTCTCGAACTGCTCTGTTAACACACTCCACCCCACCTCCAAGGTCACCAAATTCTCCAGAGGTGCCATACCTCGAAGCCCTTCTCTCACATCGAAGCTCAAGGAGAGCTCTGTGAGTTTCTTGAAGCTAGAGGCTATTGTTTCCATGTTGACTCTGTCATCTTCCTCGTCAAAGATGATCCCCCATAGGCGAAGCTTCTTCAACCCAGAAGAACGTGATATCATCTGGTAGAACTTTGGGCCACACCATGGTGAAGTTGCTGACATCAACGGTCTCCAGATTCTTGACGTTATCGCCAAGGTCGAGATGCATGACGCTGACATCATCCAGTTGTAGGTGCTTCAGGCAGCCATTGCCAACAATCTCAAAGATGTCTAGCGTTGAGTCCTTGAGGTGAAGAAGTTCGAGAGAGTCTGCTTCTAATAAGAACTTGTCAAGGCTCACACATTCAACATGGATGATCTTCAAGGAAGGGCTGTTGATCTCTAAAGTTGCCTGCAAGTCAGAGATCACAATTTGGGGGCTAATTATGGAGAGGAATTCAATCTTGGCGCAGCATGAGATGAGGAGATTGAGATCGAGAGCAGAGATGGTGATGTCCTTGAGAGTGATTGCTCTCAGAGAAGGAAATTTCTGGTAGATTGGTTCAATGGAGGTGATTGAATTGTGAGCCAGAGAGAGGGTTTTCGAGCTTTTGGCGGGAGCATCTGTCAAGGATGCTGATTTTTGGGGAGGTCCGGACATTATATGAGAGGGATTTCAGGGTTTCGCGGGTGTAGAGGAGCCAGGCAATGACCGGAGATGCTGAAAAGCTCTCGATTTCGTCCATGGCGATGGTGAGATTTTGCAATCCAGTAGTCTGGAAGATGGATTGAGTTATAATGATTTCGAGGCGACTGGGAGGAAGGTCTCTGTAGACAGGCCAGTCGTCAGAATTGAAAGAAAGAGTGTGCAGGTGGTTGCGGCAAGCTTCACGCCATTTTCGGCAGGTCGCTGAGGCAATTATCACATCTCTGGCAGCAGAGACATGGGAGAGAATGTTCCCAATTACTTCAACTGGGAGGCTCTCCATTCTGAAAACTCTAGACAAATCTACTTCTATGTGGCCGCATCACCTGAAGAATAAAAATAGTGTTAAAAAAATTGATGAATGTACATGAAATGCGATCAAAATAGATAACAGAAACAGGGAAGTATAGATTAAAATTCTGTGTGTCACCTAATAATCGTATATGTAATCGGAAGAAAAGGTTGTTCAAACAAGTGACGAATGTAAATGTAATGCGATTAAAATAGGTAGCAGCAACAGGAATTATAAGATTAAAATTCTGCTCGATCTACCACCTTAATAATAATAATAATATATTGTAATTAACAAATGTATATGTAATCCGATCAAAAGAGATACAGAATAGGAACCATTCGATCACAATCCTGCGCGATAGCGTCACCAAAGTAATGGTAAGAATAATATATTGTGCGAAGTAATCGACAAATGTATGAGTGATTCAACCAAAATAGATAACATAAAATTAGAACCATTCTTTTTATAACAACTCTGCATCGTTGAAAATCGTGGATCTAAGCCGACAACCGGTGGAAGCCTAGAGAGAGAGAGGGAGAGAGAGAAAGAGAATATTAAAAAAACCTAGGGCTGGAATAACACAAACGCTCGAACGATCTACAATCGGAAGGCAGAATTCGAGAGAAAACAAACTCGAGTACCTACGAGAAGCTACGACACAGGAAAAGTAGAGAAATTGTTTACCTCGGATTCTTTGATCACTCGCAGGAAGTGAGAGGAGTGGAGGAGCGAGAGGCGAAAACGGAGATCTATCTGTTCGGACTCACTGGCCGCCCGGTGGGCCCCGCAGATCAGTGTTGACCACTTGAAAAGTCAATCATTTAAGAGGAATTTGCTGATGTCAGCACCAAAATAGCCCCAGAAGTAATTAATCTCAAGAAAAAGAGGGGTATTGTAGGCCCTGAAAATTTTATGAACTGATTTTTTTTCTAGAGACTGGTCTCTCTCTCTCTCTCTCTCTCTCTCTCTCTCTCTCTCTCTATCTCCCTCCCTCCCTCTCTCTAACCCAAAGGAATAGAGTTTGAGTATATTTTCACAAGGGTAAAGAGAGTTCTCTGAATAAAAGGGGGCCCAATATAATGAATGAGGGACACGATGATCAAATAAAATGAATACATATACATGTATCACTATGGATCATGATCATGATCCCCCAAGCTAGAACATTAATATGGATAATGATCCATGCCATAAAAGTAAGTCAAAGTTCTCATCAAGCCCGATGATGAATGTATATCGACCAATTTCTTCAAGGTAGGAAGTGTAGGAAGTAGAGATTACGCCTCGCAAGGCGTCATCTCTCGAATATAATGACAATCTATCTCGACACATCCGGCGGGATCGTGAATTTTCAGGATTCTTCTCATGAAAATAGCGAGTTGCTTATATGGAGCATCTTTGTGGGAGTTCGAATATGAAAACCTAGCTTAGTAAAGATCATAGTCACATCAATTCAAAGTCATATGTGCCACCAATCTAGGTTCTACATTTTTTCACTTTACTTGGAAACAAAATTATGATTATTGCTGCGCCGCATGACCATTTTGCCATGAAATGTAACAACATTCACCCAAGTTTGATTCCGTGTGATCGGTTGATCTAGCATGAGATAGATTAAAATTCAATTTTCAAGTGCTTATGTCTCTCATATGTGACCCATTAAGCTTACATAATATCAAGAAATGTGCCCAATAGTCTATAAGCTTCATGTATAAGCAATCTATGGGCCATGGGAGAGAGAAGTTGAGAGGTGGATCAGGTTCCTGAGCTGCCTTAAAAATAGGAGAGAAAAATGCGGCTGTTGAAGAGGTTTTTGGGGGCAAATCGACGGCCACGATTCAACCAAAGTGGAGGGTCAAGATTGCATGAACTGAATTATACAAGAAAAATTGAAGATGATTGGGCAGATCATGGATTTCTGGTTGACTCGGTCAAAGGGTGAAAAAGGCAGGGTTGACCAAGGAATGAGGTTTCGAAATAGGCTAAAAACCATAGAAATGGCTCCGAAAATTTAGGAGTGGCAAAAGGTCCAAAGAAGTTAATAAGAGCGAGTTGACTAGGTGAAAGAACAAAGAATTTGAGTCAAAGAGCGCCTCTCCCACCTGAAAACCCATCACTTTCATATCTTCTCGAATCTTGATTTCTTGATGATCCTCCAACTTTAATTCTTGGAAACCTTCATAGATTTTTTGGCTCTTTGCTTGAAGTGACTCCTTGACTTGTAGAGTTGGCTTGAATGATCTCCACATACTCACCAGCAGAATCCAAGAGAAAATGATATCATCAAAGCAATTCAATTTAGACATGCATTATTTTCCAACAATAGATTACTGCATTGAAAGATCATCAAACTTTGCATCAATAAATTTCAATAAGGCTGATGGATTGACTTATATCTTTGTTCTTGTATTAGTGTTTTTGTAATCATTACATATTTGAATTATCATTCATTTTCAAATCTAGAATTTGAGCTCTTAGAAATGAATCATAAGAGCCATCTCAAGATGTCTCTTATAAAATTATTTACCCATTTAATCCTTTTAGGTTTTTTGTTTGTTTTTGAATTTTTCTTTTTTCTTATTATCCTAAGTCTAAAGAAGTATTTTTTTTATGTATCTAGGGCATCATTGAAAAAAGATATTAGTCCTCTCTCTCTCTCTCTCTCTAGAAATCTCAATCCCAAGAAAAACCATCAATGCTCTCAATCTCAAGGAAAATTTCAATGCTCTTTCCTAAACTTGAGGTCTGATGTGTCTTTCACTCCCTCTCTTGAGCCAAAAGATCACCATCTTTGAGGGAGATTCAAAAATTTGTCTTCTAGGCTTTTGTGAGATCTAAAAAATATATGTTGCGTGGTTTTCTTGTTATTTTAATTTCATTTTTTACTCATCTTCTGAGGCAACGTTAAGAAAACTCAAGTTAGCTTTAGAGGGTGCCTAGAATATTTAGAGAAATATCATATTTGTTTAAGAACAATTAGAAGATTCCTATGGTGTGTCTCAAGAGCTTTTAGATTTGCTTAATCTCAATCTTTGATTTCATATGAATTAAAGTAAACAATCTAGTTAGGTTGATTCTTAAATTTCTGGTTTTTTATTCTATTGTTGGATCATAGTTAAATTTTACAATGGCATAAAACCCTTTTTTTCCAATTTAGGTAAATTTGATTTATAGGCTTGAATTGATTTAACTTTAAATCTGTCCTAATTTTTATTCTATGGTCTGATTTTTAACCCAATGTTTTGGTTTAATCTCAACAGCATTTAGGATATTCTTAGGCGCACTTCTTGTATCTGATTGGGTGCTGATTGAAGGTCTACTTTGGTTCATTTCTCATATCTGATTGAGTGTTGATTCAGGGTCTGTTCAACTTCTTCTTTGGTACTAGCTAGTAGCTGATTTAAGGTCTAGTCTCAAGGAACTCTCAAATTACTTTTAAAGAGTCTAGATTATTCGAGAGAGACAATATTGTAATCAAATCCTTTTAGAGTATAATCTCCTATCGGGTTTGGGTTGATTTTGAGTTGACAATTCAGTTGATCTTCTAACTATTATTTTGATTACCTTAAAGTTTTTTTAAGATTCATTTCCAATTTTCATAAAGTCAATATCATAAAGTCAAAGTTAGCTCTATAGGAAGATTTTTTTGTCTATTTCTCTTAATATCTTTTCCTTATTTCTACTCACTTTATGTGTATCAATTTAAATTTAAGTAAGATTGATATTTTAATTATCTTTTTAGTGTGTGAGCTATAAGAATTAGGGATAGTTAGGACCACCCATATACACTAGGATGACTCTCGACGAGTCATATGTACCCATGAGGGTAAGGGGTGGAGTCTTGGTGAGTTGTAAATAGATTGAGGACGAGTCTAGGAGTTGACAAGAAATTCAACTCGTGGTGCATTTTTTTATCTACCTTGCACGATTGCTCGGGATCAAGGTTGAGGGATCTACTTGAAGCGTGCGTGGATTGGTAACAAAGCGTGAGGACTTCGGAGAGACAAGATAGTCTAAACAAAGTAAAAAACATTGAGTAAGCTCTGAGAGTCGGCACATAGAAGACGAGATGGATGAACACTTACCAAAGGATGTCGTTGGAGTGAGGTCACTAAACTAGAGAGTGAGTGAGGGACTTTGATTTGACTAACCCAGCCAGTTAGTAATTACTATTAGGAGACTAAAAAGGCAAGGAGTGACCTTGGAGGGATTTCTCCTCTTGGGCTTTGCGTAGGAGGTTTAGATACCTTGTCCAAAATAAAAAAATCTAGTTTATGAGTGATGTTAGGAAATTGAGTAAATACTAAACTAACTTATAAAAATGATTTAGATAACATAATATAAAAAAAAAAATAATTCACCCCTCCTCTTAGTTATTTCACCATCCAATTAGCAAACCTCAATAACAAGTCCATTGAAGGTCAAAGAATAGAAAAATAGCCATTTCAAAGTTGATTTTGAAAAATTCATCATTCAAGTGCCAAAATCAAGCTATTTGAGTCATTATCAATGGAGAAAATACATGATATAAGCGCTCAATTAAGGAACCTAAATAATAAAAACGTTCCCAATAGACAGAAACTACTATATCAAAAAGATGGATGTTTTTTAAAAATCCAAAGTGAAGTTCATGGAAAAAAGCACATGGAGTGGTACCTTAGAATTCTATAAGTTCAACTCTCTTATCTCATTATAATATAAGTATTTTTCATAACGTTGAATAACATTGTGAAAAAAAATGATAGCGATTTTGGTTTTAGAATATTGAACTTGAATTTTGGGTACTTTTTTTCTAAAGAATATTTACCAATTCTTAGTGCTAAAAGATAATTAAGGCGTATGGCTCCCACTGTTAGATACTACAAAAATTTCTCCCATAATCATTTACTTTAAGAATTTTTAAGATAATCTAGCATTCTAAATTCATCCAAATCTAAATCTATTTTTATCTATATTCTTAAATATCTTTTATTTGATAATTCCACTATTCATAGAATAATATATCTTATCATCTCTCAAAACTTGCCTACCATTTTCTTCTTTTCTATGAGTTATATTTCTTTTAAGGACATAATTATATGATCTCGTCTACATAATCCGATTCATGCAACATAATGTAAACCATATCTTTCTATTCGCATGGAAAAATGGTGGTCCCAATGCAAGTTGTCATTGATAAAATCATGCAGGCATCCTCTCGAGCTCACGTGATATATATGTTTCATTAGTAAAAACTAGTGGCTCCATTTGTGAAATGATGGGTCTATAAAATGAATTTTCAAATGACTTCAACATAAAACTTAGCAACATGAAATTTTTTTAGAGTTTACAAGACATGAAAAATCATGGTGGCATTCATTTGTGAAATGTTTCTTTATCACTCATCAAATATAATCAAGAAATAAAATCTCAAAAAAATACTACAAAATAAATCAATATTAGACACCTAATTTACTAAGTTTTGAAAAGTTTTGGGCCAAATTGAAGTGAAATCAATCAAAGTAAAAAAAAATTAATAAAAATAAGTTTTTTAAAGGGCCAAAAATTTCCTCAATAAAATAAAAAAAGGTTGAATAATAACACGAGGTGATTAGATCTTAAGCTCTAGTCCAAACTATCGTCAAACATTTTTGGTTATCGACTAATATTGTGAAGTCAAGATCTCAATAATAGGACAATACATGTGAAGAAGATTAACTATTTTTTCAATGATGACTTCTTTCAGAGCATTGCCAAAAAAAGAAAATGCCACGTGCGCTATCTAAACGATCATGTGGATTAACTTGCATTTAAAAATTTCTGACCTAATTTTTTTATGAAAAGAGTTATCAATTCACCAAAGATGCTTGACACACAGAAACAAGTGATGGCTAAGTGATTGGATCAAAGACAAAAATTCATGAAGAAAGTCTAATCCATGAAGAAATGGACATTGATTTCTGAAAAGTTGATATCTCCAATGGTTAATCTCTCCTTCCTAGAAAAACTAGTTGCCAACCTTTGCCAAAAAAATTGTTCTTATGTTTCTCCCTTGGCATCATGGGGGTAGAAAGGTTGGCAAGGCTTTTGATGGCCTTCATGCTTTGGGGGGACCAAGCAGATTTTTTTCTAGTCTAGACTTTGCTTCACTTGTATTGAAGTGAAGAGAAGCAAACTCTCATCCAATACGGAAGAAATAGAGTGAAAATCTCCATGTAAAGGATGTCAAGAGGATCCTCATCTATCATGGTCTTCTGACCGATGAGCATGGTTGCCAAGAAATTTGACTATCATGGCCTTGGAAGCTTGTGCAAACAGTTGTCATAGCCTCATATCCACATTATGCATAGATGTTATCGATATCAGCATGTGCCCATGCATCATCTCATACACCATGTTGCATCAATTGCACCCATGTGTAGATGGAGTGTGGATCATGGGAGTTTATCATTCTATATGATCTTGGTCATCTGAGCTATGTCAAGGTCTAGGGGCCTTGTACTCTGATAAAATGTGAAAGAGACGAGAATGGGGATCTATCTCCTCTATGAGAGAGTGACACTAGTCCAATTAAATGGGCCCAATAAGGTGCACAAGGAGAGGTTCAATAAAACAAATACAAGCACATGCAAAAACGTTAACTACTCTCTCTCTCTCTCTCTCTCTCTCTCTCTCTCTCTCTCTCCCCTCTTTCTCTCTCTCAACACCTCCCCCCCTCTACTCATTCCTCCTCTCTCTATCTTCCTCTGTAAAACAACAGAACTTGACTTCAATTAAAGTCAGTGGACAAGTACTAAATTCAGAAAGAACAGTAAAAGATGATGCAAAAAGTCTTTATGATTGAAGAGAGAGAATATACACTTTGCGTAGCATCAATTGCCATCTATCTCTGAATAATGAAATTGGAAAATTGAGGAGGCAGATCGGAGGACAGTCTGGTTACAAAAGAATGGAGAATAGACAGACCTAGTTAGCTTGTATACACAAGTGGAGAATCGACGGGTCCTCTTATTTCTCTTGCTACCTTCTCAACTTAGAAATTCATGTTGATCTCAGAGAGGTCATCCATGGGGATCTCGAGGCCCATCATTGGGTCATTATCAAGGAACCCGTCGTCATCGACGCTCAGCCACGAGCCTATGTCCTGTCCCTGCACGTCGAGCCCATCCATCGACTCCAACAACAGATTTGGAAATCCAACAGCTGCATCAATCTCTCTGGAAGAATTCTCTGGGTTTGCACTATGCGGTGGTGACAGCAGGACAGTCTTTTGCTTGGGCATCATCTTTGTCTTTCTTTCCCCGCGGGGCCCGCTGGGGCGGCCGGACTTGGGGTTTCTCATCTCACTCCTCTTTCCCTTGGCGGCTCCAGAGAATGAGTTCCTGCCACCTGTAATGCAGGACGGGGAGACCCCCACCACATCATCGAGCAGGAGCTCTCTCTTCTTGGCTCTGATTGGGTGGTCGGATTCTGAAGTGGGGCCTGTCTCGGGACGTTGACTGCAATCAACAGGCTTTGACTTTAAGAAGAGGAGTTCTCTGAAGCAGCTGACTCCTGTGGTGTCATAGCTACGACATCTCTCCAGAACTCTCTTTGCAAAGGAGAGAGCAGCTTGCTTAGAAATCCTGTTGACTCCACCCTTTTGACCTCCTCTACCCCCCTGGATTTCCATTTTCACCATCAGTCAATGCAATTAGTTCATAGATAATTATAATTATAATACTTACCAGGCATTTCTTGTATGCCATCTCCACGAGTTTGTCCATGGCCGCCTTCTCCAGCCTTCTGCATTATTTAAGGGAATCAATTTCAGATTGTTGACTGTGGTCAATATCTGAAATGTGTGCTCCACTTACTTTTCGTCTTCTTCTCTAGAATTTTGTATGGCTTGGTCTAGTTGGAGCAAGCGAGCTTTCTTAGTTTTCATCTGAATAATGCAATTTAAATTCAGAATTACGATACCCAATTTAAGTCATGGTGAGATGAGAGAGAAACCTTATCATAAAGCTCCCCCCTCAAAGTTGCTATCATTTTATTGATGTCGTTTTCTTCTCCATCCACGAGACCAGGCTACATGAAAACAAAAATAATTTTGTAGGTAATAAAAGACACATCTATACAGATATGTCTGACATAAATATAAGGAGAGAGGGAAGGGGGAGCAAGTGAGCGTGGGAGTGGTCCAAGAAAGAGTAAGATGAGGAGAGGAGAGAGAATGAGTCTCTTCATTGTTTGTGTGCGCTAGAGAAGGGGAGAAAGGAGATAGAGAGAGAGAGAGAGAGAGAGAGAGAGAGAGAGAGAGAGAGAGAGAGATGAGAGGAGAGAAAATAAGTATCCCCCTTGTAGAAAGGAGAGAGAGAAAAGGGAGGGGGGATTAGAGGGAAAGAGAAAGGCAAAGGGAGAGAGAGGGAGAAGCGAAAGAGAGCAACCAGTCTCCTCATCGAGGGAGAGATAAGAAAAAGAGAGGAGAGAGAATGAGGAACCTCCTCATTTACACAGAGAGATGCAGATATGTGAGAGAGAGTGGTTACTCCCATTGAAAGAGAGAGAGGGAGGTGACAGAGTGAGGAGAGAGAGCTAGGAGTTTCTTCATTGAGAGAGAGATAATGAGATAGTGGGAGATCCAAGAGAGCAAGATTGCGGTTTCCTCACTGAGAGAGAGAAAGAGAGTGAGGAGTATCCTGATTGAGAGAGAGAACATATACCCCGGGATCATCGAGCAGCCCAACACTCTGCAACTCCATGGTGATCTTCTCATTAAGACATCTTTGAGAATGTTGGGACTTCAATGTGGAGCAAGAAACATCCATCTCTTGCAACAGTTCATCGCCATGATTACCGTACTCATCGCATGAGCTTCTGCCATGAAAAGTCAACTCCACATCATGTTCGGACTCAGGGTCAGCACTTGCTTGACACATGTCATCATCTTCAATGAATGCCGAGAGGAGCCTTTGCGAGAGGGGGAAGTCACTTTCCAGCCATTGCTGCTTTTCGGAAAATGCTTCCTCCTCGTTGGTTCCTTCATCCACTTCTTCGAGAAAGTTTATCTGAAAATTAATGATTACCAAAATTTAGTTATTAAGAAACCCGATTATTTTTCCATCGTTTGCACGTGCCTGCTGCTTCAGGTAACTCAGGGGTTCTTCACTCGTGAAAGAAAATAGTTCCTCTGTGCTCTTCCAGAATGAGCTGGAGCAACGTTGACCTGAACGAAAATAGATATTAAAGAATTTCTGCCACAACAAAAAAGGCATACACAAATGTCGGCAACTGACCACTTATGTCACGAGCGTAATCAGCTGCTGATAAGAGCTCATTAAGATCATCATCTTGATCGCCTGGAAGATTTAAACCGTAAATTTAATGTAAAAAGCCTTAAAATGTTAATTGATTAATTAATTTAGTAACCTGAAATTTCAGCAGAGCCATTGTTGAGGGCAAGTGGAGGGCGACCATAACTTTTGCGTTCTGAAGCCTTCTTGGAAGGTGGTCGACCCCCCTTACTGCACCACCCATGAATTATGAATGGATTAAATAGAAGTCCTAAATGGTAATTGTGTTTCTGATGATAATCTGTCATTTTATTAAGTCCTGGGGAACAAAATGCTCAATGATTGAGCAATTAACTGATCAGCTGATCTCACCCATGAACCTTACAATCAATAGCTGAATGCCAGAGGCAATTGATCGTTGAGGATCATCTATGTTCTAGTAAGATTGAAAATAAAGCTCATCGGTAAGAGAAGGAGGGAGGATAGAGAGACAGAGGCTGGCTGCCACTGACTCTGCGAGAGAAGGATAAATGGATTGCTGGATCGCTGGCTCCTCAGTCCATCCATCCGGTCTACAATTCTCAACAGTCAGAAATGCCCTGTCAATCTGGATCTTCAAACAGATCAAAAGATAGACAATCCCGCGATCCTAATTGACTAGGCCGATTTCTGGTAGTTGGATGTAATCTGTCAGCCATGGATTGGCCAAGGATTGAATATTTATGTCTCTCGTATACAATTGACCGAAAATCCTTTTGATCGGATTGTCAGACAATTCCAGAAAAGGCCAGTTGATCCAATCGTCGATCATGAGTCAACCCTGATCAAGTTGATATTAATCCAGATCAGATCATCCAATAGATCCGGATCAGACATCCCTTGTCTCTGCTCTCTCTGACACAACCCACCCATCAACAGGCCAATCAACTTGACCAGGGGGCCCAGCAAACAGTCACAATCGACATCATCAATGGGTTGAGATGATCGACCCAAACACCAAGGCATAGTTCTTATGAAGAAATGAAATAAAAAAACAGTTACCTTGAATCTGAACCAGGTCTCCCAATACGCATTGACCGAGAAGCATCTGCAGTTTCCAGCTTTTCCTTTGTCAGCTGAGCCCCTGCTTTCTGGTTGATAGAACCCCGATTTCCACTCCTACCTGGTTTCCGGACTCCACTTCCCATTTCATCCCTTGGAGGTTTGTTCTTCTTCGAATGAAGGAGCAAACTTGTTGCTTTCTGGAGTGCACTGACATCCCCATCTTCCAAATCAGAGCTATGAAGGACTCGGTCACTGTACTTAAATTCAGCAGCAGGTGACTCTTCACTCTCTGAAGCTGTAGGAGGTGAAAGAACGCCGTCCAGTTTAGGTTTCTGATAACTTCTGATAACCTCTGAAGAAACCCCTTCGGTTAACATTGGTGGTTCCTGGTTTAGTGTAGGAGGAAGCAAGTTTGGGTCTTCTTGTTCGTGTGTTCTTTGGTAATCGTTGACTTC
The DNA here is from genome assembly GCA_024174645.1 of Lemna minuta. Classification (NCBI taxonomy): domain Eukaryota; kingdom Viridiplantae; phylum Streptophyta; class Magnoliopsida; order Alismatales; family Araceae; genus Lemna; species Lemna minuta. The sequence goes on along the minus strand of CM044119.1, from coordinate 4,031,670 downwards.
CCCATTGAGCCATAGGAGGTGACGTGGGCACAGAAGGCAAGGAATTCTTCCGCGTGTTTGACCCGCCCAAGGACGGAACCTTGCTTGGGCACAATGTTTGATCCCATCCATCAATGCCTCCAGACGATCTCTGAAATCCAGATGACGAACTCATGATTGCACAAGAACCAGTTCGTGGGCCCCGCGATGCCTTTCCTTTGATCAGCGAACTTTGACTTCCCATTTGACTGTTTTCGCGAACGTTTGACCTTAGAAAATGAGAAAGTACTCATTACTAGAAGATCCAAATGAGAGCACGATTTTTTATTTATGAATGAAGAATAAGTTTGCGTACTTGTTCCCTCCTTTAGGTACTGAACAACGTTCCTTTCGATCATTCATCAGAAATGCACTGTCAAATTCAGCCCTTGAAATTGGACGGTTTCCGGCACCAGTGGATTGAGGGCTGTTATCAGATTTGAGAGAACCAGTAACTCCACCAGATGAAACTTGCCTGATAGATGGTAGAAATTTTGTTGGAACAAAATATAGACATCTAAATAGAGAGAGGAGAGAGCGAGAGATTTATCATGCAAGTTTGTGTGACTTTCAAAAAAAATTATATCACCTCTGAATGATTCCATCGGAGGGTCGAACACGAGGTTCAATAGCCGATCTTTGTTGCAACGATGACTTGATGTCGCGATCGCCATCCATTGGTCTCATAATGGCAGGGCACATGGAGCGTTTTCTTTTCATCTTCTTGTCCCATCCTTCACCTCCAGGAAGAACCCGAAGCTTGTCTTCAACAGGCATTAGCCCATTACAAGCCCGAAGCATGCTCTTCTCCTTATCAATGGGGGCTATTTTTTCCTTGTTTTGTGGAATTATCCCACGCCCATCAGCCTGGAACAAAAATAGAAAAAATTGTTTCATTGTAAATCTTGCCCAACAAAGAAATAGAAGTAAGCAATAGATTATAAAGATAACAGAGAATACGGGGAGATTATGTAGGACGTTTAGTAACCATATGTTCAAGTCATGCGAGAATCAAAGGGAAAATTTCCCTTTAGTAATGGAAAACTGCTGATGCGGTTAATCAAAAATGAAGAAACACAAACCCGTACTTCCGCCATCGAAGTTCGCATCCGCTTGTTTGGGACCAAACTTTTTGTCCTCTCCTCAAGTTTCTGAGAGGCCAGATCAGCAGGGGATTGAGGGAGCTGACTTCCCATCTTCATAATGTTTCCACTTCCAGATTTTTCACTTGATGAAGTTTCACTTCTCTGCCTTTTTTTTGATATCATACCCCGATAGCAATCCAATTTTGAAATTGACTCCTGCAACAATCTCGTTCTATCCCTGATCAACAGAAATTCGAAGTCAGCACATGGGTTTCCCCTCAATATTTGCCAACTTATCGATTAAATGCTTATAATACAAAAAACAGGATAGACTGGAATCAACCTGGCCTTCGAATTTGCCTCCACTATGCTAGATTTGAATCTTTTCAACTCCTCAGTTGCTGCCGGAGTCAGATTCTTAGATTGGATAGCTGAAAATGAATGATCTTCCAGAGAAATTCCAACAGCTCTCCGAAGTTCTCCAGCTCGTGGGTACTTTTGATCTCCCAGAGATATAAAATCCAAGATAAGAGTCTGAGCTGGCGGGGGAATCTCCGCAGGAGATACTTGAGAAGTGATTCTGTTGCTCCCCACTGAAAACAACGCACGGCTATCAATGCTCTCCCGGAAACTTGCAGATCTCTCCAAATTGGCACTAGGATATGAAGCTCTAAGTCCGTTACAATGACCTTCAGTGATGCCTGACGCCAACTCAGACCTCGGATTAGCAACCATTCTGTTCCACATCAATCATGACCACTCACATGGATGCCTGGTCGAAGAGAGCAACTGTTTTGGAGAAACAAAAAAAATTCAAAAATGAATAACTCGTCCAAAAGTCAATCTTACGTGACCCACACATACAAACTTTTACTTAATCAAAAAATTTTAAAAAAATAAGCAAGAGGAACATCGGTCCACGTGCCAGAAGGGCAAACTTTTCGACGATTTAGTCCATAAGTTCCAATACCAGTGCAGCGATCGCAGGAAAATAATTTAAAGCAATCTTGACCTTACAGTAGTCAAAAAAGAAAAGTGCCAAAACCTCGAAAAATTTAAAAGTCCAGCCAACAGATGGAAATCCAAATGCACGCTGATCCGCGAGTTACCGAAATTTCCACTTTAAAGATACACCAAAGAAAGTCAAAACCTAGTACCCCTCAATTGGGCAAAATCCAAAGTCAAAACACCTAATTCACCAGAAAATATCAATCGACTTGATTAATCGCAAATCCACCAATCCGAAAACTCTCCCGCCGCGGAAACCCTACTTCCAGATCAACGGACGATCAAATCACCTGCATTCCGTCGACCGCGACCAAGAACCGGATCAGGACGAAGTGGCGAGATTGACGGGGAAATTGTCGATTTCGGCTCTTTCCGCTACTTTTCCTCGGTCTCGAAACCAATGCGTTCCCTCCGATCACCGAAAAATTGATCCTGAGTAGCCAAAATTCTCAACAAGATGACTTACCTCTCGGCCCCTTTAGACTTGATAATTTTTTGCTCCTAGCCCCCTCAAGTTTTCAAATTGCTTTAAAGCTCCTCTTCAGGCCCTTCCGCAATTACCGTTAGGCCTATGTTTTTAATTAATATGAAATTTAATTCTTTCATTTCTGTCCTTCAACCTTCTGCAATTACTTAAATACACCCCACGGCGTCGGGTTTTTCCGGGGTTTAAATTCAATTGACTGAATATCCGGACTATATTTTTAAATTATTTTGGTTGACCTGGGAGCTCTTCGCCACTGCGCTAGTCAGCTGTACGCCTGTAACCCTCTGACACGTGGCAAAAAGGGATGACTTCTTCTGAGACCCCTCATACCGTGTTATTTCTCAATCCTACGCCTCACGTTCTATAATTGCTTGTATGTCCGTCATCCAACGCTACCGCAAAAATAAAATATTCCTACTTTATTTCATTTTTGCCCTTCAAAATTTTATAATTGCTTAAATACATGAGCTTTGAAGGGACATTCCTACTCTCGAAGGTTTTGAATTCTAAAAATCGAATGTTTTTTGTTCTTATACTCTCTTGTCGTTGACCAGAGCCGAGTCGTTGACTTCTCTTCAGTCAGCTGTACGCCTGTATCCCTCTGACACGTGACCTAAGAAAGCGTTTTCGGTTACTTTTGACATTTCCTCAATACCCATCTAACTCTCATAATTTCCAATATACACTTCTTTTTTTAAAAGATTAAATAAAAATTTCTTCACTCTGAGGGGTTTTAATTGAAATAAGAAAAATAATTATTATTTCTTTTTAGTAATTCACTTGGCATGAGCATGATTGGCGATCAAACTAGCAAATCAGTGAAAAGATCGTGATTATCAAAGATCCAATCATCCGCGTGTTGATCGTTCTCCGTGATCATCAATGGGGAGCGAGCTATTGACGGATTCTTGATCTCATTAAATTTTAAAAAAAAATCAGCCCATTAAGAATTTAAGCTTGATGATCGCTGAGATAGACTGCTCAATTCAAGGATCATGCTTCCATAAAAAGTAATTCGTAAATTCAATTTTTTTAGATGTTTCATGTATAGCTGATTGCTTTGCACAATGGTCAGAGAATCAGTGGATCTTGGTTTCAAGAAAATCCATCGTTTCCATAATCCATGGAGGAATTCCTCTCCATGTTGCTGCGAGAGAGTTCAAGGAAAAGAATCAGAGATAATGATCATGAAATGATGGGCTCAGGTGGACGACCTGTTCGATGGTTTAGGGCAGATAGCTTTGAATCCTCTTGCAGAACTATGCAGTAGCTTTACTCTGAGGCAGCGGCGACGGAAGGAAGAGCTCGGTGCTTCACTTGAGGCCGTGGTGGTGTCTGTAGACGACGATTCGCAGTGAAAGCTCCCGGAGTCGATTTTCTCGGAGAAGAAATGGAAGAGGTATGCCAGAAAAAGGCGACGGTGAAAGAGCTATGCCGATTCTCCTGCTGTATCTTGATGTCTCATGGCAGGCGCCAGTGACGGAAACCAGCAAAGAGCAGGTAGAAGGTGCAGAGGATAAGAGCGCAAGCGTCATGATCGGAAGGTAAGTTTTCTTCTTCGATCCTCTAATGGCGGCAGGTATCAATTCTAAGATCGACGTGAGGCGGAGACGAGGAGGAGAAGTGAATCGATACGCAACGAGAAGGGGGAGAGGAAGGAATTTTTCGAAGCAAAGGTGGCCCAACAAAGGAAAGAAGATAGAAGGAACGTCCGAGGAGGAGGAGAACAGGCTGACGTACGTCAACCTTCAAGAATTCAGCCTGATACAAGCGTCGATTCAGGGCTGGGCTAGTTTTCATAAACTGCCAAATGAACTGATAATAACCGATGACGTCACTTCAAAGGGTGAGCTATCATGGCGATGAGCATCCCAACGTAGCTGATGACGTGTCAAGTCCACAAAGGTAATCTTGATGAATTGTCGATAGGGTTGATGTCGCAGTGCATGATGATGTCAAGGGTGATGACATATCAAGCTGATGGCCCATGCAATCACAAGGAGGGAATAAAGGGAGGATCCATGGTAAGGAGACAAGAATGATACACCTAGCTCAATTCTATGTCTAGAAGATGATAGGATCCATTTTTGGCGATGTGGGTATCATTTCTATGTCTAGAAAATTTGATTTCGGAAGGGAAAATGCATGAAAATTATCCGAACATGAGGAAGTAGCAAGAAAAATGATATGAACATGACAAAACAAAGCATGATTATATCACGTTACATGACATCAGATCTACTAGCTTTTGATTCCTCGAATGTAAGGGCCCGAGCCGAACATTTACCTAGCTTCTAGTAGTATCCATGGATCCGCTTAATCTCACCTTGATCTCTTTTCATCTTTTCATCATTACCTATCACATGGAGTTGAGTGAGAAAGGAGAAGAGAGCAGTGGCTCTAGGGAAGATAGTTTCAAGGATCCTTGTTGACCCTCAATGAATGGTACTCTTCATTTATATATTTATAATTTTCCAACAGCCTTATGTGTCCCTCCTGGCCAAAATACATATCTAATAAATGGCCAAATAGGCCCAATTACTCTTTTTGAAATCCTAATAGAGTGTGACAAGTGGCCCATGTCATCCCTTGTGGTGCTCGATATAAGGGTCTTCTCATGTATCTCTTATTAGACTCTATTCACTACTCTCCTCGTGCCCGTCCAATTATCAGGGTATGACCCAACGTGCACTCTTTAATAGGGTTCTCCGGTTCCAGTGTCGATACCGGTTTTTTGTGAGAACCTAAACCTATACCTAACTTTGGTTCGATATCGGTGATGATATTTTTCGGTGTTGGTTCAGTTAAACATGTACTTTTGGTGATACATCATTAGAACTAAACATAAATTATACAAGATTTTTGTGACACCACTATCCCTATATGTATGTACATATATAACACATGTTTCATAAACGAATGATAAGAGATTAACACTCCGGAATAATATTTATACAATACATCAAGAATTTAAGATAAATTCTTAAATAAGTAAATCTCTCTCTCTCTCTCTCTCTCTCTATATCAAAACATGATCATCCATCTAAAAGATGTATTTAATGTCTCAAGTCAAAGGACCACATACACAACCATGACATGAATCAACCTGATTGAAAAATTAGGTATTATTACCATTCAAGGATTCATACGGATCAATTTAATGAACTCTTTCGCCAAAGAGCACTCACTATTTATCTTTAGTGTCTCCACACCGATGGATACAGGATCAGCCATATTCATCATATGAGTCATATTAGATAGTATTATTATTTTTATATAATTTTATGTCATTCTCGAATATCCTACGAATAGGAATGTTTAGAACATATGTTTAACGACTAGTGATCACTGTATTATGATCTCATCATAAATCACTTAGTCATTGTATATGCTCATGGACTTCATTGCAAACATCACACATGAATGACAATGAATAAATATCATTTCAATTAACATAAACAAAATACATGGAAGTGACTAGGACATAGCCTAAGAGAGAGCAATTCGATGACATTGAGCGCCCAAACGAAAACTAACACTGAAAAAAAACTAAACTTCGGTTTGATACATTTTTCAATTTTGATGGTTCAGTTTTGGTTTGATGTTCAGTACTTCGGTGTAATTTTGGAGAGCACTACTCGTTAACACAAGGGACAAATCGCATCCTTTCTCATCATATCATCTATCTAGAAGGGTTTTGTATTTCTCTTGTTAAGTTATCTATCTACAAAGACATTACTATTCACATGGTATAAATGCTAATTGTCCTTACTAGTATTTTAGGGTTTCTTGGGATGTTGTCACTGTCACCATCTTTTAGATATGTCATCCTCTCTAGGTCACCACTGCCTCGTAGAGATGTCTCTCCCTCTTGGTTTCTGCCTTTACCCCCTCTTGGGTTGCTCTTGTGCCCTCCAAGGATTTCCCCTTGACGAGCATGAGATGCATGGTCATTGAAGCATATATGAAGGCAGATTTTGACATACAAAAAATAAGCTAAATCTACTGTAATGATAATTAAAGTCAAGTATAATAGTGGATACTTGTCAATCTACATGGAATTGAGTTGACAACAGCACCACATGAAAACTTAGTCTTATTGGTCAAAAGGAAAAAAGTAGAAGAGCAAAATAAAGATAATAAATGATTTAGAAAGAGGGAAAACAAAGGAATTTAATGAATTAAACCAAGTTTCAATCAGAGTTTAAACAAAAAATATATATCTAAGAAATATCATCATGATTTTAGGATAGAGGACTGAAGAGAAGTCATCTATAAACTTACTAATAATCTACTCATATTCCTAATCTAACCCTAAATACACCTTTAATATATGAAGAAAACTAACTCCTACTAAGTCAAAGCAATTGGAAGATAATCCTATGTTTTTGGATCAAAGGCTGTAGGTTATTATTCTTCAGCAACACTTGTTGGCATCCAAGTGATGAAATACCCCATATTTCAAGGAAGAACAACAAGAATCGCACATAAATACACACCAAAACATGGGGAAAATGCAAGCCAATCATCAAGTGGGTGAGAGGATTGAGTATTTCCTAGAACAAGACCCTACACATTGAATCAGGAGAAAAAATAGGAAGAAAGACCTTATTTATAGAGTTCTTGGGCTTGAAATGGCCTAGCATGGCCATTGAAACACCAACCATTGAACCATAGTATTAGGGGGTACACGTGGTGTGATTGCACCGAGTGTCTCATCTAGAAAACCAAATAATGCCTCAAAGACTATGAGAATTAATATAGACCATTAGATCATGATGTTTGACAATTAGACCATTAGAGATGATGGGCAGCTATGATCACATAACAAATCGCTTGAAATGGTTGGATCGCATCTTATCCATCTCATTAGGAGGTCTCAGATACAACCATGACATACATAGTTTGAAGGGGAAACAACAGCTTCAAACACGCCCATTTGATTTTTATCCAAGCGTAAGAATTGTGCCATGTGTCAATTATTGTGGGATTGTGGCCCTTGTCTAAGGCTTGACAAATTGAGCATAAGTAAAGATCAATAATGCTAATTTAACTACTTGATCTTATGCTTCCAATGCTTCTATGCTTTTCATTCTAGATAATAGGATTATCTCTTATTGGTTCTTATTCGCATTGAATGTTCAATTCAATGATTTCCCCTATGTTTGATACTTTGATCAAAATTTTGGAAGGTTTATGGACCTCGGATCCCAAAAGCTTGACCCTTCATCATCTGCTTCACCATCAATGCCTCCTATTGTGGATTCAAAGCAGCACCACCCAATCACTACTACATCACAAATCAACTGACCTAGTCAACACATACATTCAATGGAAAGAATTGAGGCTCATGGGTTTTGAGAATTTAGGATTTCCTTGTAGACAATAATCTCCTACATCATTAGAGAGAGCCTTCACCCACCTTGACTGCTCCAAATAATGTCCAATTGTGTCATATGAACTCTACAATGTAGATGTGGGTGCCCCACAGCATCATTGCATGCATGTGAACTATGGTGCACCTTGGAGACTATGAAAGCAAACAAGACCCCCAGGTATATGTTTTCTTGCAAACAAGATGATTCGTCTCTCTAGTATCACTTTGGTCAACTCTCATCCAAGAGTTGTTGACATATCCAACATAGAAAATTTTTGGGCATGCGTTAGATTGATATCTCCAAGAGCTCATGTTGGGATTTTATATTTGAGACCTTGAACCTCGATTACTTCTTAGCTCCATGGTCTAGCATTTTGTGGTGGCCAAGTTCCAATGTCATGTCTATATTTTTAGTAGCTCTCCAAGTCAATATTGGTGCTCTATTAAGTGCTTAGGTATCTTGCACTCCATCGGCATGACAAGATCCTTCTTCCTAGTAGCATTTAGTTCATATGGTTGGGATGGAGGATAGGGTTCCAAACCTTGTGCGACATCTAAAAATTGTGGGTGATGGAACTAAACCAAATGCAATGCAACCTATATCAATGTACCTACTTTGGGGAAAACTAGGCATTCCTTTGCAAAAATACTAGATGGAATTCAAGAAACCCAAATGGGAACAAGTCACTATCATTCAGTTCCCACCGATGAGTTTCCTCTAGTTATGTATTTTGCTTCAACTCCTCATATGATCCAAATGTTTGTCACCCCTAAGGAGTACAAAGCATGGGAGAAAAGATCATTTTTTATGAGCCTTGCCTCCAAACTAACTCAAACACACCTTTCTTGCTTCCAAGTCATCCTAAATTATTGATATACAATACATCTTCCATCCTCTCCTCACTTGCACATAGCTTTACCAATCCACCAGTTTCTAATGCTAATAGTCTCACATGTCTAGTGAAAAGCTACAAAATGACCAAAACTACTTCTTCTTCTCCTCCCGTAATTGACATATTTTATGTATGTGGCCTTCCTAATAACCTTTTCTCCATCAATGCCATCACTTGTACATGCCCTTCATTATGTGGCCATTTTCTTCCCCTTTCAGTGTGTTATCTATGATTTGCAAACGAGACAAAATATTGGTTTGGCATGAAAATGACTACAAATATATGATGTTGTGTCGAATACTCCATTTGTCAGCCTTATTGCTCATTTTTCTAGCTCTACCCTTTTATGGCATCGTAGACTTGTTTGTCGTAGTTTTTCTAAACTTCATAAATATTTACCTCAATGGTCTCTTTTTGAGTCTATGTACAAGTCTTATCAATTGGGTAAACATCATCACACCACTTATCCTCCATGAGACTCCATTCTATCATCTCAAATGTTTAACCTTATCAGTTGTGATGTTTGGAGACCCTTCACACCCCCTCTCCATTTGGCCATCTTTATTGTATCATCTACCTAAAAAAAATTTCACTAGATTTAAAAGGGTGTATCTCTTTAAAGATTGAACCCCAAGTGCAAATAATTGACACGAATTGGAAGTAGATTTTGTGCAACTAATTTCAATAAAATCTAGAAGTAGATTTTGGATGCCCGCACAAAATTTAAATAGAAAAAATTGGTAGTCGTTGGAAAGGTCTTGGAACAAGAAATGAAATGTAGTTTAAAGAGTAGAGAGGGACACCAAGTGATCCCTAGGAAAACTCTAGAGTTGTTCTATCATGTGCAAGTCAAGAAGATATAAGTTTCAAAAAACAGAGGAGGGCCTCCTTATGTAGAGGAAGAGAGGGCCATACAAGATAGAGATGCAAGATGAACTTGAATAGTTCTTTCTTCAAAAAACCAAGGTGATGACGACACTCTAATTGACTGCCGGCACTCTCGACGGATCAGAGCTTGCCAAGGGAATCTTCGATGAATAAGAGGTTGATGACCTTGATTAGCACAGATCTCAAAGTAGATTTGGATCAAATAATTGCACAAAAAAATTGAGAAATAGGCTAAGGATGCCCGAACAAACATGAAATATGATAAATTGATAATCATTGGAGAGGTCTTGGAATGAAGAACATGGAGGGGATACGATGAATTAAAACAGACCCTTGAATAACATTTGGGCTTTGATATGATGTGGAACTCAAGAAGATAGAATGTTCAAGGAACAAAGGGGAGGCCCTTGTATACAAGAGATGGTCATACAAGAGAGATACATGGTCAGCCTTAATCTGCTCATTAGCCTCACAAACCTTCTCACAAATTATAAATTCCCAAATCTTGGAGCCATCAGGAAGGAGGTGTGTCAATTTTGGTGACCAGAAGGATCAGAAAGGTGTTTCTTCTTAAGCAGAGTAGTATCATTCTTCACAAAAGGGGTAGATAAAAGACTCAAAGTTTATCAATTCTTATGACATTGAAGTGTTGGGAAAGATAGGATAACAGGATTGGGTTTAGAGGAAACAAGATTGCATACCGAGGCAAGGATGTCGGGCGATTTTGAATGCCTTGTCGAATCCATCCACTTCATAAAGCTAAAATATCACTCGAGCATATTCATCATGATTTTTCTAGAAATGCATAGTTCTCTTGATTCACCCACAATCATATGATACAATCAGCTCCATTCTTTATGATACAATCATTTAATAATAAAAAATAATAGAAATTCATCCTCACAATCCATGTTATCATAAATATATTTCGAAGCAAAATCCCTTTCAACATCTACCAATTTCTTGGCCATGATACCATGCATTATTATGTTCTTTTTTGTAAATGGTAGAACTATTTTAAATAAAAATATCTTCTACTTTTGTTCTTCCTCTCTTTTTAAAAGGAATAATGTAATGTTTAAAAACATGGAGGGTTTGCGGCAGATGGACGAGCTTGTCAATCCACTGACTCATTGCAGTTTGTGTTGAAGATGAACTCCGGCAAGAAGTCTTGCCATCTTACTTGCTGCCATACAGGGTTAGAATTCAACTGGGGACGCCCAACCCATCCGTTAATCAGATGGGTGAGGTACGTGATGAGAGATGATCAAGACCATCAAGGAGTTTAAGTGGTGTCTAAGAATCTCTCTCTCCTCCTCCTCAGGGCTTATGAGAGGGAGTTTAGGTGGTGTCTAAGAATCTTTCTCTCTCCCTCTCTCTCTCTCTCTCTCTCTCTCTATGTCAATCATTATAACACACGGAAGAAAAGTTTCTCTATCTGCAACTTACAACGCATAATGTCATCAAGATGAGGGGTCAACACCGAGGATGCACTGGGCAAGATGGGTGAGGTAGGGCTCAGCCTGCGACGTGCCACTTAGAACAGGGCCAAGCCCCTGCAACTCCGCATTAAACTCCCTCTCATAAGCCCTGAGGAGAAGTGAGAGAAAGAGGAAGGAGCTAGATGTGTGAGAGAGATGGCCGTGAATGACTAGAAGCTTCTGAGAGAGGATGCTTACATAACGGATTCAAGAAGGCGGCTCTCGTCAGCTGAAGACAATGCCTGACATGGACGAATTCTATCTGATGCTGACTTTGACTTACGTGGCAGAGCTGAGCCCAATGAGGTAGTGGTGCACATGGAGGGGATGAGCATCTTTATTGCGGTTGAATATTGGAGGCACACGGATTTGAGCTTCTCGATCTTCTGCATGAATGAAAAGCAGGCACTGAAGACTGGTTTTTTTGGGGGGGAGGGGGGACACAGAGAGAGAGAGAGAGTTTCTGCTGACCTCCAGAAGTTGAGGAAGAAGGAGCAGACACTCTCTTAAGCACTTGACCAGAAAGAAATCATGGAATTGGATAACCTGCGGAGAAAGAGAGAGATGATAAAAATCTCACAAAACTGATGTTTATCAAAAAGTAAGAGTAAGATTGATATCGGAGAAATCAAGGGAGAGACGTAGAATATTGACATGAATGAGAGAAAAGAAAGATGACAATTAAACTACCCATGAAAGATATCAGAAATCACACCTCGTCAATGCTCTTAGCAGACAGAAGCCTGTTGTGCATCACATGCCAGTTCGGCTCAAGAACCTAAGCTTATTATTCTTAGTTAATTAAAATGAAAAAAAATCTATCGCAAAAAACTTACCTCAAAGGTCAGATAATGCAGAAGACTATTGATGAATTTGAGCATGCTGCGGCACAGAACTGAGGACCGCGATATTGCAGTCCGTGCTCTACGCACATCCCTAAAACCCTAAAAAAACAATAAATATAATTCTTTCAATAAAGTAAAAAGAGATTTGAACAGAGCAATAAGGATCTACTCGAGAGTGATTGCTAGAATTATAAAGGTATTCCTAGTCACATCCTCGTAATAGCATGCAGGCATTAGAGATTTGGACCAAATGTCCATGTCTGGAACGGGCTTTCTGCACCATCCAGGGATGTGAGTAACATTTCAGATTGCTGTTGATTAGATAGAAAAGCTGATGATCGCATGAGGAGAAGAGAAAGTCGGAGAGAAGAGGAGAAGTGAATGCTAGATCAAAAGATTCACCACCCAGACAGCAATTTCCATGACTGCCCGACTAGACCCAGACAACAGTCTGGGTCCGTTTAGCTAGTTTTACCGCCCAATAACATGCAAGTGGGTTATGAAAAGCATGGCTGAAGGGGAAAATATTATTCTGGGATTTGAGAATTGATACTTATTCCCATAAAATTTTAAATAAAATAAGATTAATGACACCTAGATAAAACCATACTTGATGAACTTGCCAAGCCACACATAGCTGGCGGCTGACATGCTTGCAGTGGAACAAGAACCGGAAGATCAATTGATATTTGGCCAGCACCTTCTTTGATACAATGATCGAAAGCGGCCATTGAACCTGGGCGGGCAAAGAATCAATAAAATTACTCCTCTTTCTCTCTATCTTTCTCTCTTTAGCTTACGACATAGATGCGGGGATGCAGAGACAGACCTTATAGCTCAACGAGAAGGTCTCCAGACCGGTGATATCTGTGGGTTCTGCTTGGTCAACAGTTTGACTAGATGTGGAAGTGGGCTGCTGGGTAAATGCTTTGATCAAAGCAAGCCTTTTAAGAAGTGGGACCCGTTCCTGAGTGGGGGTATAATAAAATATGAGTTGACTTTTTTGCTGAACATGGAAATGAAATATGGGTGGACCTTTTTGCCCTCACCACAGTGCAGCTTAAGTCTTCGTGACAGGGGTCTGCAGCTGCAGCAGTGGTTCGAAGGGCAAGTTCAAGGAGAGACTGAAGCTCCAAAGAAAAAGTGGGTTTAGTATTTTAACAAAGGAATAATGGATTTTATGCTTGATGCACAGGAGGATCAACTGAAGTTACAATGGATGATAAAATTTCACCTGCAATTTCTCGACATTAATTTCTTCTGGCTTTTTGGAGATTTCATCCCACGAGATGTCCATGAAATGAACCAGGAAATCTCCCTGCAAATCGAATTTATCACGAAAATAATGGGAAATAATCCTTAGGATCATGAATATATTATTATATTCAGACCCATTAACCTGATCAAGAAGAAAATAGTGCTTCATTGACCGAAGTTTTCCAAAAAGATCAAACTGCAAGAGTTAAAAAAAATCAGCTTTGGCGTTCCTGGTTGAGAAAGGAACACTGACACAAAGAAAAAAATAATAATAAATGACAACCTTATCCTTAATAAGATCCAGCAGCTCCTTGCTTGCAAATTCATAAGCAGATTTAATGCATTCCAGATAATGATCATTCGATTCAAAGCTCATGAACTTTGAATTTTCCGATACTGGAACCTGATTAAGCAAGAATACATTCAAATTCGTTGTATTATGAAACCCATAGTTAAGCTAGAGATAAGATAATCAACTCCTCCGGAGAGTAGGCAAAGGAACATCTCTCTCTCTCTCTTAACATCTCTCTCTCTATCTCTCTCTCTCTCTCTCTCTCTCTCTCTCTCTCTCTCTCTCTGGATTTGTCTCCTAGTCTCCACCTCTTCTCCTTCAAGTGTTCTGTCTGTTCCGGTCTCCCCTTCTCTACTTTCGGGTGGATCAAAATATACTCCTATCTCATCTCTATCTAAATGTATCAGCCTTGGCTATGAGTTTACGGATTCATGATTCAAGCCTCAACTAAGGAGGTTTGTATTACTCTGTCCCACCATGAAATAGAAAGAAGATACCTGAACATTATGCCCACACTCTCTCATGACATTCAAATATTTCCCAGTTGTCAAAATAGTCCCAGAGACAGCTGTAAGGAAGCTGGGAATGCTGGTTTTTAGGCTGTATCTCTGCTTCCAGTACTTCGCATCATAATCTTGAGTCAAACTCTCCTAAGAATCGAAACTGAAAAATTCAATTGTTTACCGAGAAAAAAAGCATCTGAATTTTTCTCAAGCTAAATATACCTTCAGCAAGGACCTGTCCTCTAATATAAAAAATTCACCATAGGGATCGTCAATTATCCCCTCATACACCCACCTGGGTTTGATCAAGAAAAAAAAAGGTTTACTGAATGAAAGTCACAGTGAGAAACCCAATTCTAAAAATGCCACGTGGTAACAAGTAAATAATTTAACTTGAAATCGACCAAATAAAAAAAATAAAAGACATATAGAGAGAGAAACCCAATTTTTTGCCACGTGGAAACAGTTTTCTAACCTCTCTAGTATTCGGAGATAAGGAGTGCTAGCACATTGTGTCATCTTCTCGAGTAAAGTTCTAACAGCACTGTCACCAGACATTGCCTTTGCCTGAAATGAAGAATGATCATTAATTCAAGAAAAAATCATAAAATTAAAGTATTCCAATCATACATAAGACTTTGGAACAATAACTGTTTCAGTGTTTACCTGATTTTGAAGGAGGTTCAGTGTGGCAGAGCCAGATAGATTGCTAGCCGAAATCTTCTCTATCACGGACGTTAATGCATGCATTGACCCCACCATAGGCTGAGAACCAAAGATTATAGTCAACTATACTCATTTTCAAGAAAGTAATATAATATCACAAGGGCAGAAATAAATATTTTTAAAATCACGGACCTGGCAGAAAAACCAAAGGCTTTGCACCGAAAGTCTCCCAAGACGAAACTGGTGTTCTAATTGGGCCACCATAGCTTGATAATCCTGTCACGAGCAAAACAATGAATCCAGAGTTATGAATCCTCAAAAATGAGATAGCCTTTTCAAGATGCAGAGTTTTTTTTTTTAATGTACAAGATCCAGAGTTATGAATCCTCAAAATGGATCTCAGGTCTTAGATTCATAAACTTTGTAACTTGTATTCGAATAGTTCAATGGAGAAGGAAGTGACGGCATTATCTCCTGAAAAACCTGAAAGGATCATTTGATGGGTTTGAAATTATTGGTTTTTCACCTGATAAGGATTTGAGAGATTCCTCATAAAACAAACCAGAAGAAGAGCTGGTTTATTATTTGTAAACTTTAAAAATACTACTGGAAGAAGAGCTTTTTCAAAAAAACTACCAGAAGAAGAGCTCTTAGTGCAGCAGCAAAGGCGTGGTTGACCAGACCGTTCCTGAAGTGTGATCTAGCCTCTACAAACTGATCGATCAGGATGTAGTTTTCACACAAGGGAAAAATACGCTGTGACAACTCCTGAAGCATAAAACTGCATCGATTCACTATTATTTATATTAATCCAAATCGTGTGATGATGGCTACTGCTTTTACCATACCTGTAATGCTAAATCAGTAGAAGAATCGATCTGAAATACCATGTAATCCTCCTTTCCACGCTCTCTCCTGATGGAGATGAACCGGCCTTCGATTCCAACAAGAGTGGACAACAGATCATCAATGATCAGAAGCTCCTATATTTCCAGGTGGAGTTAGAAATAAATTTGCGCGAAGAAACAAATGTATCACGGATGAGGACGAAAACCTGAACAGCAACTGGGTATGAGCCAATGAGGATTTCTGAGGCTCTAAAATAGGAAAAAAAAAATTAGAAAAAAGCAGACACGATCTCTTTAAGATTTAAGAAGACAAGTAGCTCAATTAACTTTTAGATGATGAATAATCAGCATACTGATAAGGATAAGAAATAAGGTAAATAAAAGATTTCTGAACCTCTAAAAGCAAAAAATAAATTAGATAAAAGTATAGCTGATCATTACAACATTCTAGAAGAAAAATTTCTAAATTAAATTAAACAACGAATAATACGAGAAACGATACCTGGAGGGTTCGGAGGAAACAGATCTTCCAGCGGGAATCCGAGAAAACGATTTGAAATCCTTCATCCAAAATCAATCAAACAAAGAAAAGAAAAATTCCGTTTAATTACATAGGTGTAGAAGTACTAAAAAACCGAAATTCCACACAGATCGTGACAAACCGCGCGTTCTACTCGATGAAAGTGGCCGGTGAGGAAAGGACGCTCGCGGTTCCAGCGTGGCGTCACGGCGGTCTCCGTTGCCGCCGTGCTGACGCTCTCCTCCATGGCGTCCGGAGATCTATCTCCCGAGAGTAGAAACAAACGATTGCGCGGGAATCTAAGAGCTTCGTGACTGGCTCACTGCTCACCTTCTTCTTAGGGTTCTTAAACTGTTTTTGAAAATTTGAAATTCGTCTCATTATTTTAATTAATTTTTTATATTAAAAATATCAAAAATATAAAATAAATATTAAAAAATGATTAAACTTTTTTTAAAATGAGAAAAATAACAAGCAGATTTGATCTGATTGATATTTTAAAGGAGAGATCATATGATCAGATGGATCGCATAATCAATCACTCCCTCAATCGATCAATCGGCTTTCATAACCGATCGATCGAAAGCCTACTTGATGCGATTAGTAATCGGATCGACACTCCAATCACAACTCGTAGGTTCCTTTGTTCTCGATCTCGGCCCTATTTTTAGTAAAAACTTGAAGCATTTGCTAAGACTCGCCCTACTTCCAACCTCGGCGTAACTTCAAAACCTAAAACCTCTCCTTAGAACATATGAAATAGAAAATAATGAAGTTTTATCAAAATATTTTGACAATTGACAATATTTTATCACAAAAACGAACATAAATAGTTTCAGAAAGTAAATTATATCATCAATTTAACATTTTTCTCGTATATTTCTCATGAATGAATTTGTAGCTTGTCCACACTTTAGATTCATTACTTTGATGCACTAACTTGCACAATAAAAACTAGTAAGAATTTTGATAGTATTTTAAATATTCTTCAATAAAATATTATGACCATATTCATCATATCTTAATCATGTAAAGCAATAGTAGAGTCTACATCATCCTCCCTGAACCTACACTTTAAAGTCATGAGAGTCAAAGGAGTCTTAGCACACAACCTTGCCCTTTTGTAGGTGACGATCCCTCATTCAATTGAAAGGAGGCACTTAGAGGTGCTTAGATGTGGATATCACACGGAACTCCATTGCCAGCACCCAAAGACAAATATTTATCGCATCCAGTTTTGTCCCAACATTGTAGTGAATTTACGATACGTTTTCATATGGTCGTTAAAAACGCACGAATGCATGCCAAAATAATTACTAAGCTCATCAATTTAAAGTTTTAATGACGAATTACTTAGTATAACGGTGGATAATGGTTGAACCCACAGAGAAATAAGGGATTTTTTAGGTATTATTCAAATTTGATCAAATTGGAAGATAAACTAGGTGAGAAATTACGGATTTCAGTAAATTTCTAAAGCAGACTCAAAGAAGAATCCATGGAATAAAAAACTGCTCAATTTGAATAAGTATTCGCCGAGAAATAAATGACTGAAAATCTAGATAGAGAAATCGATCGCGAAGAGAGAGAAAACAATAAAATTTCATAAAATTTGACTAATTTCCAATTCAAAATTAAAATTTAATGTTATAGGAAGGGAGATTAGGGAGAAAACACATAATCTAACCTAAATCATGCTCAAAATGATCCAGTTCATTGCCGGATCAAGGCTTTTTATTATGTGTTTCGAACGATGAAAATTCAGTGTTCAAGAAGTGACTTCTCCTTATTCTCTCAACGAAATCTCACTTTCAAATATTCCTGGGATGCGAAAATGATTATAAAAATGAATAAATTAAGATATTCAAGGATTAAGATGTGTAAATAGTTTGATTGCTTGAAACATCCAAGAATACATTTTCTGTTGTCAAAAAGAGAAAGTATAAAGTTGCAAAATTTGGACGTGGTCATTGGATTAGGTGGTTGATCTTCGATCAACAGCTTAGATGAAATGTCAAGATGTGAATCGTCATTATTAAGTCATGTATGTCTGATCAAAGATGAAATGTTGAGATTGCCACATCGCGAGTGAAGTTAGATTGTCGTGTAACGTCTATTGTTCGATCTTCGTCAAATGCATGAGATGTTGCCACACATCAAGGAGTCCATGGGGTGCATTTTATCCTAGCTATTATATCTCCTTAGATGAACGGCTAGGATTTAGTCACAGTTTATAATGCGAATCGTTGTCGAATCGCAATGCGCCACGTCCCCTTCACTTAAGTGGTCATTGAAAGTTACAATTAAACTTGAAAATCAGACGCTCCTCATTTTGTCACATCACCTGCCATAAAATAAAGAAAAATAAAGTCTCACATGGAAAAAATCACAGCGCAAATCGTGTATAAGTATAGAGGTGCATTTATAGGTTATCTTATATTCTAGAAAAATGATGCTTAACCACTTTATATGCACACATTTATTGTCACACATGTACACCACATGGCGCATGAATATGCTGACATGCAAGCATGTTGTCTATGTCCTATGTCACGTCACAGCGTGATAAATGAAATATTTTTTTATATTTAAATCAAAATGAATTCAAAATAAATTTAAATAAATTCAGAAATATTTAGAAAAATTGTAGAAAAATCCCTAAAAATTAGAAATTAACTCCAAATTAATGCAAATTTATTTTGTTTGATTTGAAATTTAATAATATATCATTTCTAAAAAAAGCCAAATTTAATAATTAACAAGAGAATATTTTTTATTTAAAAAATATAATTTTTTATTTTAGAAAATAAAAGTAGAAAAATAAATGTGTATACATATATATATATATATTTTTTTCTCTTATTTTTTTAATATTAAAAATTAGGTATAATCCCAAATAAATATGAGAATAATCTACTCTAAAATATATTCTTTAATTATGCATGATTATCCCTAAAATAATACATTTTGATATTATAACTCTAAATTGTATAGAATGATAGATATGCACTCAAAAAAGTATGATAACATTCATAAGAATGAAATGTTTTATGCCTCAATTTGCATTAATAAGCATTTAATTATCAGTATAGATTACATGCTATCATGAATCAGCTTTAGCAAGAGGTTCATCTACCTATTGATTCCATTCTTCTTTGAGGTGACAATTCAAACATTGTGCATCGGGTCTTGACTGTTGAAAATGCAAGCATCATTCTATGTCACCTTCTTGTTGTACTTGAGGTAGACTCAGGGACAACCTTACTTCCAAGACTAAAGACTGACTACGTGATTGACAAAATGATTATGTATAGTCGTTGAATTCACACAAAATCATGTCAAAACTAATACCAAACTCACCAATTTTATCAAATAATCACAAATTAAGGAGTATAGTGGTGAATAAGGGTCGAATCCCCAGAGAATTAAGATAATTTTGGATGCTCTTTTGAATTTCAGTCAGATCAGACAAATGAAATGGGGATAGAAAATTAGGGATTTGGATATTCTAGGAAAGAAAACTCGAAGACGAATTCACGGAATCAAAAATCACTGAATTTGGATCAAGATTCGCGGAGAAATCATCGAATAAATAAGAGAGAAATTTCTGAAAAATAAAATCGCAAAAAACCAAAATTAAAATTGAAATTGACTCAAATTACGATGTGAAATTGAAATCTAAAGCTATATGAAGGAAGACTAGGATGAAACACGATCTCTAACCCAAGATTGCGCTCTAAATTGATCCAATTACTTGCCGTATCAAAGGCTTTTCATTCCCCAATTCAAAAAAATGATCATTGATGTTCAATAGCCGATTTATTCATATTCTCTAAATGAAATCTCACTTTCAAGCACTCCATGGACGCGGAAATAAGTCTAGAAGCATTGAAAGCAAGATATTCAAGGGATTTGGTGTCTAAACAGTACGATTACTCGAATTGCCCTGGAATGTTTTACAATGTTGAAGAACATCTCAATTTATAGGGTGAATTCGGTGTAATCGTCCAATCGAGTATTTAATCTTCAATCAATAGCTTTGATGAAACGCACGATTGTGAATCGTTACGATTAAGTCATGGCCGTTGGATCTCTGATGGGCCATCGAGATGATGCCATATTGTGCGCGTTATAAGTAATGTATTGGACCGCCGCTGGTTGATCTCAATCAGATGCTCCAGATGCGCTTCGTCGGTTTTAATCTCATCTGTTATAACTCCTCAGATCAATGGCTAAGATTAAATCATTTTAAAATGATTCGCCTGCGAATGAGATTGTGCCACGTACCCGCGCCTTTAATTGAAGATCAACGATCATGATTAAATGCGCGATCGAACGCTCCAGATTTTGATCACGTCACTTGCACACTTATAAAATCAATTTTAAATTAAATAAATCGATTCTAAATTCATAAAAATTCATAAAAAATTGATAAAAAATTGATAAAAAAATTATTAAAAATTCAGAAAAAATCCCTAAAAATTAGAAAATTCATAAATTTCAAAATATAACTCCAAATTAATCCAAATTTGTTTCATTGATCAGAAATTAAATTTTTTATCATTCTAAAAAGTCAAATTTAATAAAGAACAAGAGAATAAATTTTTATTCTCATTTATTCTCTTGTTTTAGATTTTAAAACTTAGAAAAATATATGAGTATATATAAAATGATTTTCATTATTATTTAACCTTAAAAACTAATTATAATCTCATGTAAAGATGGGTTATGAAAATATTATCCTTAATTTATCATAATTAACCCTAAATTAATCTATTTTGAGATTATAATGACTTTTTCATAGAATGATAGATAAACACTAAAAAATATGACAACATGCATTAGAATGGAATGATTTATGTCTTAATTTGCATTAATAATCATGTACTTTCATGTTTGATTAACATGTTATCAGTGATCATTTCTTCAATAATTTAAGTAATCTAAGAAAGATATCTTGATCATTGACTAGCATATTTGCTAAATCTATTCTTGTATCTAATATTGTACAAATGACAAACATGGGCACTTGTCTCACAAAATATTTGTATTTAAGAGATGTTCGAGGGGTATGGAGAGGTGGGAGGGAGGGGAGAAAGAGAGTGAGAGAGGAAGACCAAGTAGAGGGATAGAGGTATAGAGGGAAAGAGAGTGGGGGAGAGATAGAGAGAGAGGGAGGTGATAAGGATGAGGAATACAATGAGAAATAGAGAAAGGTGAGAAGGACAAGGAGAGACAATAGGGGGACATAGAGAGAGACATGTGAGAAGGACAAGGAGAGACAAGAGGGGGATATGGAAAGAGACAGGTGAGAGGACATGGAGACAGAGGTGAGAAGAATGAAAGAGTCAAAGGATAGAGAGGTGAGGGGTGAGAGAGAGGGGGAGGGTGATGAAGGAGCAAATTTGACCCCTTTTGGTCAAAGTCAACCCTTGATCAAAAGTCAAAGCTTTGATGGTCAAACCAGAATTTCAAAGTCAACCTTTCAGTGGTCAAAGATGGAACCTTGAAGTCAACATTTCAAGACAAGGTGAATTGATGGGAAATAAAATTCCCTTTGTCTTATTATTTTCTTGAAGTACATTTGAAGTCAACACACAAGGAAAAGTCAACGCTCAAGCCTTGTCAGCAAAGTGCCACATCCTCGCCAGGTGTCATCAACCCAGAGGTGCCACATCATCACACCTTTTCAAAGAGGAGTTATTGGTGGGTTGGGAGGTTATCCCAAAAAGCATCCCATCTTCCACCTCTCCATACCACCTCTCCATCATTCGATATGATCTCCTAATCATTATTGATTGTTTAGTGGTCATTGTTGCTCTCACTTGAGATAAGGGATGATTCTCCAATTAATGAATAAATGAGTCAATCTCCTCTAAAAATGTCTTAATTTGGATGATGTGGAGATGGCCTTCAACTTAAAAAAAATATCTTTTTCCATCACAAAAGACAAGACACCGTGAGTGAACATCTTCAAAAGCTTCCATTATTTGGTTGTGATTAAAGGCTCTTCTTGTTTGTTGATATGAAGGGATGTCATGCGTGTCTACAAGCATATCATGCATTGAACTTCATATAGTATGGACATCCATGAGGAGATAATCATTATCCCTCATACATAGTTCTTCTCATATAGTTTTGTAAATGTTAATCCTTTTAGGTAGTTCATTGGCTGCAATGACGAGCTAGAAAAGATTGCAAGAATATTTGCAAATGTTCTTCTACAACCTTCACGAAAGGCATAACGAGAGTTGTTGATTTTCTTTCTATATGCACCAATTTCTTTCAAACCACCTTAAATGGATATGTTAAGGACATGAGCCGTGCTTGGTGCATGGCATGCCTTATTGAAATTTGCACTAATATTCTTCAAATCCTTTTTTATCAATGATTTAATCATAGTTTTATTATCTCTAGCATTTTGTGTTGTGATTGAGCAAACTTTGAATTAAGAAAATGTTGGGATCTAAGACTTTATAAACTTTTAAAATTATCGATCAAGACTTGATAAACATAGAGGAAGACATTGAATCAAATATTGAAGAAAATGAAGCACTGAAAATAGATGATCCTATTATCTAGTATAGAAAAATATACTATTGAAGGATTTCATGAAGATGTTCAAGTGTCTAGCCTCTAACAGTATCCACACGATCACTATACAATTGGATATCTTCTTTTATGCTCTTCACTAAGAGAGAAAGAGGAGAAAAAATAGAGTGTCCCCAAATCTCACATGTCAACTTTAAGTTGTGGTCATTCTCTCCTTATTTTTAGATTCTCGTGATGTGAAATTTTCATAAAAGTTTATTAAATTATATCTTTATCGAACAACATTCATCTATCCTATGTGTGTAACTCTTTATATCCATTTATCTTGATAATTAATAACTTCATAGACCCACTAACACTTCTTAGTCAACCTTATTAATCGACTATATCAATGCATAAATGAATTAATCAAGGATCAATTTAAACTAATCGACATGTTGTGTTGCCAACAATTGAATTCTAAACTACACCACGTGTTCTACGAGATATAGAGCATATAAGAAATCTGTTATGTACCTCGCTATCATTGATTATATTTTATTCATAATATTTAATCTGTTTGAGACTCTCGAATTACTTAGTGTATGGTCTATTGGGATCTGAGGTCAATAAGGCTTCAAATTCTTTGATCAAAACATCAAATGTAGTGGAACATATTGATTCAAATATTCAAAATATTGAGGCACCAAGAAAAAATAATCTTATCATCTAGTATGTATGAGAAAATATATTTATAATATTCCCTTGAAGGAGTTCTTGAAGCTATTCAAGTGTCTATTTTCTAGCGTTATTCACACAACCTCTAGATGGTTAGATCTCCTCTTTAAAGCAACTTCACCAAAAATGAGAAAAATTCCCATAAGGCTTGCATGGGCACTTTGAGCTGTGATTTCTCCCTATTTATAGACATTTGGTATGCGAATTTTTCATAAAAACCTTCATAATTATATATATATATATACCAA
The DNA here is from genome assembly GCA_024174645.1 of Lemna minuta. NCBI lineage: Eukaryota > Viridiplantae > Streptophyta > Magnoliopsida > Alismatales > Araceae > Lemna > Lemna minuta. Next base: position 4,007,985 of record CM044119.1, on the reverse strand, counting down.
CATCTATAGACCTTATGTATATGACCATCTTGTTCTATATATCCCACTTTTTAATAACTTTATAGACCCAATAACGCCTTTTTTTGTAAACCTTTATTAATTATTTACATCAAAATATAGATTAATTAATTAATAATAAATTTAACATAATCAATTGCTTGAGTTGCCAGCTTAGTGAGTGCCAAGCTATACCACATACTATAGGAGATAGAGTATATAAAAACTCTCATATCGAACCTTACCGTTGTCAATTATCATACATGTATGACCTTTTGTATACACAGGACTTGTGAATAACTTAGGGTATGGTTAACTATCAAACCCTAATCAGTCACTCGAGTTAGTTGTGATGCGTGGAGGAAATCTTCCGGAACTCCTTCGATATTTTCACTACCTTGGCCAAGTATTTCATCACATCTCATTTCTTAAGTCAATCTCCTCAAATATCAAGGGCAAATGATCCCATCTAGACTACACTCATCTTTGAGGGCTTTGATGGGAACTGAGGTCGATAACTTTCCAAAATTTTGATCAAAATATCAAATGCAGCCGAAAACATTGAATCGGACATTCAAAATACGAAGCCACCAAGAACAGATGATCCTATCATCTAGTATAAATGAGAAAACATACTTACACGGTTTCATTGAAGGAGTTCTTGAAGCTATTCAAGTGTCTAGCCTCTAGCGGTATCCACACGGTCTCCTGATGGTTGGATCTCCTCTTCAAAGCTCTTCACCAAGAGAGAAAGAGAAGAATGGAGAGAATTCCTACAAGAATTGCATGGGCATCTTCAGTTGTGGTCGTTCTCCCCCTATTTATAGACATTTGGTATGCGTTTTTTTCATAAAAACCCTCATAATTATGTCTATATCCACCAACATCCATAGACTTATGTGTGTGACCCTCTAGGTACATATATCTCACTAGTTAATAACTCTATAGACCAAATAACATCTTATTGGTCAACCTTAATTAATTATCCACATCCACATATAGATTAATTAATGAAGAATCGATTTTACCCAATCGATAGGTTGAGTTGCCAGCCCGTTGGGTGCCAAGCTACACCATGTACACTAGGAGATATGGAGTATGTAAGAACTAACCTATGAAACCTTCCCGTCATCGATTACCATGTATGTATAATCCTTAATCCACATTAGACTCATGAATGACTTAGGATATGGTCAACTGTTAAACCCTAATCTGTCACTCAAGTTAGTACTGATGCGTGTAGAAATCATCGAGAACTCCTTCTCCGATATTTCTACTACCTTGGCCAAGGATTTCATCGCATTTCATTACTTTGAGTCAATATCCTCAAATACCGAGGGTGGATGATCCCATCTTGATCACACAATCATCTTCGTGGACTTCATGTCGTACCCAATATATGACATTTTAGATATCCCGTGGCTAGGGATTCGTAAGTCATAATCAAAACACGATCATCTATCCACAAAATGTCTTTGGTGTCTCAAGTCAAAGGACCATATACACAATCATAACATGAATACATGATTGACAATTAGGTATAATACCATTTAGGGATTCATACGGATCAATTCAGTGAACTCTTTCTCCAAAGAGCACCCACTATCTATCCTTAATGTCTCCATACCGATCCCTATAGGATCAGTCATACTCATCATATGAGATGGATTAGCTAGTGCTATTCTTTCAGGATAATTTGATATTCTTCTCGAATATCCCACGTATAGGAATGTGTAGAACATATATTTAAAGATTAGTGATCACTATATTCTGATCTCATCATAATTCACTTAGTCATTGCACATGCTCATGGACTTCATTGCAAACATCACACAAGAATGACAATGAATAAATTTCATTTCAATGAACATAAACAAGATACATGAAAGTGTGATTGGCTTATAGGCCACATAATATGTATCAGGCTTTATGTCATATCCAATATATAAAATTTTAAAGATGTCATGGCTAGGAATTTGTAAGTCATAATCAAAACATGGACATCCATCCACAAGATATCTTTGGTATCTAAAGTCAAAGGACCACGTACACAATTTTCACATTAATCAACCTAATTGATAATTAGGTATAATACCATTTAGGGATTCATACATATCAACTCAGTAAACTCTGTTTCTAAAGAGCACCCACTATCTATATCCTTAGTGTCTTCACACCGATGACTACATGATCAACCATACTCATAATATGAGTCGGATCATATAGTATTATTCTTTACATATGATTCAATGTCCTTCTCAAATATCCCTTGAATAGGAATATTTAGAATATATGTTTAAAGACTATTGATCATCGTAACATGATTTGAGAATAATTCACTTAGTCATTGCATATGCTCATGGATTTCATTGCAAACATCACAAAAGAATGACAATGAATAAATTTTCTTTCAATGAACAAAAGAATGGCAACGAGATATATAGAAGTTTGATTGGCCTATAATTCACATAATATTCATCATGGTTAAGTCTCAAACCTTAATCGATTATTCTAGTCAGCATTGATGAGTGGAGGAAATCATGAAGAACCCTTCTCAATGTTTCTAGTACCTTGTTCAAGGACTTAATCACATCTCATTAATTGAGTTAATCTCCTCTAATATTGACGGTGGATGATCTCATCTTGACTACTCATGCACCTTCGAGGACTTCAAGTCATATCCAATATATGATATTTAAAGATTGCATAGCTAGAGATTTGTTATTGACAGAACGAATCGATGCGGTCGTTAATTGCATACCGATTCGTGTCATAAATAACACCAAACTCACCAATTTTATGAAATTAATACGAATTGAGGGGTATAGTGGCGAATAAGGGTCGAATATACGGAGAAATAAGGGATTTTTGAGAGATCTTTTGGAATTCGATCAAATCGGACGATGAATTGAGGTGAGAAATTAGGGAAAATGATAGATTTGGAAAGAGAACTCAAAGACAAATCCACAGAATAAAAAATCAATCAATTTGGATCAAGATTCATGGAGAAATCAAAGAGCGAATTAGAGAGAAATTTCGGAAAGCGAATTAAGAGAAATTTGAAATAAAAGACTAAATTAACTAAATTAACGATCCTAGATTACAAATGCATGATACATGACAAAAGATTTGGAGGAAAGCACATAATCTAACCCGAGATAACGATGGAAATGATCCCATTAATCGCCGCATTTAAGGCTTTTCGAAAACGATCTTCGGTGTTCAAGAAACAAATTCTCCCTAATCGATTGACAAAATCTCACTTTCAACCACTCTGTGGACGCACAAATGAGCCTAAAAGTTATTGGAAGCAAGAGATTCAAGGATGGTGGTGTTCTAGATGGTTAAATTGATCAAAATCATCCAAGAATACATTACAATGTCGAAGAATATCTCAATTTATAGCCAATTTGGGCGTAACCATCCGATGCAACGCTTGATCTTTGATTAAGGGCTCTGATGAAACGCATCGATGCGAATTGTTATGATTTTTTTGTGGTCGTTGGATCAGAGATGGACCCCCGAGATTTCACCACGTTGCGCGCTTTAGAAGTAACGTGCGAAACGACATCCTTTGGATCTTGATCTAACGTTTCGGATGCGTTTTCGTCGATTTTAATCTCAGCTGTTATAACTCTTTTGATCAACGGCTGAGAAAATCATTTTAAAAATGATTCACCGACGAATAGAATTGCGCCACGTACCCCCGCCTTAAGTGACGATCGACGATCGTGATTTAATCGCGCGATCGAATGCTCCACGTTGCGTCACGTCATCTCCCACTCTTGATCGTCGATCGCGATTGATTGGACGCTCCAGATTGCGCCACGTCACCTACGCACTTATAATAATCCAAAAAATCGATTTTTAATTAGAAAAATTGATTTTTAATTCTGAAAAATTCAGAAAAAATCTGAAAAAAATCCCTTAAAAATAGAAAATTCATAAATTTCAAAATGTAACTCCAAATTAATCCATATTTGTTTCATTGAATCAGAAATTTTATTATCTATCATTATAAAAAGTCAAAATATTTAAATCAAGAGGATAAATTATTATTTAAAAAATACACTCATTTCTTCTTGACAAACAAAACTTAGAAAAATAAATGAGTATATATAAACATTTTATCTTATTATTTAATATTAAAATCTAATTATAATCTCAAATTTAGATCATAATAATCTATTCTAAAATATATCCTTAATTATGCATAATTATCCCTAAAATAGTGCATTTTTATATTCATTAAAATTGTATGAAATGATAGAAATACACTCAAAGTATGATAACATGCATATAAATGGAATGTTTTGCGCCTTAATTTGCATTAATAATCATACTTTTGCATGTTAATACTGCATGTTATTAGTTAGTCATCATAAAAACACTATTATCTATCATCAAGATGTCTTGGTATGTAATGTCTTCTCACTTTAGTACAATAATATTCAAGGATCCATACGTATTAATTTAATGAAATATTTAATTGAAAGACATCCACTATCTATCCTTGACTGATGTATCCACTCCATCGGTTGTAAGATTAGCTATAGTCATCATATGAGTGAGATCATATAATTCTATTCTTGCAAGATATTTTGATTTTTTTTTTCTCAAAAATCCTTCGAATAGGAAAAGTTATCATATATATCTAAAGAGTAATGATCTTTGTAGAATGATCTCATCATCATTTATTTAGTCATTGCATACAGATATATTTCATTCTAAACATCACACAAGAATGACAATGATTAAAATTTCATTTTAATGAATATAAATGAGATATAAAAAGTGTGATTTGCTTGCAGCCTACATAAAATCGATTAAAAAACTTATACTAAAAATTTGGGGTTAAAAAAGTATACATTACATGAAGAAGAAAATAAAATTGCCCATATTTTACCATGCTTTGAAAATTATGGTCTATTATGATGTGGATGAATACATCTTGCATGTCTTGACCCTTATGTGAACCCATCATCTCCTCTACTCCTAAAACATGCTCACGCATGGATTAAGAATCATCAATCCAATGAATTTCCATCCCCAATATGGGAACATGATTTGTGCTTGTCCGATCATCCATCATAAGAGACACTTCGCACATCAATCTAACCATTTCTCTAAGACTACATTTTTGTCTTCAAAATTTCACACAAAGCTTGATGTACCATAGTGGCAGAATGAAGTTTTACATCGTGTCGTGCATAATAAGAGATTTTTGCAAGTGAAAAATGTCACGGGCGAAAGGTTGGTCATGAAGAGGTTTATGCTCTCTAGAAATCAAAGGATGTGTTCTCCCTATACGCCTCCAAAGTTTGTTCATGCTATCCATATAATCCTTTTAAATTATCATCTTCTTTAAGGGCACTTCCTTGTCACAAATATTACGAGAGTAAGCTATGTTTTCATACCGAGTAAACTATTTTGCCATTTTTTAAGTCCTTTTTGGGTTTACTAGCACTAGTTACTTCATGCAACTCTTGCATGCCATTGGCTTTGACATTGGGGAGCAATCTGTTATATATGTAAAGAAATGGGCAAGTATTCACTAAAAAAGGGAACATATTTGCTCATATTTAACAATAAAGGAAACTTATTTTTTTTATCATTAATTTGTTGTTTTAGGCTAGTGAAACCATATAATTTGTTGAGTTGATAATTCTAGAATTGGAACATACAAGGAAATTAAGTGGACAATTGAGATGAAATATAGGATTACGACGGAGGATATGAAAAACTGACAGAGAAATACGATGGGGGCGGCATGAGAGAGAGATAGATAGATAGATAGATAGAAAGAGGTAGTTAGATATGTGATCCTTGAATTATGCATGTCACATAGCTTTCTCATGCTTGATCGATGTGAATGATGATATTTTGGCCAAGTTGTCATTTTGATGACATTTTCCCATGATTTCTTTCTCTTGTTTCTATGTAGCCGAAGAGAATTTCTATTGAATCATGAAAATTCATCATTTTTAGATTAGTTTTTGTGAGATCCGATGATCGCAATGTTGTCATGCGATGCCCCAAAAGCTAATGACAATCCACTCTGTTGAAGCCACTTGTTTGTGCTCCACGTAATCAATTCACATGATCACTCAGCTAAGTATGATCAGATCATGTGATCGGTACGAATTGTGAAAGTCCCAAACTTATGAAATCAATGATATAAAACTTAGGACTCTGTGTTGCCTCCATTGTTAGTAAAGGGATGTGAAGGTGAGAAGACACATTCGCCTCGGGAGAAGAGAGGAATCTCGAGATTTCTGGGAGATCCAGGGATTTCCCCTCCAGAGATTCTGGAGCTTGACTAGTGAGAGACGAGAGAGAGAGAGACATAGAGAGAGAGGAGAGAGAGATAGACGAATTAACTACAGAACTTACCAGGTGAATATGGAATTCTGCAGTCAATTTGTTCTCTCTATGGATATTTCTCTCTCTCCATCACCATTACTGTCTCTCTCTTTCAGTATCTCTATAATTTCTTCCCCTCTAATCCTCAATTAACTAGTGGAGAGAGAAACTCGTTTGCATCATATTATTACCCGAGAGGCCGAGAGAGAGACAAAAAAGAGGAGAGAGAGATCACCAGTTGCAGCTGGTGCAATGCCGGAGAGACTTAAAAGCCCTCTTGGCGGCTCTCGCCTGCGCCGCTTTCTCTGCCATTGCCTCTAACGCCTGCACAAACAAGAACACTTAAACGGCCCATTTCACTCATTCTCTCTCTCTAAACAAGCGGACATCGAAATTTCCCCTCACCATCTGTCGCCGGCGCGCCGCCAATCTCCGCTGCCAAGGATAGAAAAGTCAGCGCCTGGAAAACCCCCCTTGCGGAATGACGTCGTCTACTTACCTGCTCCTCCTGAAGGCGCTCGTTCTCTTCTTTCAGCTGGTTGAGCTCAGTCTCCAGCTCCACGGTATACGCCTGGGGAGGAAGCATTTTTTGGTTTCAGGCTTAAGGTTACTGAAAGCGTGTGGAAAATATGGAGATAAACGTAGACGGGGTTAATCTTGACCTGTTTCCTTGCGCGAGAGCGAGCGGCGGACTCGCGGTTCTTAATCATGCGCCGCTGGCGGCGCTCCATCACCCGGTCAACCCCGTCGGAGCCCCGCTTCCTCCCCCCGCCGCCGCCGCCGCCGAATCCGTCAGAAGAAACCGGGCTCGAGGGAGACGTTATCATTTGATGATGATGATGATGCCCGTTCCCCGCCATAGACAGTGGATGGAAACTACTATGCGGCTGCTCCACGTAAGGACTCGCAGCCACAATCATTGCCCCGTACGGAGCAGCCGGCACCTGCTCCATCTGTTGCATTCCCCCGCCGTCTCTAACAACACCGGCTTTGATGAGGAAATCCTCCAGAGTCATCTCTCCGAGAGTTGGCTGCCTGGGAACGGCCGGTGGAGCAATGTTCTGATGATGGGGATGAGGATGATGGTGCTGGATTTCTGACCAGACCTCCTCGACGGTTTTGCGGCAGAGGGATGGAGGGAGGGACACGGAGGAGTTCTGGCGGAGGAGAGGTTGAGGTGGCGGCGGGGGATTGGTGGTCGCCATGGCGGTCCCTTCCTCTGCAGTCCAGATGTTGGTTAAGAACTCGTCCATATTCATTGAACCGAAGGTCTTGCCGGGTTCGCAGACGGTGTTTTGGATCTCATCTAGGGTTTGGGTTAGGAGAGAGGGTTGTCTGGATATTGGTGGTAGCTGCTTTGAGTTTTGGTCGGGGGATTGGTGCTCTCGTTGCTCTGTTTCGGCGTTTTCAGGGGTTGTGGAGCTCGCCATTGTCTACTAAATTAGAAAAGAGAACGAGTTGGATGATTTGAATTTAAATACATCACGTGCAAATCACGTGACTTGAGGAGCGAATATCCGCGAAAGAAATTGGCGGGAAAGAGGGACGGAGAAGACTGAGATTCTCAGATTTGGGGCGAATGTTAGGGATTTGAGCGAGGATGAAGACGTGAAGCGAGAATCAAACGCTTGGATGAAGCGATGTGCCGGAGGCGAGGAGGCAGGTCTTCTGGAGGGGAAGCGTCGCGTGATTCGAGCAACCAACAATAAAGTCATAAAGAACTTCGAGAACGGAAAACGACGAAATGTAGAGAGAGAAAAAGGGTTTGAAACGTAGAATCGTCTGAGACGCCGCGCTCCGACCGAATTAAACTCTTCCAGATGCCAACACACACCGCAGAGAGAGAGTAAGTCTTAAAGAGAGATAAAGAGCCTCAGCGTGAGAGAGAGATGGTACAGGCTTATATCTCTTAGACAGAGATAGAGTCGTAGAGAGAGATAGAGAGAGTCTTAGAGCGAGAGTCTTGGAGAGTCTTTGAGAGAGCTACGGAGTCTTGGACAGAAAGTCTTAGAGAGAGAGAGAGAGAGAAACACTAGTCGATGTATTTTAAGAGAGAGAGTGTGAGAGATTTAAAGAGAGGGATATAGGCGACGAAACCAAGAAAAAGTAAACGGAAGAACACGGAATGACGCGACAGGAGAGATCTCATACCAGCAGAGAAGAGATCTACGCCCCGGGGATATCCACGAATGAGAAGGATCAACAGCGAGCATCATTCATCTTTCAACGCCTCACATGCACTCGATCACTGGACACCGGAAAAGACAGACAATAGAATTCCGCCATTAATTAATTCATCTTCACAATGCTTCCTCCAAAACATCGACAGGAGGACGAGCTCTGACCTCTAAAGCCACATGCAAACCTCGATACGCCACAAAATTGGCTAATCGACTAACGGTAACTCACTCAGCTGTACAGATATATAAAAACGGATCAGAGATGTAGAATGGAGATCGGCCGCCAACTAGTCGACGACATTCTGCAGATCGCGAATCAGTGAACGCGGAGATAGACTGTTAGATATTTATAAATATCTAGAGAGAGAGAAATGGTGATACAAACCGCGACTGCCGATAGATCGAGAAATGCGTCGTCGGCAACAGAAAATGGAGATCGATCGCCACCTTGAAGACGATTATCGGCGATTCAGTTAGAGAAGAGACACACAGAGAGAAACTCCGCCGGAATCGCCGACGGAGACGGTCCAGATGGTATAGGAGGCTGGTTGGCGGCAATCTGGTCGGCCCTACGGCGGTATTTATACCGGAGGAGGCGCAGATCGTATCAGATCAAGAGATTCTCTCTCCCGGATTTACTTCCTTTTCCACCATCTTATCTCTGTGGGGCCGAAATTGAACCCTCCCCAGCTCGATTTAATAAATCCATTCGGGTCCGAAGCGAGGATGACGCGACACGTAGCAACACGTGTCTTGGAGTCTCTGATTTTCGATGACGAAATCGTCACGTGTTTGTCACGTGTTTGTCACGTGCACAGAGGTTCGGTGCTGCCCATTAAAGAGTGATTTACTCCAAGCTAGGAAAAAATAACGAGATTTAAAAATATTAAATTATAGTACTTTTTTTCCTAAAAAAATGGGTTATAAATGCCAAGAACAGAACCTCTTTGGGATATCAAGATAATTTCTTATATGATTAAATTCTGATGAATTCTCCAAAATAATGTTGGAATATTGTACGATGAAACATGGGTTATTCTATATCATGAAACCTATGGTATCCTATGCAAGGATAGGGTAATCTATACGATGGATAGAAGACGTAGATTGCAAATGCTTGGATTACGTGAATCTCGATTCTATCCTTGAAGCAAGAGACATTGCAAAAAGGATTCATATGATCTTGGGAGGATTGATATTTTTCTTGCTTTGAGTGATTTCATTTCGAGCATCATCGAGCATGATATGTCTTAGATATAAGACATTAAACTGATATGAGAATTTTCTATGGAAACATGTGTTGAAGATTGACAATACTATATTTTTATTGGATCCTACTATCATGGAGGAGTACATATCATCAATGAAGACATGCAACATGTTTAGGTAGATAAGATGCATATTCATTTGAAATCATATTTATATAAATATACGATATTAGTTCTATGGTTGATGTTAGTATCTAAAACCAAGATAAATTGTAGAAATAAGGTTTATGATGTGCACTTTAAGTTGTTGATCATAATGATATCCGAAATATGAAGTAACGAAGCAGCTCAAACCCATAAAATTAGGTAATTAAAAGATGGTTTGTTAAAAGCATTTTAGTCGTAGTGACGAAGGGCACGCATTTAAAGTTATGCTTGCGACTGATAAATGGTATTTGAGGTCACGAGCGTTTGACTGGTGCTCCCATCTCGACCACACAATCATCTTCGTGGACATCTTTTTTATATTCGAGCTTTGATGGTCTAGAACTTGTGATTAGATACTCACATGAAAAAAAAGCATGATTATTTATCCATGATTAAAAACACGAAGAGCACAAAGTGTCATGTTTTAGTGTTTCCACACATAGTTTTGTGATCAACCATCTTCATCATATGAGCAAATGCATACTATATTATTATTTTAGGATACTTAATTTCCTTCTCGGATATATTATGAGCAAGAACATCTAGAATTGGGCCTTTATGATTAAAAAGCACATATTAAAAATGTGCATTTGAGGGGAGATTCAATAGCCCAAAATGGTTGCAATCCTCTCTCTTAAGAACACCTATGTTTTTTGGCGATGAATCAACATTTTGAGCTAGATTTCAAATCTAACAATGAGAAACATTATTTGATAATTATAGACTTATTTTTTCTAATTTTGTGTCAGTAAATGCTCCGCAAGTATTGCAATCGAGGGAGTCTATTTAGCCTAACTTTGAATCCCTATCAATGTAACTATGCTAGAGAAACTTTAATTAGATGATAATTGAGTTGATTTTTCAAAAAAAAATCTTCAATTTCACTCTCTTTTCTCTCCTAATTTGTGTAATGGAAAGGTTTTTTTTTTTCTTTATATTTTATGCTTATTCCTTGTCTTTACATTATCTTTGTTTGAATTCAAAGCAAATAATATTTTTTATGGATTTG
>CM044119.1:3962326-3996521 GCA_024174645.1 Lemna minuta | reverse complement strand
CAACTGAAGGTGCCCATGCAAGCCTTGTGGGAATTCTCTCCTTTCTTCTCTTTCTCTCTTGGTGAAGAGCTTTGAAGAGGAGATCCAACGATCCGGAGACCGTGTGGATACCGCTAGAGGCTAGACACTTGAATAGCTTCAAGAACTCCTTCAAGGAATCCCTGTAAGTATGTTTTCTTATACATACTAGATGATAGGATCATCTGTTCTTGGTGGTTCGGTATTTTGAATGTCCGATTCAATGCTTTTCCGCTGCATTTGATGTTTTGATCAAAATTTCGGAAAGTTATCGACCTCAGATCCCATCACCGACATCCGCGCGCGTCCAGCCCCCTCGACAGGCGAAGACGAAGGATGCCGAGTTTCACTATACCAAGTGAGGACCTCATCTCGCCACGACATATTTCACAGGGCTCGCGCGCGCGTGGAGTTATCTTTCCCGTCTTTTCTTTTATTATGAACTTATTTAGCCCGCACGTGTTTAAGCGGGCCTTTGCATCTCTTCTTCCTTCTCTTTTAGGCCGTTAGGTGGGTTCTCTCCGTTTCGGGATCCCATTCGTGAGGCCATTTTCCTTTGTGAACCTTTAAATTTCTATGAGTATGTTTTAGGTGTGGGTTGTGGGCCTCAAGTGGGCCCTTTCCTCTCTCGGCCCACTATGGGCTCTATAAGAGGGGAAGGGACCCCCCCACAAACCCTAGCCGTCATTTGAAGAAAGAAAGGATTGAATTCCCTCTCAAGTGGCTGCTCAAGGAAGATTGGAGAAGAAGACCAACCGCCGCCTCCGCCGCTGTCGCCGCCGCCGCACACTGTTGTGCCGCCGCCGCGCCCGCCGCCGAGACCGCCGCCTCTTCTTGCTCCCTTCACACATTACCTCGGTGGTTCCCGTCCAAGGTACCACCACAACCCCCACTCCACCACCATTTCTTCCCCGTCACTACCACCTCCACCCTCCCTTCCCGTGAACCAATTTCCGCACCTCCACTCAGAATTTCCCCCATCTCTCTGCGCTCTCCATCCGTGAGCGCGACCACCCTGCCCCCTCCCCTGCTGCGTTTCCCGCCGGGCACCCATCCCTCTCCCCAATCCACTTTCCTTCCTTCCCTCCGTTTCCGACGGCCTCCCTATCTCCTCCCACTCGTGCGCCTTCCCTCTAGCCTGATTTGCCCCGACGACCTGCTTCCTGGACGATCATTCCCATCACCACCTTCCCGCCTCTACCTTCCCTCCTCGCCTGACCCCACAGGGAAATTCCCGTCCTATTCCGTTCATCGTCCATCATCCCACGTCACCCCGGTTCCCCTCTCCCCAGCCATTTCCGATCGCAGCTCCATCTTCTTCAAACCCCACCGAAATTCCTTTCCAAATTTCCTCCGCCCGCGCGCCGCCCTTCTGCCTCCCCACTCCCGAACACCCGACGCTCCACCTCCCGAGATCCGAAACTCCCTCCCGTGTTTCCGATTTTTACGGATTCAACGGTTCCCGCGAACCGCAACCACCTCACTCTCGCCTCATTCACCCTCCCTGCCGCCCGACCAAAATTATTCCGCAATCTGCTACGACCCCCGCCCTCCGCCGTCATTGCAGAATACCTCCCGAGACTTGCCTCCCTCTCCCGCCACCATTGATCCCACCGACGTGATTTCAACAATTTCCATCGCGACGCATCCTCGCCACGTCCATTTTCCCCCGAGCGTTGGAATACCTGTGCGGACCGATCCTGAACGACGAACCTTTCTCTGATCTGCGCGACGTCACCGCCCTGAGCACGACGCCACTGGACGTGCCTCGTGGTTTCGCCCAGCCACGCCTGCGCCGAACCGACTACATCCCAACCCTTCTGCTGTCCCCTCTACACCACTCGAAAACTTCCTCAGCACTATCTCTTGATCGCGATCGAATTCTTATCCCTCTTCACCTGCCTCGTGGAACGGTCGCATCAAGCTTCATTGTTGCGCCTACCAATCTGTGCCAGCGCCTGGGATTGTGTCCCGGACATAAACGGATCAGCTCGCGCGTTCTACTCCCGTGCGCCGCCAGTGCCTATCCCGCAGGGAACTGGACGCCTAGGAAGACTCACACCAGACTGAGCCACGTACCCTTGCTGGATCGTCGCCCGCCCGCTAGTTTATCTTCCCCGCGACCACACCTCTTGAGGATTTCGCGTCATCGACTCAACCTGCGTCTGCCGACCGCTCGTGCCACGTACGAATCACCAACCCCTTCACCACGACCGACCGGGCTCGCGCCCCGCAGGTTAGGCACACATTCCCCTTTATTTTACGTCGAAGTCTATATTTCTTTCAGTATTTCCCGCACCGTCTTCGCCGCCATCGGGATTTAGTATAGGCGAGTGTTTAGACAACATTGATAGGATTCAGACCGTGGTCCAACCCGTTGGGTTGACTGTCGAGCTCCCCTCGACGACTCACGGCCCAACGCCCGCAAGGACGTGGACCGGAAGGAATCCCGGACTGACTCTACTCGGCGCACCCCGGAATCCACGGAGACGACCCCCGAGACGGTACTCTGCTTGTCTGCATTATTAGTTTATTACATCATATTAGATTTCCCCTTGTCACCATTATTATACGGTGTTAGACCGGTCTGCACCCGGTCCTGCATCAATCTCCTCTTCAAAGCTCTTCACCAAGAGAGAAAGAGAAGAATGGAGAGAATTTCTACAAGAATTGCATGGGCATCTTCAGTTGTGGTCGTTCTCCCCCTAATTATGAGGGTTTTCATCAAAACCCTCATAATTATGTCTATATCCACCAACATCCATAGACTTATGTGTGTGACCCTCTAGGTACATATATCTCACTAGTTAATAACTCTATAGACTAAATAACATCTTACTGGTCAACCTTAATTAATTATCCACATCCACATATAGATTAATTAATGAAGAATCGATTTTACCCAATCGATAGGTTGAGTTGCCAGCCCGTTGGGTGCCAAGCTACACCATGTACACTAGGAGATATGGAGTATGTAAGAACTAACCTATGAAACGTTCCCGTCATCGATTACCATGTATGTATAATCCTTAATCCACATTAGACTCATGAATGACTTAGGATATGGTCAACTGTTAAACCCTAATCTGTCACTCAAGTTAGTACTGATGCGTGTAGAAATCATCGAGAACTCCTTCTCCGATATTTCTACTACCTTGGCCAAGGATTTCATCGCATTTCATTACTTTGAGTCAGTATCCTCAAATACCGAGGGTGGATGATCCCATCTTGATCACACTATCATCTTCGTGGACTTCATGTCGTACCCAATATATGACATTTTAGATATCCCGTGGCTAGAGATTCGTAAGTCATAATCAAAACACGATCATCTATCCACAAAATGTCTTTGGTGTCTCAAGTCAAAGGACTATATACACAATCATAACATGAATACATGATTAACATTTAGGTATAATACCATTTAGGGATTCATACGGATCAATTCAGTGAACTCTTTCTCCAAAGAGCACCCACTATCTATCCTTAATGTCTCCATACCGATGGCTATATGATCAGTCATACTCATCATATGAGATGGATTAGCTAGTGCTATTCTTTCAGGATAATTCGATATTCTTCTCGAATATCCCACGTATAGGAATGTTTAGAACATATATTTAAAGATTAGTGATCACTATATTCTGATCTCATCATAATTCACTTAGTCATTGCACATGCTCATAGACTTCATTGCAAACATCACACAAGAATGACAATGAATAAATTTCATTTCAATGAACATAAACAAGATACATGAAAGTTTGATTGGCTTATAGGCCACATAATATGCATCAGGCTTTATGTCATATCCAATATATAAAATTTTAAAGATTTCATGGCTAGGAATTTGTAAGTCATAATCAAAACATGGACATCCATCCACAAGATATCTTTGGTATCTAAAGTCAAAGGACCACGTACACAATTGTCACATTAATCAACCTAATTGATAATTAGGTATAATACCATTTAGGGATTCATACATATCAACTCAGTAAACTCTGTTTCTAAAGAGCACCCACTATCTATATCCTTAGTGTCTTCACACCGATGACTACAGGATCAACCATACTCATAATATGAGTCGGATCATATAGTATTATTCTTTACATATGATTCAATGTCCTTCTCAAATATCCCTTGAATAGGAATGTTTAGAATATATGTTTAAAGACTATTGATCATCGTAATATGATTTGAGAATAATTCACTTAGTCATTGCATATGCTCATGGATTTCATTGCAAACATCACAAAAGAATGACAATGAATAAATTTTATTTCAATGAACAAAAGAATGGCAACGAGATATATAGAAGTTTGATTGGCCTATAGCTCACATAATATTCATCATGGTCAAGTCTCAAACCTTAATCGATTATTCTAGTCAGCATTGATGAGTGGAGGAAATCATGAAGAACCCTTCTCAATGTTTCTAGTATCTTGTTCAAGGACTTAATCACATCTCATTAATTGAGTTAATCTCCTCTAATATTGACGGTGGATGATCTCATCTTGACTACTCATGCACCTTCGAGGACTTCAAGTCATATCCAATATATGATATTTAAAGATTGCATAGCTAGAGATTCGTTAGTGACAGAACGAATCGATGCGGTCATTAATTGCATACTGATTCGTGTCATAAATAACACCAAACTCACCAATTTTATGAAATTAATACGAATTGAGGGGTATAGTGGCGAATAAGGGTCGAATATACGGAGAAATAAGGGATTTTTGAGAGATCTTTTGGAATTCGATCAAATCGGACGATGAATTGAGGTGAGAAATTAGGGAAAATGATAGATTTGGAAAGAGAACTCAAAGACAAATCCACGGAATAAAAAATCACTCAATTTGGATCAAGATTCGTGGAGAAATCAAAGAGCGAATTAGAGAGAAATTTCAGAAAGCGAATTAAGAGAAATTCGAAATAAAAGACTAAATTAACTAAATTAACGATCCTAGATTACAAATGCATGATACATGACAAAAGATTTGGAGGAAAGGACATAATCTAACCCTAGATAACGATGGAAATGATCCCATTAATCGCCGCATTCATGGCTTTTCGAAAACGATCTTCGGTGTTCAAGAGGCAAATTCTCCCTAATCGATCGACAAAATCTCACTTTCAACCACTCTGTGGACGCATAAATGAGCCTAAAAGTTATTGGAAGCAAGAGATTCAAGGATGGTGGTGTTCTAGATAGTTCAATTGATCAAAATCATCCAAGAGTACATTACAATGTCGAAGAATATCTCAATTTATAGCCAATTTGGGCGTAACCGTCCGATGCAACGCTTGATCTTTGATTAAGGGCTCTGATGAAACGCATCGATGCGAATTGTTACGATTTTTTTCGTGGTCGTTGGATCAGAGATGGACCCCCGAGATTTCACCACGTTGTGCGCTTTAGAAGTAACGTGCGAAACGACATCCTTTGGATCTTGATCTAACGTTTCGGATGCGTTTTCGTCAATTTTAATCTCAGCTGTTATAACTCCTTTGATCAACGGCTGAGATAAAATCATTTTAAAAATGATTCACTGACGAATAGAATTGCGCCACGTACCCCCGCCTTAAGTGACGATCGACGATCGTGATTTAATCGCGCGATCGAACGCTCCACGTTGCGTCACGTCATCTCCCACTCTTGATCGTCGATCGCGATTGATTGGACGCTCCAGATTGCGCCACGTCACCTACGCACTTATAATAATCCAAAAAATCGATTTTTAATTAGAAAAATTGATTTTTAATTCTGAAAAATTCAGAAAAAATCTGAAAAAAATCCCTTAAAAATAGAAAATTCATAAATTTCAAAATGTAACTCCAAATTAATCCATATTTGTTTCATTGAATCAGAAATTTTATTATCTATCATTATAAAAAGTCAAAATATTTAAATCAAGAGGATAAATTATTATTTAAAAAATACACTCATTTCTTCTTGACAAACAAAACATAGAAAAATAAATGA
The DNA here is from genome assembly GCA_024174645.1 of Lemna minuta. NCBI lineage: Eukaryota > Viridiplantae > Streptophyta > Magnoliopsida > Alismatales > Araceae > Lemna > Lemna minuta. The sequence goes on along the minus strand of CM044119.1, from coordinate 3,990,514 downwards.
GTATATATAAACATTTTATCTTATTATTTAATATTAAAACCTAATTATAATCTCAAATTTAGATCAGAATAATCTATTCTAAAATATATCCTTAATTATGCATAATTATCCCTAAAATAATGCATTTTTATATTCATTAAAATTGTATGAAATGATAGAAATGCACTCAAAGTATGATAACATGCATATAAATGGAATGTTTTGTGCCTTAATTTGCATTAATAATCATACTTTTGCATGTTAATACTGCATGTTATTAGTTAGTCATCATAAAAACACTATTATCTATCATCAAGATGTCTTGGTATTTAATGTCTTCTCACTTTAGTACAATAATATTCAAGGATCCATACGTATTAATTTAATGAAATATTTAATTGAAAGACATCCACTATCTATCCTTGACTGATGTATCCACTCCATCGGTTGTAAGATTAGCTATAGTCATCATATGAGTGAGATCATATAATTCTATTCGTGCAAGATATTTTGATTTTTTTTTTCTCAAAAATCCTTCGAATAGGAAAAGTTATCATATATATCTAAAGAGTAATGATCTTTGTAGAATGATCTCATCATCATTTATTTAGTCATTGCATACAGATATATTTCATTCTAAACATCACACAAGAATGACAATGATTAAAATTTCATTTTAATGAATATAAATGAGATATAAAAAGTGTGATTTGCTTGCAGCCTACATAAAATCGATTAAAAAACTTATACTAAAAATTTGGGGTTAAAAAAGTATACATTACATGAAGAAGAAAATAAAATTGACCATATTTTACCATGCTTTGAAAATTATGGTCTATTATGATGTGGATGAATACATCTTGCATGTCTTGACCCTTATGTGAACCCATCATCTCCTCTACTCCTAAAACATGCTCACACATGGATTAAGAATCATCAATCCAATGCATTTTCATCCCCAATATGGGAACATGATTTGTGCTTGTCCGATCATCCATCATAAGAGACACTTCGCACATCAATCTAACCATTTCTCTAAGACTACATTTTTGTCTTCAAAATTTCACACAAAGCTTGATGTACCATAGTGGCAGAATGAAGTTTTACATCGTGTCGTGCATAATAAGAGATTTTTGCAAGTGAAAAATGTCACGGGCGAAAGGTTGGTCATGAAGAGGTTTATGCTCTCTAGAAATCAAAGGATGTGTTCTCCCTATACGCCTCCAAAGTTTGTTCATGCTATCCATATAATCCTTTTAAATTATCATCTTCTTTAAGGGCACTTCCTTGTTACAAATATTACGAGAATAAGCTATGTTTTCATACCGAGTAAACTATTTTGCCATTTTTTAAGTCCTCTTTGGGTTTACTAGCACTAGTTACTTCATGCAACTCTTGCATGCCATTGGCTTTGACATTGGGGAGAAATCTGTTATAGATGTAAAGAAATGGGCAAGTACTCACTAAAAAAGGGAACATATTTGCTCATATTTAACAATAAAGGAAACTTGTTTTTTATCATTAATTTGTTGTTTTAGGCTAGTGAAACCATATAATTTGTTGAGTTGATAATTCTAGAATTGGAACATACAAGGAAATTAAGTGGACAATTGAGATGAAATATAGGATTACGACGGAGGATATGAAAAACTGACAGAGAAATACGACGGGGGCGGCATGAGAGAGAGATAGATAGATAGATAGATAGATAGAAAGAGGTAGTTAGATATGTGATCCTTGAATTATGCAAGTCACATAGCTTTCTCAGGCTTGATTGATGTGAATGATGATATTTTGGCCAAGTTGTCAATTTTTGGAGAAACTTAGTAATTGATGACATTTTCCCATGATTTCTTTCTCTTGTTTCTATGTAGCTGAAGAGCATTTCTATTGAGTCATGAAAATTCACCATTTTCATATTTGTTTTGGTGAGATCTGATGATCACAATGTTGTCATGCGATGCCTCAAAATCCGTTTAGGCCACTTGTTTGTGCTCCATGTAATCAATTCACATGATCACCGAGCTAAGTATGATTAGATCATGTGATCGGTACGGATTGTCAAAGTCCCAAACTATCAAAAGGAAATCAATGATATATATAAAACTTAGGACTCGGTATATATAAAACTTTGAGGCTCTGTTTGCCTCCATTGTTTTCATGGTCCAATTGGGCCTAATTGAATAATGTGTCAACCCAATTCCCCATGAATTCCACATGTCTTCACCATTTTACTCATTTTTAATTATTATCCGAGTGGATTAAGTTTTATTTTTATACTTAAATTTATGACTTAAGATATGCTTAAACAACCGTTCACTTTTCAATGATAAGTCCACTTTTTGTTTCATTTTTTCAAGTCGTTTTCGAATTTCTCTCTAGCATATGAAGAATTTTGAAAACACTTTGAGGGTCTGTAAGGGAGAATTTAGGTTAATATTTTGTTGAATATTTTGTTTTAACTTATATATGAATATGGTGATTATGCTAAAGTTTGGATAACTTCTTAGAAATTGCATATTGGAATCGAATTATGAAAAATGGCCCAGTGTAAATGTCATTAAAAAACACGACGCTATCCGGTACGGCCGAGGAGAATGCAAGGGCTAATCCAAATACCATGATTCTAGTAGAGCGAGGATGACAAGGAGACGAGGACAAAGGATTGATGCAAAAGAACTTATATCATGGAAAGACCTTTGAACCATTGGGCTCTGATACCATGTGAAGAGATAGAGATAATATGATAACAGTTGGTTGACATTATTGACAAATCTCTAACCCCTTAATATAAGGTAGATGATAGAACACAATGTATACAACCAGGGATCTATGATTGGTGATCGGATCAAGTGGATTAGATAGGATATACATGACCTTTTGTTTGAATTGGTGATCTGATCATAGATCGGATCAAGGGGTATTTTAAACAAAATCATATTTTTCTATATATGTTTTTAATTTTAGCAAATTGTTTAAGGACAGATCATCGATCTGATGATCACTTCCTCGATCACACTATTAATCAGATCAAGGGATTTCGATCCTATCCTTGACGTGATGGACAACCCTCGATTCGTTAATCAAATCCTATGCAATTGACTGATTGGAATGATGTTTCCTAGATTCAAGAAGGTTAAGGGATGTGAAGGTGAGAGGATACATTCGCCTCGGGAGAAGAGAGGAATCTCGAGATTCCTGAGGGATCCAGGGATTTCCCCCACTCCGTGAATCCGGGGACTCACCTGCTTAGTGGGCTGAGTGGATGGAGGCCTCAGTGGGCCTCCTTACCAAAAAAACAAAGAATTCACAAATGAAAAACTATGGAGGAAAATAAGATCAGATGGAGAGATTCTGGAGCTTGGCATGAGCTTGGCCCATGCGGAAATGCTGGACTTTTGAGAGAGGAGAGAGAGATAGACGAATTAACTACAGAACTTACCAGTTGGATATGAAATTCTGCAGTCAATTTGCTCTCTCTATGGATATTTCTCTCTCTCTCCATCACCATTACTGTCTCTCTCTTTCAATCTCTCTACAATTTCTTCCCCTCTAATCCTCGATTAACAAGTGGAGAGAGAAACTCGTTTGCATCATATTATTACCCGAGAGGCCGAGAGAGAGACAAAAAAGAGGAGAGAGAGATCACCAGTTGCAGCTGGTGCAATGCCGGAGAGACTTAAAAGCCCTCTTGCCGGCTCTCGCCTGCGCCGCTTTCTCTGCCATTGCCTCTAACGCCTGCACAAACAAGAACATTTAAACGGCCCATTTCCCTCATTCTCTCTCTCTAAACATGCGGACACGAAAATTTCCCCTCACCATCTGTCGCCGGCGCGCCGCCAATCTCCGCTGCCAAGGATAGAAAAGTCAGCGCCTGGAAAACCCCCTTGCGGGATGACGTCGTCTACTTACCTGCTCCTCCTGAAGGCGCTCGTTCTCTTCTTTCAGCTGGTTGAGCTCCGTCTCCAGCTCCACGGTATACGCCTGAGGAGGAAGCATTTTTTGGTTTCAGGCTTAAGGTTACTGAAAACGTGTGGAAAATATGGAGATGAACGTAGACGGCGTTAATCTTGACCTGTTTCCTTGCGCGAGAGCGCGCGGCGGACTCGCGGTTCTTAATCATGCGCCGCTGGCGGCGCTCCATAACCCGGTCAACCCCGTCGGAGCCCCGCTTCCTCCCCCCGCCGCCGCCGCCGAATCCGTCAGAAGAAACCGGGCTCGAGGGAGACGTTATCATTTGATGATGATGATGATGCCCGTTCCCCGCCATAGACAGTGGATGGAAACTACTATGCGGCTGCTCCACGTAAGGACTCGCAGCCACAATCATTGCCCCGTACGGAGCAGCCGGCACCTGCTCCATCTGTTGCATTCCCCCGCCGTCTCTAACAACACCGGCTTTGATGAGGAAATCCTCCAGAGTCATCTCTCCGAGAGTTGGCTGCCTGGGAACGGCCGGTGGAGCAATGTTCTGATGATGGGGATGAGGATGATGGTGCTGGATTTCTGACCAGACCTCCTCGACGGTTTTGCGGCAGAGGGATGGAGGGAGGGACACGGAGGAGTTCTGGCGGAGGAGAGGTTGAGGTGGCGGCGGGGGATTGGTGGTCGCCATGGCGGTCCCTTCCTCTGCAGTCCAGATGTTGGTTAAGAACTCGTCCATATTCATTGAACCGAAGGTCTTGCCGGGTTCGCAGACGGTGTTTTGGATCTCATCTAGGGTTTGGGTTAGGAGAGAGGGTTGTCTGGATATTGGTGGTAGCTGCTTTGAGTTTTGGTCGGGGGATTGGTGCTCTCGATGCTCTGTTTCGGCGTTTTCAGGGGTTGTGGAGCTCGCCATTGTCTACTAAATTAGAAAAGAGAACGAGTTGGATGATTTGAATTTAAATACATCACGTGCAAATCACGTGACTTGAGGAGCGAATATCCGCGAAAGAAATTGGCGGGAAAGAGGGACGGAGAAGACTGAGATTCTCAGATTTGGGGCGAATGTTAGGGATTTGAGCGAGGATGAAGACGTGAAGCGAGAATCAAACGCTTGGATGAAGGGATGTGCCGGAGGCGAGGAGGCAGGTCTTCTGGAGGGGAAGCGTCGCGTGATTCGAGCAACCAACAATAAAGCCATAAAGAACTTCGAGAACGGAAAACGACGAAATGTAGAGAGAGAAAAAGGGTTTGAAACGTAGAATCGTCTGAGACGCCGCGCTCCGACCGAATTAAACTCTTCCAGATGCCAACACACACCGCAGAGAGAGAGTAAGTCTTCAAGAGAGATAAAGAGCCTCAGCGAGAGAGAGAGATGGTACAGGCTTATATCTCTTAGACAGAGATAGAATCGAAGAGAGAGATAGAGCGAGTCTTAGAGCGAGAAACTGAGACAGATGGGTAAGGATAGAATCTCATAGAGAGATATAGATAGAGTCTGAGACTTGAGAGAGAGATGGATAGAGAGAGTCCTTGGAGATATACTACAAGTTTTGGAGAGTCTTTGAGAGAGCTACGGAGTCTTGGACAGGAAGTCTTAGAGAGAGAGAGAGAGAGAGAAACACTTGTCGATGTATTTTAAGAGAGAGAGTGTGAGAGATTTAAAGAGAGGCATATAGGCGACGAAACCAAGAAAAAGTAAACGGAAGAACACGGAATGACGCGACAGGAGAGATCTCATACCAGCAGAGAAGAGATCTACGCCCCGGGGATATCCACGAATGAGAAGGATCAACAGCGAGCATCATTCATCTTTCAACGCCTCACATGCACTCGATCACTGGACACCGGAAAAGACAGACAATAGAATTCCGCCATTAATTAATTCATCTTCACAATGCTTCCTCCAAAACATCGACAGGAGGACGAGCTCTGACCTCTAAAGCCACATGCAAACCTCAATACGCCACAAAATTGGCTAATCGACTAACGGTAACTCACTCAGCTGTACAGATATATAAAAACGGATCAGAGATGTAGAATGGAGATCGGCCGCCAACTAGTCGACGACATTCTGCAGATCGCGAATCAGTGAACGCGGAGATAGACTGTTAGATATTTATAAATATCTAGAGAGAGAGAAAATGGTGATACAAACCGCGACTGCCGATAGATCGAGAAATGCGTCGTCGGCAACAGAAAAATGGAGATCGATCGCCACCTTGAAGACGATTATCGGCGATTCAGTTAGAGAAGAGACACACAGAGAGAAACTCCGCCGGAATCGCCGACGGAGACGGTCCAGATGGTATAGGAGGCTGGTTGGCGGCAATCTGGTCGGCCCTACGGCGGTATTTATACCGGAGGAGGCGCAGATCGTATCAGATCAAGAGATTCTCTCTCCCAGATTTACTTCCTTTTCCACCATCTTATCTCTGTGGGGCCGAAATTGAACCCTCCCCAGCTCGATTTAATAAATCCATTCGGGTCCGAAGCGAGGATGACGCGACACGTAGCAACACGTGTCTTGGAGTCTCTGATTTGCGATGACGAAATCGTCACGTGTTTGTCACGTGCTTGTCACGTGCTCAGAGGTTCGGTGCTGCCCATTAAAGAGTGATTTACTCCAAGCCAGGAAAAAATAACGAGATTTAAAAATATTAAATTATAGTACTTTTTTTTCCTAAAAAAATGGGTTATAAATGCCAAGAACAGAACCTCTTTGGGATATCAAGATAATTTCTTATATGATTAAATTCTGATGAATTCTCCAAAATAATGTTGGAATATTGTACGATGAAACATGGGTTATTAAATATCATGAAACCTATGGTATCCTATGCAAGGATAGGGTAATCTATACGATGGATAGAAGACGTAGATTGCAAATGCTTGGATTACGTGAATCTCGATTCTATCCTTGAAGCAAGAGACATTGCAAAAAGGATTCATATGATCTTGGGAGGATTGATATTTTTCTTGCTTTGAGTGATTTCATTTCGAGCATCATCGAGCACGATATGTCTTAGATATAAGACATTAAAATGATAGGAGAAGTTTTTATGGAAACATGTGTTGAAGATTGACAATACTATCTTTTTATTGGATCCTACTATCATGGAGGAGTACATATCATCAACGAAGACATGCAACATGTTTAGGTAGATAAGATGCATATTCATTTGAAATCATATTTATATAAATATACGATATTAGTTCTATGGTTGATGTTAGTATCTAAAACCAAGATAAATTGTAGAAATAAGGTTTATGATGTGCACTTTAAGTTGTTGATCATAATGATATCCGAAATATGAAGTAACGAAGCAGCTCAAACCCATAAAATTAGGTAATTAAAAGATGGTTTGTTAAAAGCATTTTAGTCGTAGTGACGAAGGGCACGCATTTAAAGACGAGGTCATGGCGTAGATAGAGGATTATCAAACTATTGCGAGAAAGTTATGCTTGCGGTTGATAAATGGTATTTGAGGTCACGAGCATTTGACTGGTGCTCCCATCTCGACCACACAATCATCTTCGTGGACATCTTTTTTATATTCGAGCTTTGATGGTCTAGAACCTGTGATTAGATACTCACATGAAAAAAATAAAAACATGATTATTTATCCATGATTAAAAACACGAAGAGCACAAAGTGTCATGTTTTAGTGTTTCCACACATAGTTTTGTGATCAACCATCTTCATCATAGGAGCAAAAGCATACTTTATTATTATGTTAGGATACTTAATTTCCTTATGAAATATATTATGAGTAGGAACATCTAGAATTGGGCCTTTATGATTAAAAATGGGCAAATTGACCCTTTGTCTAGCTGTCAGGGCGCAGACGAGGGAGATTCAATAGCCCAAAAATGGTCGCAATCCTCCCTCTCAAGAACACCTATGTTTTTGGCGACGAATCAACATTTTGAGCTATATTTCAAATCTAACCGAGTGAAACATTATTTCATAATTATAGACTTGATTTTTTATAATTTTGCGTCAAAAAATGCTCCACGAGTATTGCAATTAAGGGGGACTATTTGGCCTAACTTTGAATCCCTATCAATGTGACTATGCTAGAAAAACTTCAATTAGATGACAGTTGAGTTGATTTGTCAAAAAAATTGTTTGGAAAAGGATTTTTCATACGACGAAGATGCTTAGATAAACTTGATTTCACCATTTAGATGGCTAATTATACATATAATCTTGGTCTTCTCTCTCAACACGAGTCTATTGCTCTCTCTAGTTTCAATCTTCAATTTCACTCTCTTTTCTCTCCTAATCTGTGTAATGGAAAGGTTTTTTTTCTTTATATTTTATGCTTATTCCTTGTCTTTACATTATCTTTGTTTGAATTCAAAGCAAATAATATTTTTTATGGATTTGATCGTCAAATCGTTTAAACAAAAATTTCATTTTATGCATAATCGTGGATTGAAAAATACTATTTTTTTAATGATAAAAATGAAAAATTACTCATCAAGAGGTACGGGGTTGAGGCAATGAGAGGGAACTCCTTTGCCAAAGGAGAAGAGGGTAGACGACTGGTAAGGCAACGTGAAGGACGATATTGGACGAAATAAACGAGGGCCTATGGAGTTTCACCATGCGCGTTGAGTGGTCCCATTGAAGGTGCTGAACAGTGGTCCAACGATTATCTCCGTGGACTGTGGGCATGAATATCGAGTAAAAATTTCTCGAAGGAACTCACGAACAGAGGGAAGAATGGTCATCGCAAAGGCAATGAAATTGCAAATCCCGAGAACTATGATCCAAGTCTACTGGCATAGGTGAGGCTATCTAGAGCATCTAGAGTAGCGCGTGGAGGAGGACGGCACCAAGATCTTGACTTCTACGGCAAGATCTAGGCACCAACCAGTTCCGGGCACTCACGACAGCATCTGGACGCTAATGGAAAGATCTATCCGACGAGAGTTTCTAGCTGGACTGGAGCACACCAGGCACGAGAGACCATTTGGACAGGCAAGAGCGCCCGACTTTACTCGAGGCAGCCAAGCAAGAGCTGGGCTGGGGCTGAATCAAATGGGCATGACGAATCAGGGCAGACATACCTCGCTTGAGCCATGGCAGATGAGTGCTGCCAAGAGATGAGCACCTCTCTTCTACATATCCTTGTGCACCCCTTTTTGAACATGTGCTTTCAAGGGGTTTCCCTTCTCCATAATGGCATCAGAGCTTCATCGCGGACTTTCTGAAAGAACTTTCATGACACATGCCATATCAAGAAAATTTTAGAGAATACACCTAAACTTTTTGGGGGAGGCACAAAGTCCCCTCACTCATTTATTTATCATGTGTGATGCAGATTGCATCAGGGAAGTTGTCGAGGTCGAACCCTGCATTCAAGCTGATGCAGGCTTTTGGAAGGAGAACCGATGGTTTTCTAAAAAGGTGTACTCCGAACTTAACATATCATAACTATCGTGCTTTGTTGGGTGCCATATCATAACTATCGTCAATACATCAGCATTTCATGCTATTCAGATTGAGCATCACGTAGCAAGATCCCACAGTCCCAGCCTAGCCATGAGGATTGTCCTTCAATTAGCAAGGAACTCATGATTACACCAAAGCTTACTTCTTTAGCCCGAGCATGCTTTCCTAGATCTTTTGGTCATTCATCTATTCACACACCCCCTCCTTGTAGACGCCCATTTCGCACTTAGCCACCCTATGGAATTTTGTTCAGGGGCAGGCTGGGCAAGGTGGGCTCGCTCATCCTTGAAATCCTTGCCTCTACCACCTTAAGCTAGCTAGATGAGTGTCCACTGAAGTTGCTACATTGACAAGACCACATATCATTGTCATGCCGAAATTTCTCATAAAAACTTACTAAAAGAATGTTATTAAGATGGTTATATTCACATAAGCATCAGTACATGCTATCTCACGTGAAGTAAGTTACAATACACCATTCCATTGATCTTGTAGGGTTGAGATGTAGGATATTTAATCCCCCTCTCTTCCTTGACCTAAGCTCACAACCCTAAATGAATACCAAGATAAACGTTTGCTCTAGGGAGAGAGAGATAAATATAGGAGATAGATAATGATAAGACCATTAGACCAAATGATAACTTCCCCTTCTCTTCCTCGACTCAACTCCCCAACCCTAGAAAGAATATTTAAATAAATACCCTTAAATAGCACCAATCCATCACTCATCTAACAACATGGAAAGATATATCAACGGGCGACCAATAAGCATGACCATATCATAGGCTACACAAACACAAGCAAAAGAGATATACAAGCCAAAAAAGAGTACCTTCACCTTCCTCCGCAAGATCCACAGACGCCAATAACAGCAACAAAAAAATAGTCAGCCAAGCGAGAAGTAAAATAGAATAAATTACTCGCACGCAATCTTACCATTCTCAGTGAAGATGAAGAGCCCACGTCGTAGTTGAAGTAATAAGGAGGAGGCTCCGTGTAACCATGAAGACCAATTTTATAAACAGGAGTGCCATCTGGATAAAACAATCCATAATTCCTTTCCGATCTGGGCCCGGGCTTCAAATCCTCGTTAAACAGCGCAAATAAGTGGACATCGATAGGCACAGAAGGTTTCATAGGAGTTCCTTCTTTTATTGCAATCCTCTTCAAGAGATTACCATTATAGGCCTTCGCATTTTCCATAGAAGCGCCTTTCTCCTCTGGGTCCCCCATTGAAGGCCAACCAGTCTCGGAGATCTTGACTTCAATTTCTTCGTACCCCATTTCCTTAAGCGCGGAATAAACAGCGTCCATTTGAGCGTATAACATATTATCATACTTCAGATTTGTGTTTGGATCGAGGATGCCTGAGTTGGGCTCGAAGAGAGTGTAGGCAAGCTGGATTCCGATTGGGTCAGCCTTGTAGGCGAAGAAAGGGTAGGCGTTTATCGAGAAAGGGGACTTAGTCCGGGAATGAAATTCGAGAATCGGTTTAATATATTGAGAAAGATCCCGGCGGAAAGAGCCAGAAGAAGGCGGGAAGGAAGAGGATAGAATGGTGAAGGAATGAGCGGTGGTGACTGTCACACGATCGTTTAGTCCGAGGGCGGAGAGTGATTGGTAAACCGATTGCATCGCCGGAAGGAGATTAGAGATTAAAGAAGTGTCATTGCCTGAGAGGATTTCGTTTCCTACGGTGATGCAGGTGATGCGAGTTTGGGAAATGTGGGGGAGGACGTTCTGCTTCACCCACGAGAGGGCGTTCGACGGATTTGTAATGGGAGGTACGTTTTCGTTGCTGATTGAGACAATGAAGTTTATGTCTGAGTTGTAGAAGGCGGAGAGGACGGTGGGGTCGGCGTCGTAGAGCTTTACTCTGGTGATGTTGAGGGAGCGGAGAATTGGGAGGACTTGGACTGGGGAGGGGAGATTGTTCGCAATTTGGCCGTAGTTAATGCCTAGTGTTGATCCATGTGTCTGAAGAACTTTGCCTGGAAATTTATTAGAATGTAAAGTGGGGAAAGGCGGTAGATCTCTTGAATAAGGATCACAACCTAGATATTCAATTATAAGGAGCAAGAGATTTGCCGGGCATCCGAACAGGGCCTATATCCTAGAACAGTCTATATAAATCACACGCTCGTGTTAGTCTAACCGAAAAGAGATCTAAAAGAAGAAAGATAATCAAACCAGAGCGAACTATGTCGCTTTGAAACGACTACAAAAATTTCAATATTTGAATGCTTCGAAGTTCGAATGGAGATGAATATTCTCCAACGAGAAAAGAGGAAGAAGAAATAATCGCCATATCCAGAATGAAAGAAAACTTCCAAAGCTTTAGATTGCCTACAGTGGACACGAGACAATGAAATACAAGAGCATCTTCTTTTTCAGCATTACAAGCTTTAAACTACGAAAGAACGGTAGCTAGAGATGAATGACTCTACTTCTTCAGGCACGAATTCAAATGGAAAGAGATTAAGAGAGGAAGAAGATCAAACGAATCTAAAAGTAACAGCTGCGGGTTTCTTCATATCTAGCCAGCAAAACAAGCACCGGTAGGACAGAAATCTGAATTTCTAACAGCGTACGGAAACAGATATCCTCTAGGAGGAAGAAGCTCACCAGAGCAAAGAAGGATCAAGAGTAACCTCAGCGGCAGAATCATCAACGACCTAAGATCCATCGCAATCATCTCCTCCACTGCGCACCGACGTCGGAGTCGATTTAAGTACCTACCAAACGGTAATATGCAGAGGCGTAACTGACTCCGACGTCCTCGCCACGTGGCTAACGGATGCGGCCCCACGTCTCCGTTCACCACGTGGTGCATGGCACATTTTCGCAAATAATACAATCGCACCGACTAGAGATTTTTTTAAAGAAGAGACAGCGGCATGGCCCCCCTATTTCCACGTGGCACACTTCGTGCAATTTTTTAAAAATGAAATTTATAAGAGGTAGAAGTCCAATTTTCAAAACGGAGTGTTTTTTTAAACTACTTCTAAAAAGGATCCGCAAGGGTCCAGCGAATTATTAGTAAGGACGGTACCTCTGTCCTGGCCTCGTGCCGCCATCGGCCCCGCCAGGGCGGCCCCTGTTGGAGAAATTGCCCCCGCCGCCGCCTTTCTTGTCGGCGCCGCCACGCTGCTGGTGCGGCAATTGCGAGGGCGAAGGCGCAGCTGGGATGGCGCCCTGCTGCCTGCAAGCCAGGGAACACTCTAAGAAACCCGAAGTCGAAAATCTATGGGTCAACCACAACACGGGGAGAGTAGACTTACAGGACGTACGCGACACGGCCGTCAGGCAAAAGCATGGGCACCATGGCCATACCAGGCTGCAGAAATGTACATGCGATTCGTTTATATGATTACAGGCGGGAATAATCTAAACCTGAAGAAAATATTTATGAAGTTTGGACCAGACCTGGACGAAAGCGCCCGGGGAGTAGGCAGGCGGGAGAGCGGCATAGGGGTTGACCAGGGAGTAACCAGGGCGAGAAGGGAAGGTTGAGAGAAGAGGGGCTTTGTGAGAGAGAGTTGACCCCGAATCAGTAGACTTTTTGCTGTCTGCCGGCGGTTTTTGCGAGGGAGCATTCTAGGACTTGTCCTGTCAAGACATAGAGAAAAACATTAGTCCAGGTGGCTTGGGCACGATGACAGAGATAGGGACTTCGCCTACTGTGTTGGGCCAGACAAGAGAGAGGAACTGGGTGAGTGAGAGAGAGAGAGAGAGCTTTTGCCCGGTTATGCTTAGATCAGATAAGAGAAAGCAACAGAGGGAAGAGAGAGTGAATAGAATTTTTAGGTCGCATTGGGCCACAGAAGAGAGATGGAGAGATAGAGCTTTGCCTGCCTGTAATGGGCCGGAAAAAGAGAGACGGAGAGAAAGGGGGAAGAGAGAATTGGAATGCCCAGTTTCGTGTGACAAGAGAGATGAAGTGACAGAGAGATATATGTAGAGAGAGAAAAGTATCACCTTCAAGCTCATAAGTTTCGGTGTTCTTGAGAGCCTTCATGGCCATGGAGCGTTCGGCAAAGTGGACGAAGCCAAATCTGCTGTTCTCCTGCCCGGGCTTTGCAGGCGGGAGCACCACCTTGATGATCTCCCCATGCCGCTTGAAAAGCTCCTTCACTTCCTCCTGCGTCACGTCCTTTGGCAAATTCTTCACGTACAATGCCTTCACCTGTGATTACGAGAAATCCAGAAATGCCGGTGAATAGAATGCATTTGCCTAGAGCAAGGATTGCCCACAGAGGTGATCAACACCCAAAATCCCTCTTCCCAGAGAAGACTAAACATCACGGGAAGGTCAAGGCAGCATTAGAATACATTTGCATAGAGAGAGAAAGTGCCCAGAGGGAATCAACTACCTTCAGAATCCCTCTTCCTAGAGAGACAAAATGTCATGAGAAAGTCCAGACAGCAACCATATCCACTTAAAACTAAAGAAGACGCTGAAGGGTCAAGACTGCAACCAGAATCCATATTCCTAGAGAGAGAAACAAGAATAGGACAAGAACAACAACTATAACCCATTTTCCTAGAGAGAGAATAGAGAATAGAAAAACGAGTACATTTTCCTACAAATACAAATGCCAAGAGAGCGACCATAATCCATTTTGCTGGAGAGAGAACAAAATGACTTGTAAAATAATGGAAGTAGCACGATTTATTTTCCTTGAGGGACAGCATGCCAAGGGAGATCAACTAAACTCATTATCCAATTTCTGAGAGAAATATAATGGCAAGCAGATAAATGAGAGCTGAGCAAATGAAAATATCTCCTAAATCTTTTTCCAAGAGAGAGAAAATGCCGAGCAAATGACAGCAACCATGATATTTCTATCCCAGAGACAAAATGTCAGAAAATCAGGCAACCACAATCAAATTCATTTTCCTCAAAGGAGAAATAGCCATGGGAACTAAAACCATAATCCATTTTCCTAGAAAGAGAAATTGCCAAGGGAACTACAACCATTATCCATTTTCCTAGAAAGAGAAATTGCCAAGGGAACTACAACCATTATCCATTTTCCTCGAAAGAGAAATTGCCAAAGGAACTACAACCATGGTCAAAAATCCAAGAAAACAAAAATGCCAAGAGTAGAACGACCTGTGTATTTGAAGATGAATCACTATTCTTTGGATCCGCCCAGCTGACTGTTGGTGCATTATTCTCTAGCTTGAACTTTGGTGTCGACATTTTCTTTCTTGAGTACTCAGCACAAGCATTATTGTAGTACTCCACAAATGCATAACCCCGGTTGCGGCTAGAATTTTGTGGGTCCTATTTTGTCCAACAGAGCCAGGAATAAATGTTAAACTTTCATCACAAGTCAGACTAATGGGTTTAAAATTTAACTATTGAACCTCCACTACGGTATTCATCCACGAGGAGGAATCAATAAATAATGATGTATAACATTTCAGAATAAACATTAGAATGAATACACCGAGAGAGAGGTAATTAACTAAAATATCAATAGAACAAAGCTTTGGCATAAACATTTGATGGCCACAGATATAGCGATAGGACTGGAAATGGGGATGGACATGCAGGTAAAGATGATGAATATAGGGATAGGCGATAGGGATGTAGAGAGATATAAAGATGGAGATGGAGATGGAGATAGAGATAAACAGAGATCATTTAAAAGTATCCAGACCTTCTTCAGCTCCACGAGAATAACTCCAGGGCCAACCTTCTCCACCTCACTCTTCAAATCGTCATCTGACCAGTGCCGAGGAACATTGCCAATGAAAAGCCGGGTCTTCACCTGTGACGCAGAAACCTTCACCTTCTTTCCCTGAAACCACAACATTTACATAAAGATCTCAGAGTATAATGATTCCTGGCAATAAAAGATGATATAACTAAAAAATGGATCTTGCCTTAAACTCGGTCCCATTGAGCTCTTTGATGGCTTTAGCAGCAAGCTCTTTGCTCCGATAGGTAATGAAAGCATAACCTCTATTCTCTGCCGAATCCTTTCCTTTCATAATTCTTACCTTTTACAGAAATTGTCTTAGACTGATTTACTTCAAGATAAAAAGAACATACAATTGGCAGATACCTCGAAAACTTCACCTACGGACCCACAAAAGGATTTCAAATCGTCTTCTGATGCATCTTGTGGGATGTTACCAAGGTAAACCTCGGAGCCATGTGGAGGTAGAGAGAGAAGTTCTTTGTGATTCTCTTCCTCTTCTGGTTCTTTCTCTCTAGCTGAAACAGAAATTTCTTCTTTTTCTTCTGGAACATCGTCCTCTTCTTCTACCTCTTCCTCTACTTCTTCCTCTACCTCTTCATATTCAAACTCTTCCTCGTACTCTTCGGGATCAATTTCCACATTCGAATTCACCTGTTCTTCAACTTTGGCAGGCTTCCCTGCAACGGTGCTGGCCCTTCCCCTTGGCATTTTTTATATCTCAAACAGGCTCGAAAGGTGACTGAAAAGGAAAGAAAGGAGCAAGCAGCATTTGCAAAGGGAGTATACAACAAATTGGCTAGAAAAGAGAGTCTTGATTGGATTCTAGCCATGGAATATGTCCAAAAGGAGCTTTGCAGCGGATGAGAGAGAAAGAATGACAATAAGAAAGCTCCTTAATAGGTAGGCAATCAAAGAAGATGTTAGAAGAGAGCAATGAGAGAGATTCTCCAGATGATTAAAGGGTAGGTTATACGTTGGAATTCAAACCAAAAGAATATTATCAAGTGTCTACAATTTGCAATTGTGATTCCAACAAAAAAAAACACCAAAAAAGAAGAAGTATTATCATGTGAATTAAAACCCAAATATCACTCAAACAATGAATGAAAACTGGACACGGCATAATGGTTCTTAAAATGCAGGTTCTATTTATCACAAACGATGAGTGAGAAGGGTCAATTAACCCTCTAGATATCATGGCCAGTATGAATATCATTAAATCATCCCTGCTTCTAAGTAATGGTTTCGTTTCCAAGAAGACATGGCATTTCTTCAGGGAGGCTAAGCAAAGAAATAAGTGATTTCTAACTTTACGTCATCAGTGGGGGAATTAAAATATAATTCAGCAACTGGTTCTCTCTGACCTTGAAGAACACCACAAAGGACAGTTTCACCGAGCTCATAAAATTCACACTTTCTATATAATAGGCACTATGTAACTAGTGATTTATATTACAGTATCAATATCGCGATAGAACTTTGTTAGTGTTTTTTCGGGGAAGATATACATTTTTGTGGAATTTTCTGAAATATCAAAAAAATGTTCAGAGTCCACTTTCATCCTTACGATTGAAAAATGAAATGAAAGTTTAAATAACCAATTCGTGTAAAAATGAAAAGTATAAATATATCTGGTAGTCCCAATTGATCAGACAAAGAGATTTACAATGTGGAATTGACTAGCCCCAAATCGCTCACGAAATATTTGTTCCGCCCAACCAAAACATGTTTGAATTCAAGATGTAATTCCGCTAGCATTTTATCTATTCTTATCTGAAACGATCTACAACAATTATATGATTTGTATAAAGAGGACTGGAACGCCAATAAGATAGGAAGGAATCGACTCATGGAATCACGCTGACATAAGTTTAGTTCCCTTCTACCTCTGTATTCTGATTTCCTCTCTCCCTCTGGATCTCTCCTCTTACGGTGGAAGATCAAGTTGATAAACATAGAATGAAGAATAAACTGAATTATTTGCCTTTCTCTTCCAAGTACATCGCATTAAAATCGTCGAATTGGAATTTTCGGAGGGTTATCCAAGAACAGAAACTTCCAACCGTAAATTAGTGGACCAAACC
Organism: Lemna minuta; assembly: GCA_024174645.1. NCBI lineage: Eukaryota > Viridiplantae > Streptophyta > Magnoliopsida > Alismatales > Araceae > Lemna > Lemna minuta. Next base: position 3,973,349 of record CM044119.1, on the reverse strand, counting down.
CTAGAAACCCGAGATTCTTTGGCACTCCAACTAAAGGGCGAAAGCTCTCCGATCGAAAAACAATAAAGAATGAGAAGAGGACTCACAAACAAAGATAAATCGTGATGGAAACCAGAAACTCACCCTTCCTCGCGGCTACCCTGTCGCACTCTTCTTCTTCTCGGAGCTAAGGCGCGCGTCTCTCTCTCTCTCTCTCTCTTTCTTTGTTATTCATAATTAATGCCAGTTTTTTCAGAGTTCATAAAGGGCCGCCGGGTCGGGCCTGGACGACATGACAAGACCCGGGAGATATTCTGGACGCGGCCCAGTGGGCTGGCATGTAAAGATTTTACCATCACGGACTACCTAATTTTATTTGAGAATACAGAGATAAACTGGATGTTTCTAAGCAGCGAGAAAATTACATTAAGATAATATAAATTACATTAATTAGATAGAAATGATTTAAAACTTAGTAATTTTAAATATAAAAATAAGAAGATAAAACAAGGATAACGGAAGTTAATTTTTTTTTAATATTTAGTTTGACTTTTAAAGCAGTCTAAGTAAAAAACAAACTTCAGCCTTATTTTTGTTTTTATTTTAATTTTTTCAATAAAGAAATTTAGGGACTTAAATTTTTGACCTATTTTCAAAATTTCAAAAAGTCATACTTTAAAATTTGACTTTTCAAAGTTTACAAAATTTTAATGATTTTTCTAGAATTTTTAAATGCCAGATAATATGATTTATAGGGGTACTAAATGCATGGTGATAATGGCAAGCCATGTAGGAGGATGTCCTTGGCTGGCATGCATGCACACAAGGTGTGAGAGAGATGCATTTATATAGGTTTATTCTCTAAAGCTTAATCTTGCATATTTCTCTTTTCTTTTTCAAGTGACATGTCTGCATTACGAGCTTCGAATATGGTGGTTTAACTAAAACTATCCATTTTCACTTGTGGTCTAGAGTGGTCATGCAATACTCGATTCATCAATTGGAAAACATGGGGCACGACACACACATTGCTGACATGCGTTTGAATATCTGCTATTCGTATGCATCGAAGAAGATCTGATAGTCTTGATATTTTGCAAAGTCCTCTCTTTTCCAGATCCTTTTTGCTTCATTTCCAATTGGACCAATGCAAATAAAGTGATAGTTTCTTCGTTAGTCAGTGGTCGGCGTGGACTCATATGGGTCATCACAATCCACTAAAAGGTAGATCCAATGGTTGTGCTTAAATCATCATGTTTATATGTTTCTCTATCCTCGTAGTAGATTATTATAGAAAAAATATAAAAAAATAAGCATTGTGGACATCAATTTCTAGAAATTCTTGCTCGATTTGTGTTCTAAACTTGATTCCACGTCCATCAATCCCAAGCAGTATGAGTGTGAAGCGATATGTTTGTATGTGTTTATCTATTGTATTTTGGTTATTGGACCTTCAATTGTTAGTTCTTAATTTTTCGTACAATTATTTGCAAAAAAAATCTACTTTGGAATTTGTGCTAATCATTTTTCAATCATCTTTTTACCTTTGTCCAACCTTTCATGAGGTCATATCATAATTTTTAGTGAAAAATGGCAGTCAAATCTTTGCTTTTGGTAAAAATCATTGCCAACTGTCAGATTTATTGGTTTTTGATAGTCCATCATTGTTAAATCAAGGTCTTCAACCTTGTTCATACCATGATTTTATACACATTTAGTTTTTTAACATTCGATATTTTAAAGCATAATTCACATCATTATTATGCATGTTATCATGTCAGTATATATCATATCATATCGTTTATAAGCTGAATTTGTGTTAAATTGTAGCTTATTTAATGCATATTTGACATTTGACTTTTTCCATGGTCAAACAAGGATGACTAAATCACTCGTGAATGAGTTCCTTGATTGTAGGCATGAACAAGAAATGATGAAGAATAAAGAGGACAAACAATGTCTATCACAAAATTATCCTTTTTATCATTTCTTATATTTTATTTAGATAATAGGATAAAAAATAAGGCAAAACAAGGATTAAAATGGTAAAAAATTCTTCCAAAAAGGAGTTTTCTTTGAAAATCTATGAATATTTTAAGTTTTAATATTTTTTGTAATTTCCCCTTTTTTCTAGATTTTTATGGATTTTCCTATATTTTTAAAATAAAATTATCTGATTATTGTAGATTAATTATCTATTTTTAGATTTTTTAAAGAATTTTAAAGAATTTTTAAAATCAGAAATATGTTTATTTGCGTGTGTTGACATGGTAGCGCATAAAATAAGAAATTATCATTTGCGCCATGCCTTTGCGCCATGTAACACCTAGTCAACTCACACGTGGTGCCATTAAGGGGAGTATTAACTCTTTTAATGGGATGCAGTATATAAAGTTCAAATCTTATTTTTATTTTTTGAATGTGGGACTAAGTTTTTTTTTTCTTTTTTACAATTACACATGGCAGCATCAGGAGCGTTCTATCCTTTGGAATGGGTGCACAAGATCTCCTTAAGAGCAGCACATCATGTGGAGCTCTTTGGGGCATCTAATGCGGTGGACCATGCAACTATAGATCGGGTGGCCACGATCAAGTTTGATATATCCTATTTTCTCTCTCTTTGTGTGGCAAATCACAAGGTGACATGTGGCACAATCTGCATGTTGAGCCTAGAGTCTTTCATCCTAGCCCGACAGATTTAGTATTGATAATCAAGAAAATTAAGGCCGGATGGAGGTAATAAAGGTGTATAGATTTCTAGGTCGATCCATAGGGATTCTAGAGCAAGAGCATGTCAATTTTAATGGCAAGAGAGTGGACTAGTCTAGATTACTGATAGCGTGTCATTGATGCATTCATTTTCATCATTATAAATGGGTTGTAACACATAATTCTTGTTAATATAATGCACATTATCATGTTTTTATGATATTTTTGGCATTCATCATTTCATTCCACTCATATACTCAACTTGCATCTATTTAATGCTAATTTGGTAAACAAAAGTATGTCCTATCATGCACCATTCTTTTCAATTACTTATACTATGAGACTAATCCCATTTGACTCTTTTAAAGTCAAGTGGTTGAATTCTCACAAGTAGGAACATAGGTATCCAAGTAAGAAAGCATAGATATGGATGACGATAAGAGGAAAGAGGAAACAACTCTCCATTAAATTTAAACACCAAGACAACCATATTTTTATGAAATATGGTAAATGAGGTTTGGATTTGGTATATGGATCATCATAAGGTTTTTAGGATGATACAAAATTGATTTATAGTGAATATTGGGCCAATCTCCTTATTTTTAAGGAGGTTGGACCAAACTTAACTTTTATTAAGTGATACCTTCATTTTTTTCTCATGATTTTAGATATTTTTAGATAAAAAGATAGAGGATTAAATTCTTGATCCAATGGAGAAAATTTCATGGAAAAAGGAGTTATATTTTGTGAGATATTCAATTTCTAAGTGTAAGGACTTTTGTGAAATTCTTCTGGAATTTTTCTAAATTTTTTTAGGGACTTTTCTGATTTTGAGCATATTTACAAAAATGCCACTCCAATTTTTAAAGTAAAAATTTACAGATACACCCCTCTAATTTTTAAAATGAAAATTTACAGAAATGCCCCTTTGATTTTTAAAGTTAGAAATTTGTAGAAATGCCCCTCCTCACAACTTCAGTCAACGATTAGGATTTCTCTAAATAAAAATCATAATATCTCATGATCTAGATGAAGTTTTGAGCTGAAATTTTATTTCTATATTCATATTTTAACCCTCTATCCATCCATACCCTTGAATCAAAGAATTGAGCTGGGAAAAAATGATTTTAATAATTAGACTATTTTACCCCTCTTTACACTCAAACCCTAAGAACCCACCTATAAAAGCCTTCATTTTCTCTCTCCCTGCATTTTTGGCTCTCTCTTAGAATCAGGCTTCCAGAATAAAAGGGAGAGGAGGTCAAGGCCAAAGGAGGAGTATTGTTTGATGCTCAACCTTGTAGTGGAGAAGGGAGCAAGCAAATATCGTGATCGAAGCGGATCGAGCATCACCCGGCCTTGGATGGGCACTGACGAGACGAGACCGCGAGGTCATCGATTTCACACGGTCTCGTGTCAAAAATTAATCCGAACTTACCAATTTGGGGAATTAAGAGTGAATTGAAGGGTATAATGGTAAATAAGGGTCGAATCCACAGGGAATTTAGGTATTTTCGAGATATCTTTTGGAATTTGGTCAAATTGGACGATGAATTGAGGTGAGAAATTAGGGAAAATGGTGTTTTTAGAAAGATAACTCAAAGATCTATCCGTGGAATCAAAAATCGCTCGATTTGGATTAGTAATCACGGAGAAATCAAAGATAGAAGTGGGATGAAATTTTCGGAATCGCGAAGAACACAAATTGAAATTAAAACAAAATTAAATTTAAATTGAAATCCTAAACCTAAAATTGATGATACATGACGATAGATAAGAGGAATAAGTTGTTTCTAACCCGAGATAACGATCAAATCGATCCAATTGATCGCCAGATCGACAACTATTCATTCTGCGAATTCAATCGTGAACATCGGTGTTCAAGAGACAAATTCTCCTCGCACGATCGTCGAAATCTCTCTTATAAACACTCCATGGACACGATTTCGAGTCTAGAAGCGATTACAAGAAAGAGATTCAAGAGAGAAGGGGTTTAGATAGGTCGATTAGATCAAATCCCTCAAGAATGCATACAAACGACGAAGAACTCGTCTATTTATAGGGCGAAATGGGGAAAACCGTCCGATTGATGCGTTTAATCCGCATCAACGGTCGAGATTAAACGCATCAATACGAAACGGTAAGGTTAAATCGTGGCCACCAGATCGCAGATGGACGCTCCAGATCGCTCCGCTTGATATGCGTTAAAAAACGCTTCAATTTGGGCCCCTTGGATCGCGATCCAATGGTCCAGATGAATAACGCACGATTTAATCTGGACCGTTATAATCCACCTTTAAATCGCATGTGTCCTTGATCGTGATCGGTGGTCCGCGCACCACATGATCGATGTGTGTGATGCCGCCACGTTGCAGAAGATCTGACCGTTATAATTACTCCTTTAAGCCACGTGCCTGATTGATGGATCAGTGGTCTAGCGTTCACGCGATCGACGCGTCATCCCGATCGAACGATCCTCGTCGCGCCACGTCCTGCATGTTAAAACACTGTGTGGGACTTTAGTCCCACACGGAAAACATTAGTGGAATCCGTTGGGTTTATAAGCCCCGACGGAATAAGAGGTCGAATACCCTCCCGGGAGGCTGAAAACCTCTTATACTATATGTAATATAAATAAACTATAGATATATAATACGCGCCACGTAGGCGCTGCGCGGGTCCACGTGGCTCTGCCACGTGGCCTTGCGTGCCTCGTCGCACCCGCGTGGGACCCGCGCGCATTTTGCACTTTTTTTTATTTTAATCTATTTAAATCGAAATTAAATCAGAAAAAAATCCAGAAAAAATCCCTAAAAATTGTAAAAATCATATCTTTTAAAATACAACTCTAAATTAATCCAAATTTCTTTCATTTGATCTGAAATTTAATTATCTATCATTATAAAAATTCAAATTATTTAAATAACAAGAGATTTAATTCTTATTTCAAAAATACATCCATTTCTTTAAGATTTTAACTGTTGAAAATTAAATGAATGTTTATAAAAATGATTTCTCTTATTATTTAAATTTAAAAACCATTTATAATCTCAAGTAAAGATGGGTTATAAAATCTTTAATCTTTAATTCATCATAATTAACCCTAAATTAATGCATTTTGAGATTATAACATAAAATTGCATAGAATGATAGAAATGCACTCAAAATATGATAACATGCATATAAATGGAATGTTTTATGCCTTATTTTGCATTAATAATCATGTTTTATCATGTTAAGATTGCATGTTATCAGGCACACCAACGGGGTTTGTGCAAAGATCTAGATTATATTATGGCTTGGGAACATCTCCATATACAGTAGACATGTGTTTTATTTTTATTTTTCTTTTATTGTAGTAGCTTTGACATCATCTTCGCGTCCATCTCTCACTCTCGCCCTTGCCGTGCATTTATCCATTGCTACCACCATCTATTTTCTCATCTTTCCATCATATTATCTCTATTTTCATCTCTATTAATCTAATTATCTCATCTATTTTCTAATTTCTATCTTAATTCTAATATAAACTCAAAATTATCTCTCATACTCACCTCCACATACTCCATTCCAACTCACACATCTTCCTCTGCCCTCATCTTTATTTTGAACACATAACCTCATTACTTTAGCTCCCTGATAACATGCGATATTTACATCATAAAACATGCTTTCTGATGCATATTTAAGTATAAATGATTTCATTTTCATGCATGTTATCATACTTATATGTATTTTTCTATTATTATATGAAAAGTCACTATATTCTCAAAAATACTTTAAATTATGGTTAAAGATAATGATTTTAAGATGAATAAATTAATAACCCATCTTTATTTTGAGATTATAGATCTTTTTAGAGTTAAAATAATGAGAGAAAGCATTCATAGACATTTATTTATATTTTCCTAAGTTAAAATCTCTTAAAAATAACTATATTTTTGAAAATAAAATTTAAAACTCTCATTATTTATTAATTTTGACTTTTTAGAATAATAGATAATTAAATTTTGGATCAAATGAAAGAAATTTGGATTAATTCGGAGTTATACATTAAAAGTTATGAATTTTCTATTTTTAGGGATTTTTTTTCGGATTTTTAAACTGTTTTTCTTATTTTATTTTCGATTTTTAAACCGTTTTTAATAATAAAAATAAATAAAAAAAATAAAAAAAGGGGGCACAGGACCCGCGTGGATGCGACGTGGCACGCAAGGCCACGTGGCAGCACCACGCGGACCCACGCAGCGCGCCTACGTGGCGCGTATATACTATATATTATTTAATTACTAAATATAAAGAGGTCTTTAGCCTTCACTTAGGAAGGGTTATTAACCCTCTTAGATGTCGGGTATTATATACCTGACCGTTTCCTTTTTATTTTTCCGTGTGGGACTAATCCACACGTCTTACCTCTTATGCAGGTGACGTGGCACGGCGCGGAACGTTGGATCGGGCGGAGCAAAGGATCTCACGCGTTGATCGCGTGGACCAACGGACCATGATCCATCATATAAACACGTGCTATTTAAAGGGAGTTATAACGGTCAGATCTAACGCGACGTGGCTGACGGAGGAGCGTCGATCTTCTGTGCTGCGGACCACCAGATCAATCAGGAGCACGTGCGTCAATTGGAGCGTTATAACGGCTGAGATCAATCGGCGCGGATCGCATCTCAACCGTTGGATCGCGATCTAAGGAGCGAAAATCAAGCGTTTTTATAATGCTTATTAGAGAGATCATCTGGGCCCTCCATCCGCGATCTGACGATCGCGATATTTCCAAAAACGGTCCATCATGGACCGTTTATCGTAACCGTCGATCGTTTCGTTCGGACGGTTACGAAATTTTGCCTTATAAAAAGGCCTGTTCTTCACGAATGTAAGCATCCGAGTGAGAATTCAACAAAATTGACTGTCTAGACACCTCTCTCACTCGTTTCTCTCGAGTTCTTCCTCTTCCTCTTTCAATTCCACGTCCACGGAGGGGTAGAAGTCGAGATTTGGTGGAGTATTGAGTGAGAAATCGCAGCTTGAAGTTCGTCGAGGCGTTCTTGATTTTCTTCGCGATTAATCGGCTTAATCGCGGCGATTTGATCGCAAAACGAGTTTAGTGGAAGCGGTTTTGCATGATTTCTCCTCCTATTATGTTTAATTTTCTATTAGATTAGGATTTAGAGATCAATTTCATAGGAATTAGCTCAAAATCGCGATTTCGATCTTCCGAATTTTCGCTCCACTTCGAATCTTGATTTCTCCGCGAAATCAAGTCCAAATTGGACGATTTTTGATTCCGTGGAATCGATTTGAAGTCTACTTTCTTAAAATACCATTTTCCTCAATTTCTACCATCAATTTCTCGTCCGATTTGATCAAAATTGAAGATTACGTCAAGAAATTGCTTAATTCCCTGTGGATTCGACCCGTATTTACCATTATACCCTTGAATTCGATTCATTTTCATCAAATTGGTAAGTTCGATATTATTTTTGACGCGATACCGCGTGAAATCGACGACCTCGCGGTTTCGTCTCGTCAAATGGCGCCGCTGCCGGGGAATTAAGGCAATTTTTGATCAAATTAAGTCAATTTTGACTTGGTCAACGCAGATTTTTCTCTTAATTTCTTGAAATTAAAGCAATTCAATCGTATTTTGAGTGATCCGAAGTAGAAATCCATCTTCGAGATCCTTAATTCGATAAGATTAAGTGATTTTCGCCCCTTTTCTAAGGATTACGGGCAATTGCTTCTTCAAATCGCGTTAAGAACGCGTAACTCTCACGGATACCGACACTCAGGTACGACTGATTTCAATTTTTAATATATTTTAAGTATTTATAAGTTATTATCCATCTACCTACTCGATCCACTCTTCATGAGAAGATGAACGGCCTGGAGAGTACGGAATAATCCCTTAGAAATAGACCTCTTTGAACGATCCTCGCAGACTCCCGAAGCTACCGAGACCGACACTACCGAGACCGACTCAACTTTTGATCCTACCGAACCAGTAGAAATGGCCCAGAATGATGAAGGAAATGCTAGGAAACGCCTTAGTGACTATGCTAGGCCCATCCTCCAGCGACCCGTCACTAGAATTCACGCACCCCTAGGAAGAGGGGCCAATTTTAGAATAGACTCCCATGTAATGAGCATGCTGCCTATCTTTCATGGTAAGCCTTCCGAAGATCCCTATAGACATGTAGATGAGCTTTCCCAAGTTTGTGAGATCAACCACCTTCAAAATGTCCCCGCCGACACGATGAAGATGAAACTCTTTCCCGCTACCCTTAGAGATAGAGCCAAGGACTGGTTTTTAAAATTAGGGAGAGAATTCACAAGTTGGACCGAAATGGAGGAAGAGTTCTTAAGGAAATATTATTCAGTAGGAAAGACCACCTCCGTCCAAAAAGCTATCCGAGAGTTTACCCAAGGCTCGTCCGAAACCTTCCACGAGGCCTGGGAACGACTAAGAGATCTTACGAGGGAGTGCCCACACCATGGGGTATCTAACCACAAATTAACTCAAATTTTTTATGACGGGTTAGGCCCGCAAGATAGATACCTTTTGGATGCAGCTAGCGGCGGCACCTTTATGAGCAAGTACGAAGACGACGCAATGGATCTCATCAAAACGGTGGCGGAAAATAGTCACCATAATGCGGCGAAACCATTTGGAAGAGGTGCAATGCCGAAAGCTCTAGACGCCAAGTCAGAGGAAACGGGGATGCTCCTCGAAAGAATCGATAAAATGGCGGAAGTCCAGAACTTACTCCTGGACCGACTCAACATCCGCAACGGTTCCGAAGGACTCGCCCCCGTCTCACTTCAAGAAGCGTCACCATGCGCGACGTGCTCAAGATTCGACCACGTCGAATTAGATTGCCCTGTGATGGCAATCCAAGGGCAAAGAATGTATAGACAAGGTCCATCAGGAGGACCAAGTGAACAGGGACGACCAAATTACCCTAATCAATATAATACCCCTGTTTTTAACAATTCCTTGCAGAATAATAGCTATAGGAGGAACAACGATCAACCTTATCCTCCACAATACAACGGTCAGCAAAATTACCCTAATCAAAGACCGTCGTCGTTCGTCCCGCCGACTCAACCACAAGCATACACGCAAGCTCCACGCCAAACCACGCCGGCATCCGACCCGATCCTCGGCGCGATCTCGCAATTAATGGAGCAAATGACGAGGATGAACTCACGCGTGGACGAAATTCAGGACTTCGTCAAGACGAACGTCCAACCGACGACAGAAAAAAAGGGCAAGCAAGTAACTTTTACTGACCAGTTACCCTCGCAGGCCACGGCAAATCCAAGAAATCAAGGAGCTTCGTCGACCCAGACTCACAATATCAATCATATACACGTCGATGAAGAAGCCATAGAATCAGCCCTGGCAGTATCAAGCCTTCGGAGTGGGAAAACTCTACCGGATCCATACAAGGATCATCCTTTCCACCAAGGCCAAAAAGAAGAAGATCATTCTCATGAAATTCTACTAAATCTGAAATAGTAAATGAAATAGATATGACCCAATAAATATGATACCAAGTATGTGTATTAGTTTTAAGAGAAGTTTAAAAGTAAACATAATTTTTTGTTGAAATTTAAAAGAGAATTTAAGAAGTTTAGGAGAGTGAATTTTTGTATCTACTAAATCACTTGGTTTAAGAATTTTATACCTTCTAGGAAAATCAATAAAGGTTTTAAATCGTTCATATGATGATGCAAATTGTTTCAAAACAATTTCATGAATGATATGATCATGCTCAATAGATATTGTCTTATCTAATTCATGAATTTCATCTTCTAATTTAAATTCCTTGCTATCATTAGTAGGTAAAGGGTTGGAATCATCCATAACTATGATCAATTTTGAGCAATCAGCCTTAACATGCCCTACTTTTTGGCATATATAACACCTAATGATCCTATTGGATCTAGGGGTAGGGTTTATGCATTGGATGGTCTTTGGAAGGCTACTAGTCATATCCTCATTGAGGTATTCTTTTGGATCATCTACTTCCACAAACATAGGCATGTCCACTCTAACTTCATTATACTCATAATCAGTCATATCCCTTAGATATTGATCATTAGAAGGAACAACATTATAGGAATCAAGATGATCATTAATAGGCTCCTTTGGAATCTCTATTTGGGGAGAATTATCTTCCAAAAAATCTGATTCATCCGGAGGCTCTAGGTTCTTCAGCCTAATGTCATGCTGGTCAAATCATTAACAAGGGCTTGCAGTCTAATATTAAGGGCTTGCAAACTCTCTATAAGTTCTCCTGCCCAATAAGGCGTGGGCTCCATG
>CM044119.1:3926980-3961826 GCA_024174645.1 Lemna minuta | reverse complement strand
AAGAGGGGTAAAAAAGTCCAAATTAGTAAAACTCTTTTTTCCAGCTCTATTCTTTGATCCAAGGGTATGGGTGGATAGGGTTAAAAGATGAATCTAGAAATAAAAGATGATTTTCATTATGACATATGTTATCATGTTTTGATTAAATTTTTGTATTCATCATATCACAATCATTCATAAGCTAAATTTGCATTTAATTGGGGGTTAATTTAATACATAATTAGCATTTGAACTTTTTCAAGGTCAAACAAGGACGAATTAATTGTATTATCACAAGTTTTGCAATCGTAAGCATGAACAAAGAATGACAACGACAAAGATAAAAGAAGAATACAATTGATTTCAAATTTATGTTTACCTTGTTATATTTTTCATATTTTATTTCAGCTGATGATGAAAATGAAGACCAAATGAGGTTCAAAATTGAAAATATTTCTTTTAAAAAGAAATTTTTAATGAAAAGATATGAATATTTTAAGTTTAAGAAATTTTCTAGAATATTCCTTTTTATGATTTTTTGGCTGTTTAATAAATTTTCTTGAATTTTCTGATGATTTATCTATTTATCTGAAAAATTTTGAAGAATTTTTTAGGAATTTTAAAATAAAAAATCAATGTTTTGTGTGTGTTGATGTGGCACACTTACATGACAACATGTACGCATGGTGCATCTGGGTTGGAGTCATGTGTCGCCTAGTTAATACCTGCATGGCACCATGAAGGGGATTATTAATTTTAAAACTATTTTATCAACATTTTTACCGTCTTAATGGGCATCTTATTAAAAACCCAAATATTTGTAATAATACTGATAAGCATAAAATCACAATTGTTGAAAGTGCAAGTTCATGTATCAAAAATTATACTTAACTCATTAAATTTGATATGAAAATTTAGAATAGTGGCTAGTTGAAGTCGAGTCTATAAGAAGGAAGTTAAAAGATTAAAATATAGGAATATTTTTGGTATTTTCTTGATTAAGATAGAAAAAAATAATAGGCGAAAGAGGAGGATGTACACAGAGGATGCAATGAATTGATCAAACTCTTTTGGACTGCTTTCAAAGATTGAAAGCACTTGATTGAATGTTGGAGATGTTATTTGGTTTTAAAAAATATGAAAATATGAATAAAAAGATTGAGAAAATGGAAAAGATCGATGCAAAAAGATCTTGATATAAAGATTCGTGACAAAAACGTATCTTAACAATGCTCTTAGATCAATCACACCTTCGAGAGCCCATACATCTGGCCCTTAAATTCTACTCTTTTATCAAGGGACCCCCCATCCTTCACATTTCCCTAAGTCACGAGGAAATGACTTGATATGAATTCTATAATCCTAAGTTCTACTTTTTCTTAGCCCTAAAATAGAAAATATTTACTAGTCACAAATAAAGACACAATACAAAGGTGTTTTATATAAAAACCCAATTCCTTATATTTTGATAGTAAAAGATATATTGACCCCTTTTTTCCTCAAGCTTTTCTTACTTGTCACTTTAGATATTTTCAAGGGGCCCCATCCTTCATATTTCCCTAAGTCATGAAGAAATAACATACATCTTTTCCAACTCCAACTTGTCACTTTAGATTTGTTTTAAAAAATAATACATCTTCACAAACAAATAAATATAGATTATGGTAGTTGATGTCTGAATCCTTTTTATAGTCTTGTCAATTCACCATTAACAAACTAATCATTACACCCACAAGAGGAATGACTAGAAAAGATAAGAAACTCACTAGAAATGATGTTTCATACACAAAGAATGATAGATCGGTGCCCTCTTTCCTCTAGCTGGCCAATGCTTTAAGCACACAATGAAAAGTCAAAAATCTTGATTTTTTGCATCAGAATTTATATTAGAAAAATTATAAAAAAATCAAAAAATGAGAAATAAATGAGAAAATTATAGAAAAACTCCTAAAAGTCAAAATATTTATATCTTTTCATAGAAATTATTTTTGGATTGAATTTTCCCCATTTTGATCCTTATTTTATCTTCTCAGAGCATTTGAAATAAAGTATAAAAACGAGAAATATGGTAATTTTGCATTAGAGATCATTTGTCATAATCGTTAATGTTCCTCATAGTTCTTCATTCATATCTTTAATCATGAAACTCTTGTTTGACCTCGAAAAAGGTCAAATGCCATATATGAATAAAATTAATCGCAATTTGATGCAAATTCAACTTATGGACGATATGATATGATGAATTCAAAGATTTTATCAAAACATGATAACATGCATGAAAATAATATGAATTATGCCTTAAAATCATTGAAGAACATAAAATTAGACACTTAAAAATGAATTTTATCAAATACCCATGTAGAACTAAAAAACCTCTAATTTCACATATACAAATGGCATTCGTGGGAAGACTTTGATCTAGTAGATTGAGTCCATTGGATCGGCCCCTTGCACTCGCAAGCTTGGCTTATTCTAGCACATCAGATCAGGGATCATAGGATTGAAGGTCTAGATTAATCCCAAATTTTCTCTTAATCACGACAACTCGTGAGGTGACGTGTGGCACAATTTGTGCATCGTTACTTTGATTAAAGAGATCCAACAACTATCACTGTTCCCACTAATCCTCTATCCACAAAAAAAATAAAATGGTGAGACATGGAGCATTTTTTAGCCTCACAATCAAAGATCTAATGAAAATCAATGGTTTCCAAAAAAAAAAAATCAAACAATTTTTAGGGAAAAATTGATGACCACAAATGCTCCAAATGAAATCATGATATCTCATGATCCTGAAAGAGTTAGGGCCTAAAATTTTGTGGGCATCATCTTCATTTCATGTTCTTTATCTCCATAATGACTAAATTAAATTTTGAGGCTAAAAAATTAGATTTTTTAATGTTTCATTAGTAGCTGTTAGTATTGGTTGGGCAAAGGGAAGAGAGCACTAATAAATCATTCTTCATATATCTAACATCATTTTTAGTGAGTTTATTCTCTTTTCAATTCATTCCTTGTGTTGGATGCAAGTCGCCTAGTCCAGGCCAAATGTATTGGCTCTCCAAGGAGTGATTGAATGAAGAGCATTGCTAGAGCGACTTTTTTATTGCAAACCTTTAGATTAGGGTTTATTTATTTCAATTTATTTCATTCTCTTAATCGTTTTCATCCATATTCTCACATTGTAACCCCTTAATCACTATTCCACCATCTAATCAAGAATATTTGATCTTGGAAAGGAGATCCAAAGTGTTTGAGTGGATCATCACATCTTTCCAAGTGTTTCCATTCTTTTCATTGACCCTTTCCACTTTCATAATCTAGAAGTACCAAAATTATTCTTTCATTTCACTCTTTTAACTGTACTCCCTATAAATTCAACCTTGACTCAATCTTATTTTAAGATCAAATTAGAAGAGATGAGTATAATTTGTGATACGTGAACCTAGGTTTTCAGTGACCGTGATTTTACGCTCATCAATCAGCCTTACATCTTGTGCGTTAGAGATGCTACCTTGAAGCCTAGTGACCATACAAGCTTCCCCCTACATCTGAAGTAATAAACATGCAACCATAATTTAGGGAATCGGCATTACTACCTTCTTCTTCTTATCCCATCGATGCCTTTCACCCCTCTACTTGGCATACTAACAAAGCGAGACCACGAGGTCGTCAATTGCACATGGTCTTGTGTCAAAAAATAATTCCATACTTACCAATTTTATGAAAATATCTCAAATTGACGGGTACAATGGTAAATATTGGTCGAATCCACAAGGAATTAGGGAAATATCTGATGATCTCTTCGAATTTGATCAAATCAAAAAACGAATCGATGATAGAAATTGTGGAAAATAGTATATTATGAAAGAGAACTTCAAGACGATTCCACACAATCAAAAATCATCGAATTTGACTTTGATTTCCCGGAGAAATTGAAGATCAAAGTGAGGGGTAATTTCCAAAAATTGGAAGAACGATATTAACAAAAATAAAACAAAATTAACTCGAAATTACTAATCTAAACAAAAATTAAACACTAATAGATGATATATTAGACAAAACCGCTTCCACTAACCCACAATTGCGATGGGATTAACACAATTAATCGTCGAAATCAAGGCTCTTCATCAAAATTCAAAAATCGTGATTCGTGGAGTTCAAGCATCGATTACTTCCTCGTCTTTTGCCTGAATCTTGATCTTACGCACTCTGTGGACGCGGAACTGAGTCTTAAAGCAATTGGGATCAAGAGATTCAAGAGATTTGGTGTCTAAATAGTTCAATTTTATTGAATTGCACTCGAATGCTTTACAAATAGAAAGAACATCTCAATTTATAGTACTTTTTGGTGTAACCGTTCGATTAAATTGATCAACGGTTTTGACAAATGGTTGATTGCAAACCGTTACAGTTAAGTCGTGGCCGTTCGATCACGATCGGATGCTCGAGATGAAGCCACATCAACACGCGTTATAAAACGCATCGAAACGCATCCGTTGGATCTCGATCTGACGCTCCTGATGCGTTTTTTGTCCGTTTAATCTTGACCGTTATAACTCTTGCAATCAACGGTCAAGATTAAAAAGATCAGTGAACCCTGATTAAGCCACGTGTGTCCATCGATTTTGGTGAAGATCAACGTCCGATATCGGACGCGTGATCGGACGTCCCACACGCTGCCACGTGACGAGACGAGACCGCGAGGTCGTCGATTTCACACGGTCTCATGTCAAAAGCTAAACCTGACTTACCAATTTGGGGAATTAAGAGTGAATTGAAGGGTATAATGGTAAATAAGGGTCGAATCCACAAGGAATTAAGGTATTTTTTGAGAGATCTTTTGGAATTTGGTCAAATTGGACGATGAATTGAGGTGAGAAATTAGAGAAAATGGTGGTTTTAGAAAGATAACTCAAAGATCTATCCGTGGAATAAAAAATCGCTCGATTTGGATTAGTAATCACGGAGAAATGAAAGATGTAAGTAGGAGGAAATTTTCGGAATCGCGAAGAACACAAATTGAAATTAAAAACAAAATTGAACTAAATTGAAATCCTAAACCTAAAATTGATGATACATGACGATAGATAAGAGAATAAACTTGTTTTCTAACCCGAGATAACGATCAAATCGATCCAATTGATCGCCGGATCGACAGCTATTCATTCCGCGAATTCAATCGTGAACATCGGTGTTCAAGAGACAAATTTTCCTTGCACGATCATTGAAATCTCATTTATAAACACTCTGTGGACGCGATTTCAAGTCTAGAAGCGATTACAAGAGAGAGATTCAAGAGAGGAAGGGTATAGATTGGTCAATTAAATGAAATCCTCGAGAATACTTACAAAAATACGAAGAACACGTCTATTTATAAGGCGAAATGGGGAAAACCATCCGATTGGTGCGTTAAGCTCCATCAACGGTCCAGATTAAACCGCCTCAGAGTGAATCGTTACGAATATATCGCGATCGTCTGATCTCAGATGGATGCTCCAGATCTATCCTTGCGATATGCGTTATAAAACGCATGAAACAGCGCCCGTTGGATCGCGATCTAACTCTCCAGATGCGTTTGATCGCGTGAAATTGTGGCCGTTATAACGCCTCCGTTTAAGCACGTGTTTGATCAAGGCTCGATGGTTTGCGCGTCCACGCGATCGACGCGTGTGATGCCGCCACGTTGCATGAAATCCAACCGTTATAATAACTTTTATTTGGCACGTGTTTTGATCAAATCAGGTGGTCCGCGTGTCCACCCGATCGGCATCCTCCGATCGCGATCCATCGCTCCTCGTCGCGCCACGTCACTTGCATTATTAAAGTCCGTGTGGATTAGTCCCACACGGAAATAAAAAAAGAGAATCGTCGGGTTTATAAGACCCGACGATTTAAAGGGTTAATAACCCTTCCCATATAGGGAGGGCTGAAGACCCATTTTATATATATAATAATAATAAAAATACTATATGTATAATGCGCCACGTAGGCGCTGCGCAAGTCCGCGTGGCGCTGCCACGTGGCCTTGCGTGCCACGTCGCATCCACGCAGGTCCCGCGCGAAAGATAAGCCCCTTGTTGTAATTTTTTTATTTATTTTAAAGCGGTTTTAAATAGAAAATAAAATCAGAAAAAATCTAGAAAATCCCTAAAAATTGTAAAAATCATAACTTTCAAAATACAACTCCAAATTCATTCAAATTTCTTTCATTTGATCTGAAATTTAATTATCTATCATTCTAAAAAGTCAAATTATTTAAATAACAAGAGATTTAATTCTTATTTTAAAAATACATTTATTTCTTTAAGATTTTATCTTTAGAAAATTAAATGAATGTTCATCAAAATGATTTCTCCTATTATTTAACTTTTAAAAACCGCTTATAATCTCAAGTAAAGATGGGTTATAAAATCTTTAATCTTTAATTCATCATAATTAACCCTAAATTAACGCATTTTGAGATTATAACATAAAATTGCATAGAATGATAGAAATGCACTCAAAGTATGATAACATGCACATAAATGTAATATTTTATGGCTTAATTTGCATTAATAATCGTGTTTTATCATGTTAAGATTGCATGTTATCACCACGTCGCCTCCTCATCGCGATCGTTGATCGCGATCGATCGGACGGTTCCGATTGCGCCATGTCACCTGCGCACTTTAAATATTCTAAAAATTTGATTTTACATTAGAAATATCGATTTTTAATTCCAAAAAAACCTTAGAAATTCATTAAAAATTTAGAAAAATTCTCGAAAAGTCCCTAAAAATTAGAAAATTCATAACTTTCAAAATATAATTCCAAATTACTTCAAATGTCTTTCATTTGATCCAAAATTTAATTATCTATCATTCTAAAAAGTCAAAATTAATAAATAATGAGTGGTTTAATTTATATTTCAAAAATACATTCATTTCTTTTCAGAATTTAACTTGGAAAATTAAATGAATGTTTATAAAAATGATTTATCTCATTATTTAACTTTTAAAAACTTATAGTCTCAAGTAAAGATGGGTTATAAAATTATTTATCTTTAATTCATGATAATTAACCTTAATTTTAAGTATTTTGAGATTATAATGACTTTTCATAGAATGATAGATAAATACTCGTAAATATGATAACATGCATAGGAATGAAATCATTTATGCCTTAATATGCATCGATAATCATGTATTATCATGTCTAATTAGCATGTTATCACATACCTAATGAGGGGATACATGTCCCCACATTCTAGCAAGTATGAACATTCCCCTCCAACACACCCCCCCCCAACCCCCCGGCCTTCCATGGGTCAATACTTTAGGTTCTCGTGTGTTTGGAGTAGTCCCCGGTCGTCGTCACCACCACATTAAATACTTTAGGCACTTTAGGTATGAATATAAGATTTAGTATAATAACGTGAATAATCAAAGCATTTGTTTGCCTTTGTATAAAGCTTATATCAAAGAAAAATGTCAAGACCAAATTACTCAGGTTTGAGAAATTCATGACTTGTCATGCCTTGTCAGATTTTTCATGCACCATGCTTTTGGTTGAGAGCCTTACGCATCCCCATTCACACATGCACATGCATACATACCAACACAATCACTCGCATATGGACGCATGCACACACATACCCAACTTTTGGGGTTGCATTCTGATGAACTCGAACTTGGTTGATTATATCGTTGTTGTGTGTTCTAATTCATTCAATACATTTATAATTCCTCACTTAGAACAGTAGTAAGCAAGGGTCGATCCTCAGGGAATCTAGGTAATGAGGGTTGAGACGAAAGTAGAAGAAGGGGTGTATTCCTATAGTGGAGGATATTTAGGAGTTAGAAGGAGAATTAAATAGATGTAATGGATGTAATTGGTGAGATTATATCTCTGTAGTACTAATTAGAGGAAAAGAGAGTAGAATTGGAAGGGTAGAGATCGATTGAAGGTGAGAAAAGAGAAGAAAAGGGGAGATGAAAGAGGGGAAATCGTATGGAGATGGATGATATGGTTTGGTATGATTTATGAAAACCAATGCAATAACCTACGATTAAAAATAGAAGAAAAAGGTCCTACATTATCCATGGAAAAAGGCTTACAAGAGAATCCCTCTTCAGAATCTTCCCACAAACCCCGTGTTGATGCCAATCCTAGGCCGGGTGGTGCTTGATTCGCTACGACGACGATCTCCTCTTGATCTCCTTCTCCAGAACAAACCTCAAGCATCCGATGATGCTTAGCTTGGGCCTAAGCTTCTCCCTTTCCTGCTGGTGACCTGGTGTCAAGAGAGAGCCAAAAAGACAAGAGAATTCGGAGTGGAGGAGAAGCTCTTTTTAGGAGTTAGGGCTTCCTCTCGATCCGACGATTGAGATTGATTTTCGGGAATTTCAGGAATCAGATGGAGATCTCAACCGTACAGATAGAAGAGCACGATGAGACGAGTACGTCCCTTTCAAAATTTCAGCCCAATCGGACGGTCGGATTAGGAGATATCAACATTTCTTCCCCGATTATTTCTGCCGTTGATTTGGTGATCTCTTGCGTCAGCAGCCCTAATCAATGAGCCTCTGTGATTGCGCCACGTCCTCACCACGCCGCCGCCAGATCTTCCCACGTCACCTGAAAGGTAAGTAATCTTAAAATAAATCATAAAAATAAGTAAGTGACTGGAATCGCGGCGATTAACTTTCGCCGCAGATTCCCCATTTAGCGCGAATAAGAGAGCGCCACGTCGCTCTCTTATTCTCGCTTCGTGGTCAACGATAACGGCGCGCCGCAGGTAAGCAAAGTTTTTTTAATATTTTAATCGTTAAAACGAAAACGACAAAACAAGGAAATAAACTAAACGACAAAACGGCGGAATTAAATAAACAAAGCGACGAAACGAAATAAACAAAACGACAAAACCGGAGTTGGCAAAACGACAAAACGACGGAATAAAATATAGTTTAATACGGTTTCCATTAGAGAAAACGACAAAATAAAGAAACTTAAAACAAAACGACGAAACTAAACAACTAAACGACAAAACTAAAACAACTAAACGACAAGACGGAGGATTATTAAAACGGCGGAAAAAAAACGCGTAACAGAAAACGACAAAACGAAGGAATAAAATAAACAAATTAGAAATGACGCCACCAGATTGCGACACGTGTCGCGATCTGGTGACTTCTACCTGACTTACCCTGTACTTCCGAAAATTGTAGATATACCCCTGACGCTCATAAATAGACAAGAAATGATTAAATTAATTAAACAAATGCCCTAAAATTCATTTAAATCATTTCTAAAATTCTAACATATATATATCTTGCTTTCACAATTCATTTCTTTGTCAGTTTATAATCAGAAAGAGGTATTTAAGTATTATCAAACCAAAGAAATTCCATAGAAGCATAATAAAGCAAGATTAAGCAATTTAAGCCTAATAACACATAAATTTATTCTTTTTCAAGCCAATTGTTCATGAAAACTTAGAGTTAAAGTTCATAGATTTATGTGTTATCACATTCACATACTTGTGAGCACATGCTACGGATAGACAATCTAGATTGATTTGACATCACTCCCAATTCCATCGGCATCCATACTCATTCTATGGCAACCCTTGACTTCATATTACTGCCAATGGTCAGAAATTGACTTCGTTGATCTAGATTACGAAAAGGATGATTAATTGATCCAGTCAATGATCAAGATTGACATACCCTTTCTGATCAGCCAAATTACTAATCGCATCATTGGATTGAGAAGCCAAAAATCCATTTTTCCCTTCCCCAAGACACACAAATGCAAACATGCATACATACATATATACATTACTACAAAAAAATACAAATATAAATGGATTCAAACATACGTGCATATATAAATACATAAATGAATATTAACATCCATACATACATATATACATGAATACATAAATACATGAATACATACATACATCTATACATATATGCATATATACATACATATACACATATACACATAGACACACAAATTTACATACATACATACTTACACGAATACATACATACCTACACGATGCACACATACCAACATACATGCAAACATACCTACATACATACATACATACATACATACATCCATACATGCAAATGTAGCAGAATCCATTGAATCGGATATTCAAATATTGAGGCACCAAGAACAGATGATCCTATCATCTGGTATGAATGAGAAAACATACTTATAGGGTTTCTGATAACATGCATTTATAACTTAAATTCTTATCTTATTTCACTCATATTTAAGCTTATTTTGTGTAATTATGATGCATGTTATCTTAATTTTATGAATTTTCTCCATTGGAATGCCATTCTACTAAAGTTCATATTTATGCATAAATTAGGGATAATTATATGCTTGATTGATGATTAATCTTTTTGCAAGATGAATTTTGCATATTTTCCCTGAGATACTTTGACTTTAGGAGATGATTTTAAGAATTAATTCCAAGGAAATGATGATTTGATGATTTAAAGAAGGAATTTCTAATGAAAGACTTGATATTATTCTCAATCCTTCTCATTTTCCTATTTAAATTATATTCTAGATGGCATGATGCTAAAATGGAAGAAAATTGTGATACAATGGAGAAAATTTGGATTAAAAAGGAGTTGAACAATTAAAGTTATGAATTTATTAAGTTTTTGCCCTTTTTCTGATTTTTATTTGATTTTAAAGTGTATTTTATAATTAAAAAAATCGAAAAGGGGGGTTTTTTATTCCACAGACCCCGCGGATGATGTGACACACGGAAGCTGACGTGGCGCGTGGGACCAGCGCACGGATGCGACATGGCACTGAGGCCATGTGGCAGGGCTGCGCGTGGCCCACGCGAGGCGCAGGTGGCGCGGACACGTGGCAGGAGGCCATGCGGGTCCACGCGGATGCCCGTGAGGGGCGCCACGTGCCAAGGGGGTTGGCAGGTGAAGGGCCCACGGGTTAGTGGGCCCTAGTAAGTATATTGGGGCGGTAACACAAATGCGTAACACCCCTCTATCTTTTATAGTGGCGATTTCCTATCTTTTATTCCGTGTGGGACTATGTCCCGCGGAATTTACCCTTTGCAGGTGACGTGGCCACACAGTGGGCGTTGGATGAGATCGCGATGCATCCATCGCGTAAACAAAGAGTCCACCAGATCAAGTAATGAAGCACATGCGTAAAATGGATACTTAAGTGAATGCGATGAACGGCTTACCTTAGGACACGTGGCGTCACGAGAAGCTCCCGATCGTCATCAAATCGAAGGCATTAAATGAAGCGGATGATCGCGATCAAACTACCATGATTAAACCCGATGGAAGATCATCCAAGGAGGATATGTGGACACATCTGGACTCACCTCGATGCAGCAGCGGCGATCAGACAGTGAAGAAGCAACGATCGCG
The DNA here is from genome assembly GCA_024174645.1 of Lemna minuta. Taxonomy (NCBI): domain Eukaryota; kingdom Viridiplantae; phylum Streptophyta; class Magnoliopsida; order Alismatales; family Araceae; genus Lemna; species Lemna minuta. The sequence continues at coordinate 3,950,430 of CM044119.1, read as the reverse complement.
TGATCAAAGCTCACGATCGCGAGATCGTGGTTCACGATCGTGAAATTGTGGAGACACATGGAGTCTTCAATCTTCATCAGATTGCCATCAATTGAAGTGAATGTGGATCACATCATGGGCCATGCTTCCGAAGGATTAGCTCGATCGGACGGTGATGATTCCATCGTGGAATGGACGGCTAACGTTAATTGCGAGGAAATCCCTTTAACAACCGATGTTCTTCCCCTTATTTCTTAACTTTTGATTCATTCATGAAGCAATTAAGCAAATTTGCAGCAAAAATCTTAAGTTCTTCGTGATCCCCCCGCATTTAGACTCAATTGCGAAGCAATTGGAGCGGGATTGATCGCGAATTTCCTCTTGATTTCATCGAATTTTCCCCTTGAATTCCGAACGTCCGCGAGGAAGAAATCGAGCAAATTCGCTTCAATCCACGTGAATTGAAGCCCCATTCTTGCGGAAATCAGGTTAGTAGTGAGATTCAATCAATTATCCAGTGGTAATTTGAGTTTTTATTAGATTTATAACTTTAATTTCACAAATTTCTTAGTGTTCTTCATTTTCCCCAAATTTTAGTCGAATTTTTTTTCTGATTTTGAAGATAAGATATCTCTCTGATTATAATTCCAAATCACTCGATTTTTGTTTCATTGGATTTCTCTTTTCATCAGCTTTCCGTGGATAGCAAATTCATCGAATTCTGAGTTCATTTAATGCTTCAATTTAACAATTGACCGAGCACTGTTCATTTTTCATCATAATTTGAACGTTGACTTTTGGAGTCAATTACTTTCAAAATACAAATCAGAATTCGACCATTTTGGTCTCTCTAGATTTCTCTGGTTCTTAGCTTTCCATTGATATATAAATTTCAAGATTTAGATATCATTTAACCAGTCAATTTGAAGATTTCGTCAGAGGTGTTCATTTCGGGGATTTTCTGATCTTTGATTTTCAATAATTCATAATAAATCCATTTCTTCTCTAAAAATCACCAATTTTATATCAATAAATTCCATTTTCTCTATAGTTTCTGAATATATAATTTTCTTTTGAAACCTTTTTTTCTCTGATTTTACAGAACACCGACTGTTAGTCAAAGTCAACGCCTTGACTTTGACTTTTGACTTTTCTCTGTCAAATCCGAGATTTCAAATCTTAAAATTTCTTATTTAGTATATTTATAGCATTTCTATTCATCATATCTTATTTTTACTTCTTTAAAACCTCTTTCAAACCTAAGTTTGACCAAGTCAACTATGCAATTAAAGTCAACCTTGCTCTTTGTGGTTCGACCCGATACTTACACATTACTTGATTTTATATCTTTATCTTTGTGAGTTTGGATTTATAAATTTTCTTTGACCGATGTTTGTGTGTTTTAATGACCGCACTAAAACGCTTCATCAAAATGGCGTCGTTGCGGGGGAGCATGCGTTATTAATTTTATTGCTTGATTTCGTGGTTATATTTAGGTTTCTGTTTTCTATTGTTTACTGTCCTGTAGAGAATTTATCAGATCCTCTCAGTGGTGGAAAAGGTATAGTGAGGTAAGATTACCTAGTTGTGCTCACTATTTGATAGTTTTGGTGCAAATTTGGTAATCTATTGTGTGTTTTTCACTTATTTGAGGCATCAATATTGAAATATCTGAGATTCATCCTCTGTTATCAGTGACTTATTAGTATTATTATCTTTAGTGGTGTGATTTTTGATAGTGTGTAGCTTGATCTATCTTTTGGTGGAGTAAGTGAAGCACTTTTCATTTGGACATCACCCTTTTCGTCTAACTATTTTCTGAATTTCTTATATATATACTTGCTGTTCTGTGATCTTTTTGGATTTAGATATAAATAGGCATCCTAGGAACCGAGGAGGATGACAAGGACATTAGAATCCGCGACCCACAAGGCATACAAGGAACAACGCCTTGTATGAGGACCTCTTCGCTACATCCAATCATTCTAGAGCTCCATCAGAGGCCTCTAGTGATTCCCTTCCAGCCATCGCCACACCATTGCGAGGAGAGCCGATAGACGCCCCTCTTCTTGCCGAGATAGTGAGACGACGTCTTAGCGATTACGCAAGACCGGTCGTCCAAAGGCAGACTACGCAAGTCAATGCGCCTCTTCAACGAGGTACGAATTTTAAAATTGACTCACATATTCTTGGCCTTTTGCCCACTTTTCATGGAATACCATCGGAGGACCCATATCGACATGTGGACGAGTTCAGCCAGGTGTGCGAATTCAACTAATTCCACAATGTCCCCTCTAAGACGGCCAAGATGTGCTTCTTCCCCTTCACGCTTAAGGAAAGGGCAAAGGAGTGTTTTTTCACCTTGGGCCGTGAGTTCGATTCATGGAGAGACATGGAAGACGCATTTTTGCGCAAGTACTACTCGATAGGTAAGACTAGTGCCGTGAGACGCACCATACGCGAGTTCTCACAAGGGTTGGGTGAGGTTTTCTATGAGGCATGGGAGAGACTTAGGGATCTCTTGAGATAGTGCCCACATCACGCTATACCTAAACATGAGATTACTCAAATTTTTTATGATGGTTTAGGTGCACCTGATAGATATTTTCTTGATGCCGCTAGTGGAGGCACATTCATGAGAAAGTATGAGGATGAAGCCCTCGAGTTGATGGAGTTGGTGGCGGAGAATAGCCATCATCATGCGGCTAAATCCTTCAGAGGACGGAGTGCTCCCGCTAAGGGAGGGATGTTGGACACGAAGGCGGCAGAGACATGTATGATTTTAGATAAGATTGAGAAACTGATGGAAGCACAGAACTTGATCATGGATTCGCTTAAGATCCGACCGGGTTTTGATGGCCTCGCGCCAGTTTCACACGTTGATGTCTCGCCGTGTTCACATTGCTCTAGTTTTGAGCACGCAGAGCTAGATTTCCCCGTGATGGCAATCCAAGGTCCATTTCCATTTCGGCCAAACCCTACTACATATCCAGGTTTGAGCCAGGCGGGTAGGTCAAACTACCTGAATCAGGGTTATTTTAGTTTTCATAACCCTACTTATGCGCAGCAGCGTAACGGGCAGCACACTCCATATCATCAGCCCTATGGATCCGCGCCGCAGAGTATGGGGAACCCGAGGCCGACATCTTTCGCCCCCGGTATTCCCCGAGCGGTCACACCGCCACCGGCACCTTCAGTTCCACCTCCGGCACCTTCAGTTGACCCAGTCATGAGTGCATTAGCACAAATGATGAGTAAACTGAATGAGTTTAGCAATCGACTTGACCGAGTCGAAGGGGCTAAAGCCCAATGCTCTGATGCTTCTACTGAGCAAAGGAAGGGTAAGCGTGTTGAATTTATAGATCAATTACCTTCCCAACCTTTGGAAAATCCCAGGAATGTAGGTCAAGCATCGTCGAGCCGCACTCATAATGTGAACGAAGTTCACATTGATAGTGCATCGTAGGAGGCACATGCCATATCGGGCCTACATAGCGGCAAGGTCTTAGTGGATCCTCATAAGGACCACAAGCGCCACAAGGACCCGCTTGAGGAGAGGGACGATCGTCCATCTCCCACGATTATTCCGGAGGAGGACTCCGAGGATGAGGAGGCACCCGATGAGGAGAGTAGGGCAGAGCCCAATCCCGAGGTTTACAAACCTCCAGTGCCATATCCTCAGCTATTGAGCAGGCCTAGAGTCCCTACGAGTGATAGTGATGATACATTATTAGAGGCTTTCAGGCAGGTTACTATCACCATCCTATTAGTAGATGCCATCCAGCATATTCCATCCTACGCAAATTTCTTGAAAGGACTTTGCACCCCTATGAGGAAGCCGAAACGTATCCATATGAGTGAGACCATTAGTTCTATCATGTTGAGTATGTTTTCTCGTAAGAAACATGATCCGGGAGTTCCCATAATTAGTTGTGAGATAGGGGGTAGGACTTTCACTTGATCTCTCCTCGACACGGGGGTTGGTGTCAATATTCTCCTGAAGGGAGTATATGACATTTGTCCACTTGGCGAGTTGCAGCCATTATTTATCGAGCTGAGCTTAGCGGATGGATCCGTGAGACGACCTCACGGCGTGGTGGAGGATGTGATAGTTAAGGTCGAAAACTTCTACTTTCGGTAGACTTTTATTATCGTGGATATGAAATCCACAAAGGACTTCACCGACTCTCTCATCATATTAGGGAGACCATTTTTAGCTACCGCGAAAGCGATCACGGATTGGGGCAAGGGGGAAGTTATATTTCAAGTTGGAGATAGCACGATGAAGGTGAGCATCAACAAGTTGATGCGACATCCTTCACATGAGTCCGATGAGGTAGGCGCCGTCGATATTTATGAGGATCCGGAGATCTTGAGTTGTAATCGAGGAGACGATGGCGGCTATTGAGGACAAGAGCTTTGAGGAGCCCGAGGATGATCCATTTCCCTCCGGTGAGACGACACCCGAGCTAAAACTGCTACCTTCTATGCTAAAATATGCTTTTCTTGATCATCATTGTGCTAACCCCGTTATTATATCCTCGCAGCTAGATCAGGACCAAGAGGAGAGATTATTGGCGGTCTTGCGAGAGAGGAAGGAAGAAATCGGATAGAATTTGTCGGACCTTAAGGGAATTGATCCCTCTTTGTGCACGCATCGCATTTTCCTAGAGGAGGACTCTCATCCCTCTAGAGAGATACAAAGACGGCTAAACCCTGAGGTATGGGATGCCGTTAAAAATGAAATCCTTAAATGGCTTAATGCAGGTATCATATATCCTATCTCTAACAGTCCATGGGTCAGTTCGGTGCATGTTGTCCCCAAGAAGGCGGGGATCACCGTGACGACAAATGACAAGGGCGAAGAAATTCATATGCGTCTTCCGACGAAGTGGAGAGTATGCATCGACTATCGGAAGCTTAATGCGGCGACGAAAAAGGACCATTTCCCCTTGCCATTTATTGACCAAATTCTTGAGAAGCTTTCAGGTCAAGGATTTTATTGCTTCCTAGACAGCTACTCCAGGTATAATCAGTTAGCCATACACCCCGATGATCAGGAGAAGACGACATTTACATGTTCATTTGACACATATGTATTTCAGCGCATGCCATTTGGACTATGTAACGCCCCTGTCACATTCTAGAGGTGCATGCTGGTCATCTTCTCTGATTTTATAGGAGAGAGCATGGAGGTCTTCATGGACGACTTTAAGTTTTCATGCCCAGGTTTAGATTAGATTTAGATAGGTAATTAGAGTTTAGAAATCGTAAAATTTATCATTTCGCCCAAATTTGATCCTGGATTTTTGCTGATTTTCGAACAAAGATTTCTCCCTGATCTTAAGTCCAAATCATTCAATATTTTATTTCATTAGATTTCTTGTTCCATCAGCTTTCTGTCGATTTTGATTAGTAAAATTTCATAAAAATTTGACCCCTCAATTTGACGTTTGACCAATGGTTGTTCATTTTCAATCCAAATTTGGGCGTTGACTTTTGAGGGCAATTACTCTTAAAATACAAGGTGAAATTGATCATTTTGGTCTCTCTGAAATCCTCTGGTCATAATCTTTCTATTCATATGTGAATTGCAAGATTTGGACATCATTTGGTTAGTCAATTTTATGATTTTGACCAAGATCTTTATTTCGGGATTTTTTTATTATTGATTTTTAATAAATCATAGTAAATCTAATTCTTCTCTAAAAATCATGTATTTTATATCAAAATATAATTTTGATATATTTTTTGAAAATATTTTTTTAATATTTTCTCACCTCTTTCCTCTCTGATTTTACAGAAACTCAAAGTCTAGTCAAAGTCAACGCTTTGACCTTGACTTTTGATTTTTCTTCTCAAACATATATTTTAAAATTCTTAAAATCACTTCTCTTATATAGTAATATCCTTTACATTAATAACATATCACTTCCAATCTTAAAAACTGTAATTAGACCTAAGTTTAACCAAGTCAACTTTTCGATAAAAAGTCAATCGTGTTGATGCAGGATGGGGGTGTGAAAACCCTCGTGCCTGATCAATGTAACCAAGGTCGACTGGAGATAGCTGGTCAACCCTAGCCTATGGGTACGCGAGTCCTAGACCCTAAGTATGATATCTAGCCTAAACCTAAGTGTAGGCAAGTGTGCCGGTCAGCGAAGTCGATTCCGGGTTACCCGGGAAAACACGCAATGATGGGTAGGGTGAGATCCTCTCGAGCCACATCCGGAGGCGTGGAGAGGCTCGTCATGGAGTAGCCGAAGCTGCCGCTCACGCTCAGTGTCGGACTTGATGTACGCGTCAGGAGTCTTGAACCTATACTCGTACTACCCTGCCTAAGTCGTCCGACAGTGGTGAAGACGAGTAAAGGAAATGCTTAGAAAAGTATTTAATCTTTAAAATGAGGGGTTGAAGCTAACCTGCGGGGCGCGTGCCCGGTCGGTCGTGATGAAGGAGATCGTTGTAAGCGGCACCGACGGTCAGCAGAAGTAAGCCTAATCGGCGACGTCACAATCAGGGCGGAATTCTCTGCGTGGGGTATGGATAGGCGTGCGGACACGTGGGCAAATTGTGCGGACGTGCGGGTAGGGCGCGAGGGCATGGGAGCATGGCGCGCGGGCGAAGCACATTGACACGCGCCGGGCGCGCGGTCCCGTGGGCAGGGCGCGGGATCACACAAACTGGGACAGAGCAAGGACCCGGGCCACGCGTGGACACACTGCTGCGACTGGGGAGGGCCAGCTGCGAGTTGCAATGGGCAATGGTGGCCCCATGTGCGCGCGGATATGCAGATGGGCGGTCACGTGCTGGAGAGGCCGCAGGCGAGGAAGTTCAAGGACTTCGAGCGTTGACCACAGGCGCGCGGAAAGCCAAATTCTCCCCAGCAGGCACTGCGTGCGGTCATCGTCTGGAGAGAAAGGGGCCAGGCAAGGTCGCGCGAGTGGACTCGGGTCGGGGCTGGGGAGGACCTCCCTGGATAACGAAATGAAGGGAGGGTCAGGGGAATCGGGTGCTCACGGGGAAGAGAGGGATTGTGGAGTGGAGGCGGGGAAGGGATGCCGCAAGGCGAAGTGGTGGAATTCCGCGGGATTCAATGGGGAAAGCCTGACACGTCGTTGGGTTTGGCAGGGATGGAGAGAAGAGGATGACTTGGCTCAGGGGCAGTGAATTTCGCGGAGTGAGTGTGGTAGAGGAGAAGAGGAGAGAGGGAGACTGGGCATCTGTCGGAATCGCACGGTGATTGGGCGAGGACGCGGGAGGGAAGTGAGGAATTTCGTGCGCGAATTCGTGCACGATCGATTTTAGTGAGGGGCAAAGGAGCGAATTCGCGGGGTAGTGTTGCGGAGTCGGCAGGGTACGGAATTGAATTCGGCAGGCAAGGGAATTCGGGGGAGGGAGATGGAGAGGGAGAATTCGGCGGAAGGGCAGGGAAAATTCGGGAGGGGAGAAGGCGGACCTGCGGGTAGGTGACGCGAGGGGACGATGGGAGAGTTGGAGAGGACGAAATCGTAGGTAGAGAGAGAGGGGAGTCGGGTTGAATTCCCAGCAGGGCGTCGGGTGGAATTCAGGAGGAACAGGGTCGCGATGAGAGGGAGGAGAGGAGGGGAAGTCGGGATGGATGGATGGATGAAATTCGAGAGGGGTAGCGGAATTCGGCGGGACGCCGGGGTGAAGAAGGTGGGCGTCGGGAGAGAGAGTGGACGTGATCGTCGAGGAGGGAAGGGCTGAGCGACCGGGCGAAATCAGCAGGGGAGATGGGTGAAGGCTTAATTCGGTAGCTCGCGACTTCCACCCGAGCGAACTCGCAATTCGCGATCCGCAATTTGCGAACTCTCAAATTCGGCAATACGCGAGTACGATTCCGCGCTCCTGGGGGTGGGGCGTTTGGAGGACTGGCGGAGCAACGGAAAAACGGGGGGAAGGGGATGTGGACGTGGATGGCAAGGCGACGGGCGGGGTTGGCGATGGTCGCGGAAAGGTGAGACTGCTGGGCGACGGAAATCGGAAGGAGGAGTTCGGGGCGCGGAGTTCTGGTGTGAATTGCGGAAAGGTGAGGGGTGTCTTGCGGGGCGTCGGCTAGGTTTTGATAGGGCGTTGCCGAAATTCGGCTGGGCGAAGGGACGAGGGAGAGCAGTGGTAGCGCGATGGGTAGGGGAAGCGATGGTGCAGCTGACAGGAAGGTTGGGAGTGGGGGAGCAATGTGGACGATGGGAATTCAGAGTGGGATAGAGAGTCGACGGAAAGGGAGAGCTTCGGCTGTCGGGAAGAGGAGGAGATGGGGAAGCGGGATGGGAAGTTCCAAGGAAACAAACTTGGGCGATTGGTGGAGGGAAATTCGATCGGGCGAGTGGTTGAAGTTGATTCCAGAATAGGTAACACACGACGGCAGGGAGGAAGACGCGGCAGGTGGAATTCTGCGGAGGGAGATGATCTGAGGATGGAACGGGAAGGGGGAATGCAATGGTGGAGATGCGTTGATGCAGGAGAAGGGGAAGCGGCACTGGGCAGCGGCGGGGGCGGAGCAAGGACTGCGGCAGCGGCTCAAGGGCAGCGGCGGTGCTTGGTCGGCGGCGGCGGTTGCAGCAACGGCGATGATGACGTTGGTATCTGGGATCGGGGCAAGGAAAGGTGGCGGCGTCGGCGGCGGGCACGGCGGCGCCATGTAGGCGTGCGGCGGCTGACATGGCAGCGTCACGTAGGCGTGTGGCGGCGGCGGTAGGTCTCCTTCCCCGACCTTCCGTGAGCAGCCACTTGAGAGGGAATTCACTCCTTTTGTCTTCAAATGATGGCTAGGGTTTGTTGGGGGGTCCCTTTCCCTCTTATAGAGCCCAAAATGGGCCGAGAGGGGAAAGGGCCCACTTGAGGCCCACAACCCAAAACCTAAACATACTCATAGAAATAAAAGGTTCACAAAGAAGAAGGGCTTCACGGATAGGATCCCCAAAAGGGAAGAACCCAACCGAAAGCCTAAAAGGGAGAGTGAAATAAGCGAGGGCCCGCTTAAACACGTGCGGGTCAAAAAGTTCACAATAAAGAAAGAAGATAAGTAGATATATCCACGCGCGCGAAAGGGCTCCTCCGGCGCCGTGATATCGTGTCTTGGTGGCGATGGATGTCGTACGCCACCACGTATTCTCTATAGTTTGACCCTATCTTTTCATTGTACTTGATTTCATATTTTAAATCATTGAGAGTTCAGAATTATAAATTTTGTTTGATCGACGATCGTGTGTTTTAATGACTGCACTAAATTGTACCCTCAATGTCTGTGCGGCCTTCGAGAAGATAAATCGAAGAGACACGAGAGAAATCATCTACAAGAAGTATATACTAATAAAATCCTAATATATATGGCACTTTAGAAGGTCCCCACACATCACAATGAACAAGATCAAAAAAAGCTTTACTTGGAATAGAGTCTAAGTAGGGGTTGGAGGCCTGAAAATGATTGCCTAGTTGACATGACTCACACTCAAAGGATGAAATAGAAAACCATGGGAGAGCTTGTCAAAGTTTTGAGATATCGGGGTGGCCAAGTCGTCGATGCCACTGGAATGTAGAATCGATTGAGGAAAAGGAGACAAGAGAGCCCAACTGGAAGATGATCAGGGACAAGCTCATAAAGTCCACGTCCAGTTTTGCGCTCCAAACCAATCCTCTTCCCCATCCGCAGATCCTGAAAGGTGCAATGGTAAGGAAAGAATGAGACGGAACAAAATAATGCTTTGGTGATGGCGCGGATAGATAAGAGGTTGACAAAGAAATTGGGAACATAAAGGACTTGAGATAACTGAAGTGAGGAGGTTGAATTGGCCTTGCCATGTCCCCAACAAGACAAGCATGACCATCCTTAATAGAAATATAGGAGGGTTACGATAATTTGGATAAACGTGTAAGTAGGAATTGTGTACCTGACATATGGGCAGATGTCCCCAAGTTAATGATCTAAGAGTCCAACGAAGAGGCAAGTAAGGCAATACCTGAGCAAGAGGTCAATGCCTAATACAACGAGTGAGCTAGAGGAGTGGTGGGGACACCTCAATACCAAGAGAAGCATCCAAGGAGGCAACAAATCATTATACATTAAGGATAAATGCAAGGATTGGGTGTCATCCATATGAAGTAAATAACATGCTGATCCTAACGAAGAAGTTCAAGAATCTATCATTAGAAGACATTTATATATCAAAAGACTTTGAAGACATGAAGAGGAGAAAGCCCATGAAGATGGGGGTGCCACCCCTTAATCCTTAGAATCCTTAAAATACTTCCCTTGACTTGACCAAACCCCCCTACTCTTGACTTAAAACATTTAATTTTGAGCCTTTGACCAAGTCAAACCAGTTTCCTAAAATTTAGGGAACCCCTTGGCCAAGTCAAATCATCTCCCTAAATTATAGGAAGTAATTTTAGATCCCCAAATTTCAAGTTATTTGCATCATAGATCCTTCTTTGACCAAGTCAACTATAACCCATGATTTTCAGGTAGATTACTATACCCAAATTACCCCTAAATTTTCCACCAATTAAAACCCTCCTCGTGGCACCCCTGACATCTTGACAAGTGGCTTTTGGAGGCATCCTTTCAAGAGGGTCAAAATTTCTCCTCAAAAGGTGGCACCCCTTGAAGAGACACACCCCTTCAAGGGTTGAACAATTCTCTCTATTCCCCTATTTATGTGGATCTTGTGAAACTATCTCTCATAATTTGAAATTTGAATAAGTTTGAAGTTTTGTCGTTCCCTCACTCTTTCTCTCTCATCCTCCATGAATCCCCCCCCTACTCTCTCATTTTTTCTCATCCACACACCAATCCACAACTTTTCCCTCTCCATCCCTCTTCTTCTTCCTCTCCACAACACACACCATTCATTTCTCATTTCCCCTTCCCATTCTTCTCCTCCTTCCCTCTTTCCACCATTCCTCTTCATTCCCTTCTCTCTTTTCTCTCAAAGCAAGGAGTAATCAAGAAGGAGATTTCAAATTTTGCCCCAACAAGGTCACATCATTCAAGAATCTCCATCAAGATACTCTCATTCCTCTCATTTTGTGTGATAGATCATCCTTCTCCCAAAATCTCTTGCTCTTAGGATTTGTGTGAACCCTAAGATAGCCTCTATCCATATATTTGGGTATTCATGCACATTGGTTGTGAAATTCGGTCTGATTCATTGAATAGAAACTCCACTTCAAGGTTATTAAAAACGATCTCTCTCCTCTCCAATTGTGGGATTAACCCTAAGGAGTTCAAGGTCACCAATCTTAAAAATTCACAACATCCCTCTGTCGAAACACCATCCCTTACACTTCTGTTTGATAAATTTTGATTCTCCTATTTTCTCCCACATCAAGGAGCTCTAGGTGTCTACTGAAGCTTCATAAGACTATCATAGTCCTCCCTAGATATAGTCATCATACCCGAGGGTGAAGAGGAAGAAGTATGAGTAGAGACAGAATTGACAACCCAATCAGGTTTGTCAAACTTCTGCCAAAAATGATTTGAACGATGATTAGTTCATCAGCAATGCTCACATGAAGGGAATGGCTGGACAGTATGCCATTGATCACGTCCTCGATTGCACCCTCAACCACCATTTATGTGGTGCCCCTTTCCCTTGGAATTGGAAGATAGAAATCACGTAGAGTAAGATGATGCAAGGGGGGAGGCGTACGTGATGGTAAAAGAGGAGTCGGGGTTTACACCTAGATAGCAGAAGAGAAGGTCATGGTGAGAGTCGGAAGGCGAGTCTCATTCAATATAGATCCTTGAATCCGAGAGAAGATCAAGGTGTCAAGGCCTCCAAGAAAGATAATAACAGTAAGCTTTTCTTGATAATGACATTTAGTCGTAAGATCAATTGTATATGGCTGATACAACTCATATTGAGTGAGAAGTCCACGAATGTTGGCATAATAGTCTTGAAGGCGACGTCGTGAATACTTCACCTTGAACGACTGCTCATATACCTCAACGATTCAGGAGATAGTAGACTCATAGCCATACATGGAAGCCCATTCATCCTAGATCGCTTTGGTAAGTGTAATGAGATGCATAGGCTCACTAATCGAAGGACTATGATCCCCGATGAACCACAATGTACGACTAGGATCCCCAAATAGGGGAGGGTTGTTAGTGAGAAAAGAGAGACAACCATGAATATGTAGAAAACATTAGAAGCTAGTATACCAAGTGATATTATTTGTCTCGTTGAAGATAGTAAATGGACTCGAAGATGGTGGACCGAATGTATTCATTGAAGAAGATGGTGGACGAATCTATTCATTGAAGAAGAGGAAGCCAAGATTGGTTGTAGTGCTTGGTCAGGAGTAATGATCAGCGTTATAACCGAAGTAGGGGGAGAGTCCTCATTCACCATAATCTTAAGGTGGTGTTGATGAAGTAGACTTGCACGGTCATACGGATAAACATCAAAACAATTACCAAAATCACCAATTTAGAGAAATAATTATAAATTAGATAGTATAGAGGTGAATAAGGGTCGAATCCACGGAGAATTAAGATATTTTTTAAATATTCTTTGAAATGAGGTGAAAAATTAGGGATTTTGATCTTTTTAGAAAGATAACTCGAAGGCAAATCCACAGAATCAAAAATTCACAAAATTTGAATCAAGATTCGTAGAGGAATCAACGAGCGAATTAGATATAAATTTACGAACGAAAAGATAGCGAAAAACTAAAATTTAAATTTAAATTGTCTTAATCTACTATTTGAAATTGAAATATAATGTTATAAGAATAAATATTAGGACAAAATTACAATTTCTACCCAAGATAGCGCTCGAATTGATTCAATTGCTTGCTGGATCAAAGGCTTTTTATTCCGCGAATTCGAAGACAATTGGTGGCATTCAAGAATCGATTTCTGTCTATTCGCTCAACAAAATCTCACTTTCTACCACTCCTTGGATGCAGAAATGAGTCTATAAAAAGAAGAAAGTGAGAGATTCAAGGATGGTGGTGTCTATACAGTTTGATTACTTGAAAACATCCAAGAGTGATTCACATCGTTGAAGAACATCTCAATTTATAGGCAAAATAGGGCGTGGCCATTGGATTTGACTCTTAATATTCAATCAACAGCTTAGATGAAACACTTGGATGTGAATCATTGCCATTAATTCGCGTCCGTTGGATGGGAGATGAAGCGCCTAGATTTCATCATGTCGCTTGTGAAGAAGAATTGTTGCTTGATTGTGTCTATCTGATAGAAAATTGACATTCGAGATATTGCTACGCGTCCATCAAAGTCCATCGGGTACATTTAATCCCACCCGTTATAACTCTTCAGATCAATAGCTAAGATTAAAATGTTTAAAAATGAATTGTTGCCTAATAAGATTGTGTCGCGTACCCCTTCACTTAAGTGAAGATCGACGATCGCGATTTAATACGCGAATCGTACGCTCCACATTTCGTCACGTCACCTACGCACAAAAACAAAGAAAACATAGTCCCACATGAAGAAAATGAGAAGAAATGTGAAAGTATATAACTCTTGTGTACATAATAAGACAACAAAAATCTTCAAAAGGGTGCTATTTCATTATTCATACACACACGCGCACACACATGCTCACACGCGCACACACACGCATGGACATATACACGTGTGTGACATGTGACGTTCTCATACGACGCCACGTGACGCCGCTATTTTGTCCACGCCGCATCTGCTGCCACATCAGCATGCAATAAAAATAATATTTTTATTCAGTTTAATTCAAAAATAAATCGAATTAAATTTATAAAAAAATCAAAAAATTTCAAAAAAATCCCTGAAAATTAGAAAATTCATAACTTTTAAAATGTAACTCTAAATTAATCCAAATTTACTTTTTTGGATCAGAAATTAAATTATCTATGATTATAAAAAATTTAATAAATAACAAGAGAATAAATTTTTATTTCAAAAAATACACTCATTTGTTTTAAAATTTACAACTTAGAAAAATAAATGAGTGTATTAAAAAGTATTTTCTCTTATTATTTAACATTAAAACCGAACTATAATCTCAAATTAAAATGGGGATAATCTAATCTTAAAAATATTTCTCTTAATTTATTATAATTATCCCTAAATTAGTGCATTTTGAAATTCATCCCCCTTAAGCGATTATCTCTCCACCACTTGGATTTCTACCCATTCCATCTCTCACATGTCATCCCTTTGAACCACTAATTATCTTTATTATGGAGGTTGTGAGTTCAACCCCATTGGAACCATCATCACCATCACCATCACATCTAGTTGACACTTGCCCAAGTCTAACCATCGCTTCTAACTATAAACCTCATCAAAAATTGATCTTGATCTTCTGATTTCTAAACAAAAGGTTAAGTGCTCTTAAACCTAACGCCCAAGTCTAGATCTTTTATGATGATCATACTCACCTAAATTTTCAACCTTTTCCCTATATATATAATTTTATTTGGTTCCCAATAAATTTTCTCAAGCTCTCCAAATACCTAAGTGAAAAACTACTATGGAGTGGGAGGTTAGTGTCTTACTAGAACATGATGTTGGGTTTTGAGGTCGATAAACTTTCTAAAATTTTGATCAAAAACATCAAATGCAACAGAATACATTCAATTGGATATTCAAAATATCAAACCACCAAGGATAGATGATCTTGTCATCTATTCTATAGGAGAAAATAAACTTACAAGGTTTCCTTGAAGGAGTTCTTGAAGCTATTCAAGTGTCTAGCCTCTAGCGGTATCCACACAAGGTCCGGATAATTGGGTCTCCTCTTCAAAGCTCTTCACCAAGAGAGAAAGAGAAGAAAGGAGAGAATTCCGAAAAGGCTTGCGCGGGTACCTAATAACATGCATATTTAACTTGAAATACTACCATATTTAACTGATATTAATGCTTCTTTTATGTAATTGTGATGCATATTATCATAATTTTATAAATTTTCTCCATCGGCATGCCATTTTACTAAAGTTCATATTTTTGCATTATTTAGGGTTAATTATGTTTTTTATTGATGTTTGACATTTTTCAAGGTCAAACAATTAGAAATTAACAATTTTTCTAGATTTTATTTTGACTTTAGTTGATGATGTAAGAAGAAATTACAAGAAGAGAATGATGGGATGAATCAAAATAGAACTTTAAAGGGTTGACTTAATATTATTTTGAATTCATCTTATTTTCTTGTTTAGATTTATATTTCAGGTCGCAAGGGATTAAAGATAAACAAATTTTTGATCCAATGGAGAAAATTTGAGGCAAAAAGGAGTTCTAGAAATGAAGTTATGAATTTTTGAGGATTAATAATTTTTTCAGAATCTTTAATGATTTTACAGGAATTTTTAGAGTTAAAAAATCTCAAAAAATTTACGCGATGTTCCTGCACAAGCTGACGTGGCATGATGCGGACATGTGGCGGCATCATGAGGGTCGACACGGACCAACGTTGGCATCTACGTGGCGCGGAGGATAGATTGGGCAAGTCGTTTGGGCCCACTGGTATAGTGGGCCTAGGTAAGAGGATAGGGGGGCGTACTAAGGCCTAGTGGGTGATGCAACCGCTTATGAGAAGCGGCCCTTATATACACAATATTTTCATTTGAATTCTTTTGTGTGCGACTAAGTTTTTATGACTATGTGCAGGTGACGTGGCAGCCCGAGAGGCATTGGAGCAAAGCGCGCGGAAGATCGCACGTCGATCTGGTGGATCTCGGTCCACTTGATCCCAATCAATCGCATGTGACTAATTCGCAACCGTTGATCTTATTAGTGAAATCCGACGGTTGTGATTTAATCTAGCACTCGGCGAATCATGGAGCGACACGTGGCTGCTCAACAACGCTCCAATGAAGATCAGACATAAAAAATCGACAAAGTGCGCCCGTGTTGGGGGATCGTGTCCACTTATCGCACGCAACGTGAACACATTGTGACCGTTTAATCATTCTTCAACAAATCGAATGGCTCGGATTTTTTGCGATGAATTCTCTATAAATTGATATTCTCTCTTTTTAATCCAAAACTTTTGATTGAAACGTGGTGAAATTAAGCATTTTTGGTGGAAAATCTTAAGTTCTTCGTGATTGTCTTGCATTCTAGACTCAATCTCAGATGGATTGAGCCAAGTTAATCACGAATTATTGCGAGAAAATGTTTGGAATTTGCCCCTTGAATGTCGAATGCATGACGAAGAAGGAATCGGATAAATACTCAATAATCAAAGCAATTTGAGGCTCAGTCTTCACGTCAATCGGGTTAGTAGTGTGATTCCTTCATAATCCTTGAAATTTAAATAGTTTAGATTAGATTTAGATAGGTAATTAGAGTTTAGGAATAAATTTTTTTTTCATTTCGCCTAAATTTGATCTCGGATTTTTGTTGACTTCGAACAAGGATTTTTCCCCTGATCTTAAGCCCAATTTGTTCAAAATTGGTTTCATTCAATTCCTTGTTCAATCAGCTTTCCATAGATATCTGATCTGTTGATTTTCACCAAGGTTTGACCATTCAATTTGATGTTTGACCAACTGCTATTCAAAATAAATCCGAATTTGGGCATTTACTGTTGAGGGCAATTACTCCTAACATACAAGGTGAAATATGATCATTTTGGCTTCTTTGGAATCTTCTGATCGTAAGCTTTCTATTCATATAAGATTTTCTAAATTTGGATATCATTTTATAAGTCAATTTCATGATTTTGACCAAGATCTTCATTTCAGGAATTTTATGTTTATTAATTTTCAGTAAATCATAGTAAATCCAATTCTTCTCTAAAAATTATAATCTTTATATCAAAATCCTCCTCTTTCTCTCTAGTTTCTGAAAATATAATTTTTGTAATATTTTATAACCTTTTTCCTCTCTGATTTTACAGAAAAATCAATGCTTTGACCTTGACTTTTGAATTTTGACTTTTCCTCTCCAAATCTTTTTCAAAATTCTTAAAATGTATTCTCTCATCTATTAGTACTATTTATATTTATAATATATCATTTTCATTTATTACAAAGACTAATTAGACTTAAGTTTGACCAAGTCAACTCTTCGATAAATGTGCTCTGTGTCAATCGACTCGATTTCATCGCCGTACTTGATTTCTGATTTTTAAATCATCGTGAATTTGTAATTATAAATTTTTTTTGACCGACGATCATGTGTTTCAATGACCGCACTAAATCGTTTCATCAGTACCTTGAGTTGTGGTCGTTCTACCCTTATTTATAGACATTTGGTATGAGGTTTTTTCATAAAAACCCTCATAATTATGTTTATATCCACCAACATCTATAGACCTTATGTGGGTGACCCTCTAGGTCCATATATCTCACTAGTTAATAACTATATAGACCAAATAACACCTTATTGGCCAACCTTAATTAATTATCCACATCTACATATAGATTAATTAATCAATGATCAATTTAGCCCAATCAATAGGTTGAATTTCTAGCCCATTGGGTGCTAAGCTAAACCACGTACTCTAGGAGATATAGAGTATGTAAGAACTCACTTATAGAACCTTTATGTCATCGATTACCATGTATGTATAATCCTTCATCCGCACGAGGCTCATGAATGAATTTGGGCATGGTCAATTGTCAAACCCTAATTGGTCACTCAAGTTAGTACTGATGTGTGTAGGAAATCATCAAGAACTCCTTCTCCAATATTTCAACTACCTTGGCCAAGGATTTCATTGCATCTTGTTCCTTGAGTCAATCTCCTAAAATACCGAGGGCAGATGATCCCATCTTGATCACACAATCATCTTCGTGGACTTCATATCGTATTCAATATATGACGTTTTAGATATCCCATGGCTAGGGATTCGTAAGTAATAATCAAAACACGATCATCCATCCACAAAATGTCTTTGGTGTCTCAAGTCAAAAGACCACATACACAACCATTACATGAATCAACATGATTGAGAGTTAGGTATAATACCATTCAGGGATTCATACGGATCAATTCAGTGAACTCTTTCTCCAAAGAGCACCCACTATCTATCCTTAGTGTCTCCACACTGATGGCTATAGGATCAGCCATACTCATCATATGAGTTGGATTAGATAGTGATATTCTTTCCAGATAATTTGATGTCCTTCTCGAATATCCCATGAATATGAATGTTTAAAACATATATTTAAAGACTAGTGATCACTATATTATGATCTCATCATAATTCACTTAGCCATTTCACATGCTCATGGACTTCATTACAAACATCACACAAGAATGAAAATTAATAAATTTCATTTCAATGAACATAAACAAGATACATGAAAGTGTGATTGGCTTATAGGCCACATAATATCCATCACATGGCACATGAGAGATTGCGCTTCGATCAAAAGATGCAACATCTTGGTTGTAAATGGTTTTTTACCCTAAAGAGAACCCATATAATCTATTGCTAGCCACAAAGTCCACTTTTTTGCTCAAAGATTCCAATAAGATTATGACATTGACTACAAAAAGACCTTTTTCCTTTTTATCTTTTTGAACTATTAAGGGTGCTTCTCTCTAGTAGTTTGACAAGTAGGGCTGTTTTCCCAACTTGATATCTCTAATGCATTCCTCTATAGGGAATTGGATGAGTTGGTGTTCATGGAGAAACCTTTGAGATATATTTGCCTTGGAGGGCTATCTTTGGGATCAAGAAAAGCCCGCATTATTGCCTTGGAGGGCTATCTTTGGGATCAAGAAAATCTCACATTATTGGCTCGAGAAGTTTAAACTCCTATCTACTAATGGCTTTGCTCTATGAATTTGAGGATTCCATATTAATTCAAAATGACATGGTTGGGGGATTTTCTTTCCTATTTGTTTCTGTTGATGAAGTTTTCCCAATAAACAATGCTAAGACAAACATCTCGACTACCAAGGACTACCCCCATCAACATTGCATTATGATGGATCTTTAGAAACCTTTCCAGTTCCTTGGGATCAAGTTCATCTATCAACCAAAGTAAGCTTACTCTTTCTCAACAAAATTTTTTCATTGATCTTCTCTACAAGATTGGGCTATTGGGATACATATTGGAATCTTCACTAATGAAATCATGTCCTTACGAATATCTATTGAGCTGATGCCTTACGAATGTTGGTATATTTCGAGTGAGCTCCAAGCAAACAAATCATCTATTAAACATTGGATCATCTTGAAATTGAGGGCTACTTTGGCTTTGGGTATAATAGAATCGAAGGAGATCATTGATCAATCACTATCGATTGACCTTGTGTTGGTCAAAACCTAGTAATTTAATGCTCGTGCAAGAAAAAGTTGTTCTCTCTGTCAAGTGCATAGGTCGAGTATCATGTGACGATTGACAAAATGTGAAATGGTTTGGCTTTGTTCTGTATCTTAATCTTGGCTTCATTCCTCAAACATTGAAGCCCATGTACTCTGATAGTCAAGAAAAAATTTCTACCAAAGGAGACACCAATTTTCTCAAACAAATGAAGCACCATAATTTTCTATAATCACTATGTTTCTGATAAGGTGATACAAGGTTTCATATCTATTCTACACATGGCCCTTAAGATATTCTAGTTGATGTTTTCAATATAATCACTATGTTTATGATAAGTGAATTTTGATGAGGTCATAATGCGACAATCATTAGTTTTTAAACACATGTTCTAAACATTGCTATTTGAAGGATATCCTGGAAGGACATCAAAATAACTATAAATAATAATTTTTTTTATCTTCTGCTCATCAATGTGGAAACACCAAGGATAAATGGCAGGTGCTTTTTGGATGAATTGTTGAATATATATATATATATATATATATATATATATATTTATTTATTTATTTATTTATTTACAACTTGATGCTCGATAAGCTTTCACAATTTTTATCAAAATATTGTACACAACATAATACATTAAACCAAATATTTAAAACTTTGAGATACCAAAAATTGATGATCCTATCAAGTATAGAATAGAATTCATAATGACAGGATTCACTTGAGAGAGTTCTAATAAGTTAGTCAAGTATCCAGCCTCTAGCAGTATTCACACGATCATTAAATAGTTGGATCTTTTCTTTAATGCTCTTCATTAAGAGAAAGAACAAAAATTAGATAATTTTCACAAGGCTTGCATGGGCATCTTGAGTTGTGTTTTTTCTATTCTCCGCTTATTTATAGATGTCGAGTATATAAAATTTTCACAAAAACCCTCACAATTATGTCTATATCTATCAATGTCTATAGACCTTATGAGTGTGACCCTCTAGGTCCATATCTTATTAATAACTCTATAGACCCAATAACGTCTTGTAGGTCAAGTTTCCAGCTGATTGCGTACCAAACCACACTATATGCTCAAGGAGATATGGAGTGTAGAAGAACTCTCATATGGAACCTTTCCATCATTGGTTATTTTATACATATATTCCTTTGTTTGTGTAAGACTCATGAATGACTTAGGGCATGATAAAATATTAAACCCTGATAAATCACTCTACTATTAATGTTCGGAGGAAATCATCTAGAGAATTTTTTCTAATATTTTTACTAATTAGTCAATGATTTCATCTCATCTCATTCCTTGATTCAATCTCCTCAAATATAAAATACGGATGATCCTATTAAGCCAAGTGTCATTGTTCATCCTAGCCCAAAAAAATCGCTATTTGTAATCAAGAAAATTATGAGGGTTTTTGTGAAAATTTTATATACTCGACATCTATAAATAAGCGGAGAATAGAACAAACACAACTCAAGATGCCCATGCAATCCTTCTGAAAATTATATAATTTTTTTCTTTCTCTTAATGAAGAGCATTAAGACAAGATGAAGATGATAAAGGCGTATAGCTTTCTAGGTCGATCCACAAGGATTCTATAGAGATGTCATATCAACAGGGGAGGTTGAGAAGAGAAGAATAATAAGGGTCAACTCTCTGAATTGACCACATAAAAGAGAGGAAATTTCAACTGATTAAAAATGATTTAGCAAACCTACAATCATAAGGCTCTAAGATCAATCTGTAGAAAGTAATGTGAGAGAGAATTGAGGAACTCCAGATTAGGAAGAAAGGAAGAAAGGAAGAAGTCAAGAGAGCGAGAAGGAAGAGGAAGTAGTACCAAAAGAAACATAGAAAATAAGAGAAATATTGCAAGAGAGGAGAAAAGAAGAGAAGTCTAGTAGTAGAGAAATCAAGAGAGAGAGAGAGATGATGAGAATGAGGGAGAGGAGCAAGGGAGAGAGGGATAAAGACAAAAATAAAGAATTGATAGAGAGAGAAAGTGGGAGAGAGAGAGAGAGATAAAAAGGGACAAAGGTTCTCGGGGAAATTTTAGGGTAAGGAAGGGCGATTATGAAGGAGAGAGGGGGCACATTTGAGGAATAGAAAAAGAGTTGGAACGGGAATTGATAAGGAGATAAAGAGGGATCGGAAGAGAAATTGTGAGCGGACTCCAGATGGATTGGCGTGGATGGCGAGATGTCGGGATAGAGCGGGGGCGCGTGAAAGTGGACGAGGACGAGAGGAAGTGATGGAGGACACGAATGAGGGAGAGAGGGAGAAAGTTGGTGATTGAGGGAGACCAAGAAAGCGCATTCATAAGAGAGCAGGAGATCGCTAGAAGAAAAGATAGAGCGTGAACCACAGAGAGAGAGAGAGGAATTGAGTGGCGTCCAAAAGAATTTAGAGAAGAACAAAAGTCAACGGGTAGATCGGGAGCCGAAACAATGAGGGAATAGAGAAGGCTCAAGAGGTGGATAGATGAGGTGAACGGGGAGAGGGAGCGTGGTGTGAGGGTGAAATTGAGAGAGAAAAGTGTGTGAAAGAGTAAATCATGTAAGAGCAACTCACCTATCCAAGATAACGATTCTCTCAATCGTACACGCTCATCAAGAGAGATCGAGAGAAAACAACTCAACAAACAAGATGGACTTCACTTCACGTTCTACCGAACAGTCTTCGGTATTTAAAAAGAAAACAAGAAAGAACTAAAAAAAATGGAATTAACGACTG
The DNA here is from genome assembly GCA_024174645.1 of Lemna minuta. Lineage (NCBI taxonomy): Eukaryota > Viridiplantae > Streptophyta > Magnoliopsida > Alismatales > Araceae > Lemna > Lemna minuta. The sequence continues at coordinate 3,928,448 of CM044119.1, read as the reverse complement.
AGGGCCCCGCTAATCCTCCATCAGCCAATCCTCGCCATTATAACTCATCCACGTGGACGCTTGCGATTAGACTTCATCGAGTCACTTATTGATACCGCACGATAATGATCCAATGGCTTGGATCAGCTCCCTCAAATCAGAGCAAGAAGGCAGAAAGTTTGCCCAGAGTACGAGAACGGAAGGGAGAAAGTGAGCAAAATAGGCAGAAGGAAAGAAAACTAGCAAGAGGGTGCGAGAAATAGAGATTCAGAAAGAAAAGAGTGAGAGAGAAAGAGAGTGGGTGTGAGAGAGAGGCTTTGCGGAAGAATGAGAGAGAGAAGGAGAGTAGGAAAGAGAAAAGGGAAGATTGCGAGAGAGAGAGAGAGAGAGAGAGAGAGAGAGAGAAAGAGAGTGGGTGAAAGAGAGAGACTTAGCGAAAGAGTTGGGCAGAAGCAAGAGGACGAGGCGGGGAAGAAGAGAGACAGACGAGAGAGGGTGAGAGAAGAGAATGTGAGAAAAGGGAGGAAGAAGAAGAGTGCGAAAGAGAAAATTATTGTAAGAGAGAGATAAGAGTGTCATAGAGGAACTAGAAGAGACGGAGAAAGATAGAAAGCTAAAGAAGGATTGAAATAGCAGAAAAGGAGGAAATGGAAAGCGGAAGGAGGAGAGATAGGGAGAGAGAATGGATTCGTTGAAAGGGGAATGGAAGACAGAGAGAGAGAGAGAAGGGGTGTTCATGAAGACGGAGAAGAGAGAAAAAATTAGGAGATGAGATGGAGATCAAAAAGAAGAGTGGACGCGAGCGAACGGAGGAGCAAAAGAAGGGGTGTTCATGAATAAGCAAAAGATGGAGCAAAAGAAAACTGAGAAGAGAGAAAACAAAAGAGTGACGGAACGCACGGAAGGTGAGAAAAATTTAAGAGAGAAGGAGATGGAGATCGAAAATAAGAGAGAATGCAAGAAATAAGATAGGTACAAGATATTGGGAATAAACCAACTTGATTTGTTGATCCGTGTCGACGGAAATGATCAAATGATCAAATCGATGATAAGAGATCGAGAGAGAGAGAGAGAGAGATTGATAAAGAATCAAAGTTGATCTATTCACAGAGAGAATTTCACTCTACTATGTACATTCGTCAAACATGTTGGGTGAATTTATAAATCACCCAACCAATCAAAGAAGGAGAGAGAACAAGAGATTTCCAACGACCTTCACAGGCCGCTCCCATCGCGTGTGATGTGTCACCCTCACAGCCATCTTTACTCGCTTCAAAGAACGGTCACGATTAGAAAGTAGGAGAACCGTAACTACCTGAAATTAGCAAATCGCCTAATGTCGGAGCGAAGAACATGAAAAATGTAACTGTCGCTTAGCTGGAGCATTCCCCATCAATCTCCTCCATGCTCCAGCTCCTCCATAGGAGTGCTACGGATGCCGATCCGACCACGCATCTCCTGAAATTTCAATCTTCCGAGAGCTTTTGTG
>CM044119.1:3812737-3926480 GCA_024174645.1 Lemna minuta | reverse complement strand
AGGGTTTAGATGGGTCAATTAGGTGAATTCCTTCTCGAATGCATACAAACGACGAAGAACTCGTCTATTTATAGGGCGAAATGAGGGAAACCGTCCGATTGATGCGTTTAATCCGCATCAATGGTCAAGATTAAACGCATCAATACGAAACGGTAAGGTTAAATCATGGCCATCAGATCTGCATTGGACGCTCCAGATTGATCCTCGCGATGTGCGTTATAAAACGCATGAAACGGCGCCCGTTGGATCGCGATCTAACGCTCCAGATGCGTTTGATCGCGTGAAATCGTGGCCGTTATAACTTGATTTAAATCGCACGTGTTTGATTGATCTCCGGTGCACCCCGCGTCCACGCGATTGACGCGTGTGATGCCGCCACGTCGCAGAGGATCTAACCGTTATAACTCCCCTTAATTAGCACGTGCATTGGTCTAGGGATGGTGGGTCGCGGTCCACTCGATCGGCGCGTGAGATCGACGCGTCATCCCGATCCAACGATCCTCGTCGTGCCACGTCACCTGCGTTATAGAAGTCGTGTGGATTAGTCCCACATGGAAATAAAAAAGGAGAATTGTCGGGTTTATAAGACCCGACGATTTAAAGGGTTAGTAACCCTTCCCATATAGGGAAGGCTGAAGACCCTTTATACTTATAGTAATAATAAATAAACTATATAAATAAAATGCGCCACGTAGGCGCTACGCGGGTCCGCGTGGCGCTGCCACGTGGCCTTGCGTGCCACGTCGCACCCGCGTGGGACCCGCGCGCTTTTTGCAATTTTTTTATTTATTTTAAACGTTTTTAAGTAGAAAATAAAATCAGAAAAATCTAGAAAAAATCCCTAAAAATTGTAAAAATCATATCTTTCAAAATAAAACTCCAAATTAATCCAAATTTCTTTCATTTGATCTGAAATTTAATTATCTATCATTCTAAAAAGTCAAATTATTTAAATAACAAGAGATTTAATTCTTATTTCAAAAATACATTCATTTCTTTAAGATTTTAACTTTAGAAAATTAAATAAATGTTCATAAAAATGATTTATCCTATTATTTAACTTTAAAAACCATTTATAATCTCAAGTAAAGATGGGTTATAAAATCTTTAATCTTTAATTCATCATAATTAACCCTAAATTAATGCATTTTGAGATTATAACATAAAATTGCATAGAATGATAGAAATGCACTCAAAGTATGATAACATGCACATAAATGTAATGTTTTATGCCTTAATTTGCATTAATGATCGTGTTTTATCATGTTAAGATTGCATGTTATCACTAGCCCGTTGGGTGCTAAGCTAAACCACGTACTCTAGGAGATATATAGTATGTAAGAACTCAATTATGGAACCTTCCCGTCATCGATTACCGTGTATGTATAATCCTTCATCCACATTAGACTCATGAATGACTTAGGGTATGGTCAACTGTCAAACCCTAATCGATCACTCAAGTTAGTACTGATACGTGTAGAAATCACCGAGAACTCCTTATTTGATATTTCTACTACCTTGGCCAAGGATTTCGTCGCATCTCATTCCTTTGAGTCAATCTCCTCAAATACCGAGGGTGGATGATCCCATCTTGATCACACAATCATCTTCGTGAACTTCATGTCGTATCCAATATATGACGTTTTAGATATCTCATGGCTAGGGATTCGTAAGTTATAGTCAAAACAAGATCATCCATCCATAAGATGTCTTGGGTGTCTCAAGTCAAAAGAACACATACACAACCATGACATGAATCAACCTGATTGATAGTAAGGTATAATACTATTCAGGGATTCTTACGGATCAATTTGGTGAACTCTTTCTCCAAAGAGCACCCACTATCTATCCTTAGTGTCTCCACACCGATGGCTATAGGATCAGCCATACTCATCATATGAGTCGGATTAGATAATGTTTTTCTTTCCGGATAATTCGATGTCCTTCTCGAATATCCCACATATAGAAATGTTTAGAACATATGTTTAAAGACTAGTGATCACTATATTATGATCTCATCATAATTCACTTAGTCATTGCACATGCTCATGGACTTCATTGCAAACATCACACAAGAATGACAATGAATAAATATCATTTCAATTAACATAAACAAGATGCATGAAAGTGTGATTGGCTTATAGGTCACATAATATCCATCACATGGCACATGAGAGATTGTGCTTTGATCAAAAGATGCAACATCTTGGTTGTAAATGGATTTTTACCCTAAAGAGAACCCATATAATCTATTGCTAGCCACAAAGTCCAATTTGTTGCTCAAAGATTCCAATAAGATTATGACATTGACTACACAAAGACCTTTTCCTTGTTTATCTTTTTGAACTCTTAAGGGTGCTTCTCTGTAGTAGTTTGACAAGTAGGGCTGTTTTCCCAACTTGATATCTCTAATGCATTTCTCTATAGGGAATTGGATGAGTTGGTGTTCATGGAGAAACCTTTGAGATATGTTTTCCTTGGAGGGCTATCTTTGGGATCAAGAAAAGCCCACATTATTGCCTTGGAGGGCTATCTTTGGGATCAAGAAAAGCACACATTATTGGTTCGAGAAGTTTAGACTACTCTCTACTAATGGCTTTGCTCTATGCATTTGAGGATTCCATATTAATGAAAAATGACATGGTTGGGGGATTTGCTTTCCTACTTGTTTCTGTTGATGAAGTTTTCCCAATAAACAATGCTAAGACAAACATCTCGACTACCAAGGACTACCCCCATCAACATTGCATTATGATGGATCTTGAGAAACCTTTCTAGTTCCTTGGGATCAAGTTCATCTATCAATCAAATTAAGCTTACTCTTTCTCAAAAAAAAATTTCATTGATCTTCTCTACAAGATTGGGCTATTGGGATACAAATTGGAATCTTCACTAATGAAATCATGTCCTTACGAATATCTATTGAACTGATGCCTTACGAATGTTGGTATATTTCGAGTGAGCTCCAAGCAAACAACTCATCTATAAAAAATAGGATCATCTTGAAATTGAGGGCTACTTTGGCTTTGGGTATAATAGAACCGAAGGAGATCATTGATTAATCAGTATCTATTGACCTTGTGTTGGTCAAAACCTAGTAATTTAATGCTCGTGCAAGAAAAAATTGTTCTCTTTGTCGAGTGCAGAGGTCGAGTATCATGTGACGGTTGACAAAATGTGAAATGGTTTGGCTTTGTTCTGTATCTTAATCTTGGCTTCATTCCTCAAACATTGAAGCCCATGTACTCTGATGATCAAGAAACAATTTCTACCAAAGGAGACACCAATTTTCTCAAACAAATGAAGCACCATAATTTTCTATAATCACTGTGTTTCTGATAAGGTGATACAAGGTGTCATATCTATTCTACACATGGCCCTTTGGATATGTTAGTTGATGTTTTCAATATAATCACTATGTTTATGATAAGTGAATTTTGATGAGGTCATAATGCGACAATCATTAGTCTTTAAACACATGTTCTAAACATTGCTATTTGAAGGATATCTTGGAAGGACATCAAAATAACTATAAATAATAACATTTTTTATCTTGTGCTCATCAATGTGGAAACACCAAGGATAAATGGCAGGTGCTTTTTGGATGAATCGTTGAATATATATATATATATATATATATATATATATATTTACAACTTGATGATCGATAAGCTTTCACAATTTTTATCAAAATATTGTACACAACAGAGTACATTAGGCCAAATATTTAAAACATTGAAATACCAAAAATTGATGATCTTATCATCAAGTATAGATTAGAATTCATAATGACAGGATTCACTTGAGAGAGTTATGATAAGTTAGTCAAGTGTCCAGCCTCTAGCAGTATTCACACGATCATTAAATAGTTAGATCTCTTCTTTAATGCTCTTCATTAAGAGAAAGAAAAAAAATTAGATAATTTTCACAAGGCTTGCATGGGCACCTTGATTTGTGTTTTTTCTATTCTCCGCTTATTTATAGATGTCGAGTATATAAAATTTTCACAAAAACCCTCACAATTATCTCTATATCTATCAATGTCTATAGACCTTATGAGTGTGACCCTCTAGGTCCATATCTTATTAATAACTCTATAAACCCAATAACATCTTGTAGGTCAAGTTGTCAGCTTATTGGGTACCAAACCATACTACGTGCTCAAGGAGATATGGAGTGTATAAGAACTCTCATATGGAACCTTCCCATCATTGGTTATTTTGTACATATATTCCTTTGTTCGTGTGAGACTCATGAATGACTTAGGGCATGATAAAATATTAAACCCTCATAAATCACTCTAGTATTAATGTTTGGGGGAAATCATCTAGAACATTGTTTCTAATATTTTTACTAATTAGTCAACGATTTCATCTCATCTTATTCCTTGATTCAATCTCCTCAAATATAAAAGACGGATGATCCTATTAAGCCAAGAGTCGTTGTTCATCCTAGCCCGAAAAATTCGCTATTTGTAATCAAGAAAATTATGAGGGTTTTTGTGAAAATTTTATATACTCGACATCTATAAATAAGAGGAGAATAGAACAAATACAACTCAAGATGGCCATGCAAGCCTTGTGAAAATTATCTAATTTTTTTTTCTTTCTCTTAATGAAGAGCATTAAGACAAGATGAAGATGATAAAGGCGTATAGCTTTCTAGGTCAATCCACAAGGATTTTAGAGCGATGTCATATCAATAGGGGAGGTTGAGAAGAGAAGAATAATAAGGGTCTGGTGGTCAACTCTCTGAATTGACCACAGAAAAGAGAGGAAATTTCAACTGATTAAAAATTATTTAGCAAACCTACAATCATAAGGCTCTAAGATCAAGCTGTAGAAAGTAATTTAGAATTGATAGAGAGAGAAACTGGGGAGAAAGAGAGATAAAAAAGGGACAAAGGTTCTCTGGGAAATTTTAGGGAAAGGAAGGGCGATTATGAAGGAGAGAGGGGGCACATGTGAGGAATAGAAAAAGGGTTGGAACGGGAATTGATAAGGAGAGAAAGAGGGATCGGAAGAGAAATTGTGAGCGGACTCCAGAGAGATTCGCGTGGATGGCGAGATGTCGGGATAGAGCGGGGGCGCATGAAAGTGGAAGAGGACGAGAGGAAGTGATGGAGGACACGAATGAGGGAGATAGGGAGAAAGTTGGTGATTGAGGGAGACCGAGAAAGCGCGTTCGTAAGAGAGCGGGAGATCGCTAGAAGAAAAGATAGAGCGCGAACCACAGAGAGAGAGAAATTGAGTGGCGTCCAAAAGAATTTAGAGAAGAACAAAAGTCAACGGGGAGATCGGGAGCCGAAACAATGAGGGAATAGAGAAGGCTCAAGAGGTGGATAGATGAGGTGAACGGGGAGAGGGAGCGTGGTGTGAGGGTGAAATTGAGAGAGAAAAGTGCGTGAAAGAGTAAATCAGAGCAAGAAGGCAGAAAGTTTGCACAGAGGGGAAGAGTACGAGAACAGAAGGGAGAAAGTGAGCGAAATAGGCGGAAGGAAAGAACACTAGGAAGAGGGTGCGAGAAATAGAGATTCAGCAAGAAAAGAGCGAGAGAGAAAAGAGAGTGGGTGTAGAGAGAGGCTTTGCGGAAGAACGAGAGAGAGAAGGGAAGATTGCCAGAGAGAGAAGTAGAGTGGGAAAGAGAGAAGGGAAGACTGCGAGAGAGAGAGAAAGAGAGTGGGTGAAAGAGAGAGACTTAGCGAAAGAGTTGGGCGGAAGCAAGAGGACGGGACGGGGAAGAAGAGAAACAGACGAGAGAGGGTGAGAGAAGAGAATGTGAGAAAAGGGAGGAAGAAGAAGAGTACGAGAGAATTCTAGAGAAAGAGAAAAATTATTGTAAGAGAGAGATAAGAGTGTCATAGAGGAACTGGAAGAGACGGAGAAAGATAGAGTGCTAAAGAAGGATTGAAATAGCAGAAAAGGAGGAAATGCAAAGCGGAAGAAGGAGGAGAGGTAGGGAGAGAGAATGGATTCGTGGAAAGGGGAATGGAATAGAGAGAGACAGAGAAGGGGTGTTCGTGAAGAGGGAGAAGAGAGAAAAAAAAATAAGAGAGGAGATGGAGATCGAAAAGAAGAGTGGACGCGAGCGAACGGAGGAGCAAAAGAAGGGGTGTTCATGAATAAGCAAAAGGAGCAAAAGAAAACTGAGAAGAGAGAAAACAAAAGAGTGACGGAACGCACGGAAGGAGAGAAAAATTTAACAGAGAAGGAGATGGAGATCGAAAATAAGAGAGAATGCAAGAAATAAGAGAGGTACAAGAGTGCGGCACGAGAGAGTGAGGAAGGAACGACAGTCAAAAGAAACTAAACTTTTCTACCCATCCTTCAACTACACAAGTCAGATGTGAATTGCATCGGGAGGAATCCTAAACCTAGGAGAGAGAGAAATCACAGCCAAAGAGGAAAAAGCCAAAGATGACGAAGAAGCGCCCCAAATAATAGCCTTTTTCTTCTTTTTAATCCCTCCAATGATAGGTCTGAGAAATTTCCCCGTATTTAAACACGCTCAAAGAGGATTGCGTTGGACAGCCCATTTAATACTTTAAACACTTCTTCTTCAACCGATTTTGATTCTCTTTCTTTTGCTTGCCGTTCCTGAAATAAAGAAGGCAAAATTCATGTTAGATATTCTAAAGTGTCAAGTTATAAGATAGTAGATAAGATGATATATTCACGAGTTTAATAGAGTTAAATAAGAGCAAATCATGGATATTTATATCTACTTGTTATGCTCTTATCAGATCTCATCTTGACCACAATCATTTGTGATAACTTTATGTCGTATCCAATAAATAACATTTTAGAGATCTCATGGATAGATATTTATAAGTCATAATCAAAACATGATCATCCATCTATAAGATGTCTTTGGTGTCTTAGGTCAAAGGACGATATACATAACTGTAATATAAATCAACCTTATTGACAATTAGGTATAACATCATTTAGGGATTCATCTAGATCAATTCAATGAAGTCTTTCTCTAAAGAATACCCACTGTCTATCCTTAGTGTCTACACACTTATGGCTACAAGATTAGCCATAATCATCATATGAGTCGGATTTGATAGTATAATTCTTTCCAAATAATTTGATGCCTTTCTTGCATATCCCATGGATACGAACATTTAACAAATTTTTGAAGACTAGTGATCACAATATTATGATCTCTTCATAATTACATATACTCTTAGACTTCATTGCAAACATCACATAGGGATAAAAATAAATAAATTTCATTTTAATAAACATAAACAAGATATATGAAAGTGTGATTTGTCTTATATGCCATATAATATCCATCAATACCTAATTTTTAATTAGGTAGATTCATTCATATTTTTTTGTGTGGTCCTCAAACCACAAACACTTAAGGCATCTTGTTGATGGATTATCTTTTCTTGACTATGACTTATAAATTCTTAGCTAAGTGGTCTCTAAAAGGTTATGTTGAGATCTAAGGTTGATTAGCTTTTCAAAAATTTGATCAAAACATTAAATATAATGTCATATATTGAATTAGATATATGTACGTATATATGAAAACATACTTATAGGGTTCACTTGAAAGAGTCCTTGAGCTAGTCAAGTGTCTAGCTTCTAGCAATATCTATGTGATTGTCAGATGGTTAAATCTCTTCTTAAAAGCTCTTCAACAAGAGAGAAAGAGAAGAAATGAGGGAATTCCCATAAAGTTTGTATGAGCGCCTTGAGTTGTGTTCATTCTCTCCTTATTTATAGACATTCGGTATGTGAATTTTTCATAAAAACTTTAAAAATTTTCTATATCTACTAACATCCATAGACCCATGTGTGTCACCCTCTAAGTCCATATATCTCACTAGTTAATAACTATATAGAGCCGATAACACCTTATTTGTCAAATTTTACTAATTATCGACATTAAAATATAAATTATTTAATCAATTATCAATTTAACCCAATTGACAGCTTAAGTTGCCAACTAGTTGCGTGCTAAGCTACACCACGTGCTCTGTTTGAGAGATCTGGAATATATCAGACCTCTTGTATAGATCTTGTTGTCATTGGTTACCATATATGTAGAATTCTTCATTCGTGTGAGATTCATGAATGACTTAAAATATGGTTAATTATCAAACCTCAATTGGTCACTCAAGTTAATATTGATACATGAAGGAAATCATCAGAAAGTTTTTGATATTTCCACCTCCTTGGCCAAGGATTTCATCGCATCTTATTCCTTGAGTCAATCTCCTAAAATACAAAGGGAAAAAATCCTATCTTGACTACATAATAATCTTCGAGAACTTTCCATCGTATCTAACATTTGATGTTTTGGAGATCCCATTGTTAGGGATCTGTAAGTCATAATTAAAACATGATCATCCATCTAAAAAATGTATTTAGTATATGAAGTTAAAGGACCACATACACAATGGTGACATGAATGAAGCTAATTGATACTTGGGTATAATATTATTCAAGGATTGATACAAATCTATTCAGTGAACTCTTTCTCTTAAGAGCACCCACTAAGTATCTTTAGTGTCACCATATTGATGGCTACAAGATCAATTATGTTCACTATATAGGTCAAATTTGATATCATTATTCTTTTTGAATAATTTGATGTTCTTATTGAATATTCCATAAATAGGAATAATTAGAACGTATGTTTAAAGAATATTGATCAGTGTATTATGATATCATCATAATTCACTTAGTCATTGCATATGCTCATAAATTTCATTACAAACATCACACAAGAATAATAATGAATAAACTTCATTTCAATGAACATAAATGAGATACGTAGAAGAGTGATTGGCTTATATGCCATATAATATCCATCAGGCTATAGATTAGATACCAAATGAAGTTATCGAAGATGATTGTATAGTTGAGATAAAATTTCTACCCTTGATATTAGAGGAGATTGACTCAAAGAATAAGATACAGTAAAAACCTTATCAAAGGTAGTAGAAATATTGAATAAAATATTTTCTATGATTTTCTCACGCATTAGTACTAACTTGAATGATTAAGTAGGATTTAATAATTAACTATATCCAGAGTCTTTCATGAGTCTCGTAAGAATGAAAAATTATATATATATATATATATATATATATATATATATATATATATACAGTAACCGTTGATGTCAAAGTTTTATAAAAGAGTTCTTATGAACTTTATATCTCTTAGGACATGTGTTGTAGCTTGACGCCCAACTGACTAGTAACTTGACTAGTCAATTCTCTTAAATTGATATTTGATTAATTAACATATATATTGATGACATGATCATTAATATAATCAATGTTCATGTCATCACATATATGATTGATATGAAAATAATTCTGGGAGAGTTGTGAAAAGTTCATAAATAAGGGGAGAATGATCACACCTATGGGTATCTATGCAAACTTTGTGGGAAACTCTCTCTATTCTTCTCTTTCATTTTTCGTAAAGAGCATTGAAGACAATAAATCTTATGAGTATTGATTGTAATCTATAATAGATGACATGATCATCGATTCTTGGTGCCTTCATGAAGAGGCTTTTGTTGTGTTTAATGTCTTTTATTGTGTTTAGATGACATGATCATTGATTTTGAATGTTTGATTAAATGTCTTCCATTGTGTTTGATATTTTGAAAAAATATTAGAGAACATAATGAGCATTAAATCTAATTATGTTAAATCTTGAGGGTCACACACATATAAGGTTGATTAATGTTGATAGCTATATGATGCAGGACGCGGTGGTGAAAACCCTCGTGCCTGATCAATGGGACGGAGGTTGACCGGAGGTAGCCGGTCAAACCTAACCTATGGGTAGGCGAATCCTAGACTCTAAATACAACCTCTAACCTAAACCTAAGTGCAGGCAGGCGTGCCGATCAGCGGAGTCGATTCCGGGTGACCCGGGGAAACTCACGATGATGGGTAGGGTGAGATCCTCTCGATCCACGTCCAGAGGCGTGGAAGTCGCTCGTCGTGGAGTAGCTAGGAGGCTGCAGCCCACGATTGGTTCCGGACCTGACGTACGCGTCGAAAATCTCGAACCTATAATCGTACTATCCTACCTACGTCATCCGATGGCAGTGGAGATGAGTAAAGGAAACGCTTCGAAAAGTAATTGAACTTAAAATGAGGGTCGGCTAACCTGCGGGGCGGTGCCCGGTGGGTCGTGGCGTAGGAGAGAGATCTGTCTTACGCAGCACGGGTGTAGAATCAGAAATGAGGCCGGAGCGAGTGATGTCGAGGTGAGCGGGCAGCAATGTAGCGGCAGCGCGGGCGAAAGACTCAGCCCGAGGAGCGCGATGATTGGGAGGCGATTATGCGTGCGGGCACGATCGGGCGAAGGGGATCGGGCGTGATCCAGGCCGGCATGGAGGAGGTAGCTGGGCGCGATCCTACCAGCGCGAGGCGTGGGCCCGGGACTAGGGAGGGCGGGATGGCAAACACGCAAGTGGACCTTTGGTTGACCACGGTCAGACTTTGACCACGGGGAGTCCCAATCTCGGGATGAATGATGAGGTGGTCAGCTGGGAGAATCCGCGGGGTGAAATGCAAGAATTCGTGCAGGGGAAGAGGAAGAGGGAGGGCAGTGGGTGTCAGCGGTTAGAGAGGAGAATGGAGAGAGGCGTGGCCGGCAGGAAGGCTTGGCGGGGTGAGCGAGGCTGAAAGTGGTGTGGCGATGGCAAAGATTTGACAAGGCTTGGGGCTGGAATTTCCGCAAGGAAGGGAAGGAAAAACCGGGCGGTAAGAAGAGTTCCGCCGGTCGAGGGTAGGGAAATTCGGGTGATAGCGTGGGGAGGAGGGTGAATCGGGAGTTGGGAGTGGAAGGTGAGAGGGAAGACTAACCGTTCAGCGTGGGGGAAGAGGCGAATGCAATAGGGCAGAGCTGGGAATTCGGCCGAAGCCCAAATCCGACGTGAATGCGAAAGAATCTCGGCTTGGCGGCATAGTGGTGCAGTGCGATGGGAAAAATTTTGAGGTGGCGACTCAATGGGAGTCGAGCTGCTAAAATTTGCTGGGTGGAGATCGTGATGATACTTTTTTCTTTTTAGCGTGATCGGGATGGGAAACAGATGACACGAGTGGAGATCCGTGGTGGCAGGGTGCTTCACGGGGAAAAACCCGGGCGGGAGATGGGGAGGATTTCGGGGCAGTGGGAAGGATGGGAGTTGCGTAGGGATTGTTGGGCCAGGGTTCCGAGGAATCTCGGATGGGAAAGGAAGGAAGTTGAGGCGCTCGCAGGAGAGACGGAGGGCAGGTCTCGGACGGAAATCGGGGAGGGGTGAAATGGCGGGGCGGGGAAAATTCATCACTTAACCCGGTCGAGACGGGGAGGAAATCGTCGCGCGGGCAGATGTATTGGTGGGGAGAGAAATGGTGAGAGGGAGGAGGAAATCACGAAGGTGGAGGGGTTTCGTGACAGTGGAATGCAGGAGGGGGAAAGGTGGAGGTCTCGTCTGGATGAGGGGGAAGAGGAAGCGGCCGGGAGAGAAATCGCCAGAGGGGAAGTCCCGATGGCGCGACGGGGAGGAATTCGGGACGACTGGGGGATGGCCGTGAGGTCGCGAGGTGAGGACTGAGAAAGGGGGTCTGGACGTGCGGAAGCAGGAGAGGATTCGGGAATGGTAGGGGCAGGAGAGTGAGATGGTTTCGGCGGAGGAAACTGGAGGTTCCCCGAGGAAGGCCTGTTGGGGAAGACGGGAAGTTCGTGGAGGGGCTGCGCAGTGCTGACGCGGGAGGTGGGGCAGCAGAGAGATTCAAGGAAGAGGATGACAGGCGGAAGGTGGAGAGGGTACAGTGGAGGAGATGAACGGGAAGGTGGAGGGGCTGGCCGGAGAGGGAGGAGATCTCATCGGAGGAGAAGCTGGGGATGGCCGGAGATGGAGGTGGAGGTGGAGATGATGGCGGTGCGGCGGTCCGGAGGCGGCGGCCTGAGGCGGCGGCGGCGGCGGCGGCTTGAGGATGGCGGCATCGCGATGACAGTGGAGATGAACCAGTGGCCGGGGCAAGGAGTGGCGGCGGTCGTCGCGGCGGCGGCTGCGGCGGCGGTGACGGCGGTTGGACTCCTTCCCCAGCCTTCCTTGAGCAGCCACTTGAGAGGGAGAGAACTCCTTTCTTTCTTCAAATGACGGCTAGGGTTTGTGGGGGGGGGGGGGTCCCTTCCCCTCTTATAGAGCCCATAATGGGCCAAGAGGGGAAGGGCCCACTTGAGGCCCACAACCCACACCTAACATACTCATAGAAAGAAATAAGGTTCACAAAGAAGGATGGGCTTCACAAATGGGATCCCGAAAAGGGAAGAACCCACCCGGAAGCCTAAAAGGGAGAGAAGAAATAAACGAGGACCCGCTTAAACACGTGCGGGTCAAAAGTTCATAATAAAGAAATAAAGAAATAAAGATAAGCGGATAGATCCGCGCGCGCAAACGAGCTCCTCCGGCGTCGTGATATCGTGTCTTGGTGGCGACGGGGGTCGTACGCCACAACTATAGTAATTGTAATGTTATGAAAATTTCTTAACATGGAAGTCTATAAATGGGGGAGAACAGTCACACCTAATGGTGCCCATGCGAGCTATGTTAGAAAATTTTTCCTTTCTTCTTTTTTACTCTTGGTGAATATTTTGAAGAAGAAATACAATCATTCAATAGTTGTATAGATACTGCTAGAGGCTAATCACTTGAAAAACTTTAAGAAACTCTTCCAATTAACCTTCTAAGTGTTGGGCTTTGATGTCGATAAACTTTCAAAATTTTGATCAAAACATTAAATGCAGTGGAAAATATTGAATCGGATATTCAAAACACCAAGCCAACTAGAACAAATGATCCTATCATCTAGTATGAATGAGAAAACATACTTATAGGGTCTCCTTGAAGGAGTTCTTGAAGCTATTCAAGTGTCTAGCCTCTAAAGGTATCCACACAGTCTCTGGAGGGTTGGATCTTCTCTTCAAAGCTCTTCACCAAGAGAAAAAGAGAACAAAGGAAAGAATTCCCACAATGCTTTCATGGGTACCTTGAGTTGTGGTCGTTCACCCCCTATCTATAGACATTTGGTATGAGATTTTTTTATTAAAACCCTCATAATTACGTATATATCCACCAACATCCATAGACCTTATGTGTGTGACCTTCTAGGTCTATATATATCACTAGTCATTAACTCTACAGATTAAATAACATCTTATTGGTCAACCTTAACTAATTATCTACATAAACATATAGATTAATTAACCAAGGATTAATTTAACCCAATTGATACGTTGAGTTTCCAACCCATTGGGTGCCAAGCTACACCACGTACTCTAGGAGATATGGAGTATGTAAGAACTCACTTATGGAACCTTCCGGTCATCACTTACCAAGTATGTATAATCCTTCATCCACATTAGACTCATGAATTACTTAGGGTACGGTTGACGGAACGAAACCGCGAGGTCATTGAAAACACACGGTCTCATGTCAAAATAAAGTCCAAACTTACCAATTTAATGAAAATAACTTGAAATTGAGGGGTATAATGGTAAATATGAGTCAAATCCACAGGGAAATTAGAGAAATTTCTGATGATCTCTTCAAATTTGATCATATTGGACAACGAATCTATGATCTAAATTAGGAAAAATGGTATTTTATGAAAGACAACTTTCAAGAAGATTCCACGGAATAAAAAATCATCGAATTTGACTTTGATTTCGCGGAGAAATTGAAGATCGAAGTGAGGGTATTTTTCTGAAATCGTAAAGAACGAAATTAACGAAAAATAAACTTAAAAATTACTCAAACTAACGATTCTAAAATGAAATTAAACAGTAAGAGATAATAGATTAGGATAAAACACGATCCCTAACACCCACAAATGGGATTGTATTAATCCAATTAATCGCTAGAATCAAGGCTTTTCATCAAAAATCCAAAAATCGTGATCATGGAGTTCAAGCGTCGATTTTTTCCTCGTCGATCATCCAAATCTTGATCTTAAGCACTTTCGTGGATGTGGAAATGAGTCTAGAAGCGATTGGGATGAAGATATTCAAGAGATTTGGTGTCTAAACAATTCAATTCGATTGAATTGCTCTCGAATGCTTTACAAATGCGAAGAACATCTCAGTTTATAGGAGATTTGGTTGTAACCGTCCGATTAAACACATCAACGGCTCTAATGAAATGCATGATCACGAATTGTTACCATTAAGTCGTGGTCGTTGGATCGCGATCCGATGCTCGAGATGAAGCCACGTTGCCACGCGTTATAAAATGCATCGAAATGCCTCTCGTCGGATCGCGATCGGACGCATCAGATGCGTTTTGCTCGATTTAAATCTCGACCATTATAACTCTTTGCGATCGACGGCTGAGATTAAATGTGATCCGATGAACCTGATTTAGCCACGTGTCTCCATCGATTTAAGTGAAGATCAACGATCTTTTAAATATTCACGCGATCGGACGCTTCTCACGTTGCCATGTCGCCACCTCGCCTCGACCGTCGATCGCGATGCGATCGGACGGCTTTGATCACGCCACATCACCTGTGTGTTGATAAAAATTTGGAAAAATCAATTTTAATTAGAAAAATCAATTTTGAATTCCGGAAAATCCTTAGAAATTAATTAAAAATTAGAAAATTCATAACTTTCAAAATATAACTCCAAATTAATCAAAATTCCTTTCATTTGATCAAAAATTTAATTATCTATCATTCTAAAAAGTTCAAATTTAATAAAAAAAAATAAATTTAATTTCTATTTCAAAAATACATTCATTCCTTTTAGTATTTAACTTTAGAAAATTAAATGAATGTTTATTAAAAAAATTTCTCTTATTATTTAACATTCAAAATTAATTATAATCTCAAGTAAAGATGGGTTATAAAATAATGTATCTTTAATTCATAATAATTAACCCTAAATTAAAGTATTTTGAGATTATAATGACTTTTTCATAGAATGATAGATAAATACTCATAAATATGATAACATGCATAGGAATGAAAATATTTTATGACTTAATATGCATCAATAATCGTGTATTATCATGTCTAATTAGCATGTTATCAATGGTCAAATTTAAAACCCTAATCGGTCACTCAAGTTAGTACTAATGCATGTAGCAAATCATCAGGAACTCCTCCAATATCTCCACTACCTTGGCCAAGGATTTCATCGCATCTCATTCCTTGAGTTAATCTCCTCAAATACTGAGGGCAGATAATCCCATCTTGGTTACCCAATCATCTTCATGGACTTCATGTTGTATCTAATATATGACATTTTAGATATCCCGTGGCTAGAGATTTGTAAGTCATAATCAAAACACGATCATCTATCCACAAGATGTCTTTGGTGTCTCAAGTCAAAGGACCACATACACAACCATGACATGAATCAACCTGATTGATAGTTAGGTATTATACAATTTCAGGGATTCATACGGATTAATTTGGTGAACTCTTTCTCCAAAGAGCACCCACTATCTATCCTTAGTGTATTGACACCGATGGCTATAGGATCAACCATACTCATCATATGAGTTGGATTAGATAGTGTTATTCTTTCTGGATAATTTGATGTCTTTCTCGAAGATCCCACAAATAAGAATGTTTTATAACATCTGTTTAAAGACTAGTGATCTGTATATTATGATCTCATTATAATTCACTTAATCATTACATATGCTCATGGACTTCATTAGAAACATCACACAAGAATGACAATGAATAAATTTTATTTCAATAAACATAAACAAGATACATGAAAGTGTGATTGGCTTATTGGCCACATAATATCCATCACTAAGTACATATTTTCATTTATACTAGATGACAAGATCATTTATTATTCTTATTTTTATCTCTTTGACTTTTTTTGATTCAACGTCTTCTACCGCATTCAATATTAGATATTCCCTAGAAATGAGTATAATTGTGAGTGGGTGATAGTCGATCTTCAAAATTTCTAAGGGCCACAAAGGGTGCCCCTAGATATTTTGCGACATGTGGTACATTTTAGGCCACTAGACTCGATCATTGGTTGAGCCATTTCCAAGGTGAGAAGGTCATTTAAAAATAAAAGATAACTCTTACTAGGGCCCTTGTGACATCATTGGCCACCACGTCCCTGATTTAAGAATTTTAACTCTATCACCTTTTGGTACACGAGCAGTATCATGCTCTTTATTGGGCTTCTCGCGACCCTTTCGATCAATTAACCCATGAGCCAAATTGATAACATGCAATATATACATATAATTATATGATTATTAATAAAAATTAAGGTATACAATATTTCAGTCTTATACATGTTATCATGTTTTGAGTGTATATCTATCATTTTATGAAAATTTAAGTTATAATCTCAAAATGCACTATTTTAGGGATAATCATGAACAATTAAAGAAAGATATTTAAGATTAGATTATTGTCCCTTTATATTTGAGATTATAATTAGGTTTTAAATGATTAATAATAACAAAAATTATATTTTTATATATACTCATTTATTTTTCTAACTTTATTTTCTAAAAGAAATGATTATATTTCTGAAATAAAAATTTATTATCTTATTATTTATTAAATTTAAATATTTAAGAATGATAATTATTTATTTTTTATCAAACAAGATAAATTTGGATTAATTTGGGGTTATATTTTTAATTTATAAATTTTCTTATTTCTAGGGATTTTTCTAGAATTTTTTTTATTTTTACAAATTTATTAGAATTTGTTTGGAATGATTTTGAATTAAAATAATAAAAAATCAAATTAAAATCACGTGTTGATGTGACAGCAGAGGCGGTAGGCGAATGACGTGTTGCCACATGGCGACGTGTATGCGCGTCACGTGGCGCACACGTGTGAGCATGTGTGTGTGGGCATGCGAGTGTGTACATGTGTGAGATTAGTGGGTTAAGCATCCTTTTTAGGATATTCGCTAAGCCCACTTAACACACATGACTTATATACCTATCGATTTGCATTTATTTTTATCATGTGGGACTGTATTTATTTATTTAATTGTATATGTGATGTTACGAGCTCACGAGCATCCAATCGATGCGAATAAAAGGCATTTAATCTCAGCCCCTCATTTTCACTTAAGTAAGGGGGGCATGTGACAGCATTTGAGAGGAAGATGATTCATTTTATTAAATGAATCAATCCTGACCATTCATCTGAGAGTAATAATGACCAGGATTTGAAGAGCTATCTCGAGAATTTGAGGCGTCGATTCACGATCGAGCGGACGAGATCTTGAGACATATCTTCTTCACGTGCGACGTGGCAAAATATGAGCACTCCATCTTTGATCGAACGGACACAAACTAATGGTAATGATTTGTATACAAGCATTTCATCTGAACACTTGATTGAAGATGAAGAGCCAAATCCAACGGCCACGCCCAATTTTACCTATATATACGTATGTTCTTTGATGATATAAACCATTATTGAGTGTTTCTTGTAATAAAACTATTTAGACATATCAATCCTTGAATATCTTGCTTTCCTCCTCTTCTAGATCAATTTTTGCGTCCAAGAGATGTTTGAAAGTGAGATTTACATTAAGAGAATAGGGAGAATTACCTCTTGAATGCCGAACTTTGTCATCAAAATCACTGGAATGAAAATCCCTTGTTCTGGTGATCAATTGGTTCATTTTGAGCGTGGTATCAGGTTAGATTATTTGTGTTTCCTCCTAATCTCTCTTCCTTGTATCATTATATTTCAATTATTAATCGCAGATTGATCAAATTTTAGATAATTTCTCGGTTTTCTCTCTTCATGATAAAAAAATTCTATCTGATTTTTGAGTCTTTGATTTATCACCGAATCCTGATCCAAATCGAGTGATTTTTTTGATTCTATGGATTTCATCTTTGAGTTCTCTTTCTAAAATTACTAAAATCCCTAATTTCTCACCTCAATTCCATGTTTGATTTTGATCAAATTTGACTAACACTTCAAAAATACCTTATTTATATATGGATTTGACCCGTTATTCACCATTATACTCTTTAATTCACGATTATAATATTAAATTAGTGAGTTTGGAAAAAAAATTAACAAGTCTATATGTGTTTTCAATGACTGCACAGATTTGTCTTGTGACCTATCCCATAAGCAAGTGTTGTTCACATGCAACCTTTCCCCTCTTTGGCCTTCAAAGTTCTCGTTTGAATATTTTCTACTAATATTAAGATCTATATATGACAACTGCTTTGTTAGGGATTGTGTCACAGACTTTGTGGTGGCTATTGTGCCTACTTACTCAATTCTCCTCTTATTAGTTTGAGAAAAGTAAAACAAGTGAATAGAGGATGTTACTCTAAAAAATTACATTCATTCATGTACACACATTTCTACATAAATACATACATACAGATATGCATACATACATTCACATATACATACATACGTGTATATATATTCATACATTCATACATACAAACGTACATACATATATGGATACATACATATATACATTCATATGTACGAACATACATACATACATGGATACATATGTACATAGAGAGAATACATACATATGTACAAACATAAATACATAATATGTGCATGCATACATGCATACATATATACATATAAGAATATGTATATATCCACATGCATGCACACTTACATACATAGGTCTATCCATTCATCTACACATATGTATTTATGTATGTATGCATACATCCATACATAAATACACACTTACAGTGTTGTGACATGTACAAAATGGTTTTCATTTTAATGTGAATAGTGTTGTGTTATGAGGTCAATAAACTTTCCAAATTTTGATCAAAACATCGAATGCAGCGAAAATTTATTGATATATAAAACATTGAGCCACCAGAATTAGCTATATAAATGCATACATACATACATATAAACTTCTAGTATGTTTGAGAAAACATACTTACAGGGTGCTCTTAAAGCTATTCAAGTGTCTAGCCTCTAGCGGTCTCCGCACGGTCTCTAGATAGTAGGATCTCCTCTTCAAAGCTCTTCACTAAAAGAGAAAGAGAAGAAAGAAAAGAATTCTCACAAGGCTTGCATGGGTACCTTAAGTTTTGGTCGGTTCCCCCTATTTATAAACATTTGGTATAAATATTTTTTATAAAAATCATTATAATTATTTTTATATCCACCAACATCCATAGACCTTATGTGTATGACCCTCTAGGTCTATATATCTCACTAGTTATTAAAACTCTATAGATTAAATAATATCTTATTGTTCAACCTTAATTAATTATCTACATAAACATATAGATTAATTAATCAAGGATCAATTTAACTCAATCGATAGTTTGAGTTTCCAACCCGTTGGGTGCCGAGATACACCACGTACTCTAGGAGATATGGAGTATGTAAGAACTCACTTATGGAACCTTCATGTCATCGATTACCATGTATGTATAATCCTTCATCCACATTAGACTCATGAATTACTTAGGGTATGGTCAATTGTCAAACCCTAATTGGTCACTCAAGTTAGTACTAATGCATGTAGCAAATCATCGAGAACTCTTTCTCTGATATTTTCATTACCTTGGCTAAGGATTTCATTGCATCTCATTCCTTGAGTCAACCTCCTTAAATACTAAGGGGAAATGATCTCATCTTGACTACACAATCATCTTCATGAACTTCATGTCGTATCCAATATATGACGTTTTAGATATCATGTGGCTAGGGCTTTGTAAGTCATAATCAAAACACTATCATCCATCTATAAGATGTCTTTGGTATCTCAAGTCAAAGGACCACATACACAACCATGACATGAATTAACCTAATTGAAAATTAGGTATAATTATCATTGAGAGATTCATACAGATCAATTCAGTGAACTCTTTCTCCAAAGAGCACCCACTATCTATCCTCAGTGTCTCCACACTCATCATACGAGTTGGATCAGATAGTGCTATTCTTTCTGGACAATTCGATGTCCTTCTTAAATATCCCAAGAATAGGAATGTTTAGAACATATGTTTAAGGACTAGTGATCATTGTATTATGATCGCATCATAATTTCACTTAGTCATTACATATGTTCATGGACTTTCATTAGAAACCTCACACAAGAATGACAATGGATAAATTTTATTTCAATGAACATAAATGAGATACATGGAAGTGTGATTGGCTTATAAGCACACATAAATATCCACATGCATGCACACTTACATACATAGGTCCATCCATTCATCTACCTATACATATAAATGCATGTATACATATATACATACATAAATACACACATACACACACACATATAACTATCAGCATGTGTGTAGCATGCATTACTTTAAACCAAAACATAATATGTTTATGAAAATAGAGTTCATCTGCAAATAAAATGATATTATTTCTACAAGGATGGGAAACTTTGTCACTACATTAGCTCATTTCTTATTCAAACTAAAAGATTATTTCCATTTGACATAAGTCTAGTCTTCAAGAGCATTGGGTGTTTTGGTTGATCTATCACCATTGGGGAGGATCAAGTATCATTTGAGATATGAACATGATGAGAGAGAAATCATGGCAACCATAGGTCTCATTAACCTCTCAAAGATCAAAGCACTAGGAAAGAAGTCCCCTAATTGGATGCTGAAGATTGATTTAGAATAAAGAAAAATATTGAACTTTAATACTCTTAATACTCTTTTGATCACGCTGGAAGCTTTTTCTCTATACTTCGTCAGAAATATGGCATTATACTCTCTCTCTCCTATTTTTATGTATCCATCCGTTTAACTAACTATCAAATCCATCTATCCATCTTCTATCTGTCTTTTTATCTATCTATATATATATATATATATATATATATATCTATCTATCTATATATTTATCTGTCTATCTATCTATAAGCCTACCAATCTATCGATCTATTTGGCTATCTTTTTCTCTCTACATCCATCTATCCAAGAGTTCATCTGTCTCTATCGCAACATATCTATCAATAGATCTATCTAAACCTCAGTCTCTTTTATCCACATTTCTCTATCTCTATCCATCAACTTATCTGTCAATTATCAGTTCCCTCTCAACCCAAAAGAAGAAGATTTTGGATCTAGCCAAAGAACCCGCAACTCCACAAGCAATTTGAAGTGCCTGACTCTCCCAAGAGGGGGACCTCTGACGGATCCCTCTCTCTCCTCCACTGTAGCCCCCGTGTGTGTTCTCTTACGGCCAAGTACGCGCCTCCTTAAAAGTCCGTTAACGACCGGCACGTGAAGTACACATCTAGAATAATAATTCTTACTGAGCTAGAGAGAGAAAATGAGATGGAGTAATGATTCTTAGAGAATAGGGACAGATGGGAATAGCTGGGCTGCTTCAAGGATGAGAAACTGCGAACAGTTCCCTGCATTTCACTGTAGAGGACCATTCGTCCTCTCAATCCCGATCTGAGGTTGGGAGAGAAAGAGAGGAGTGAGAGACCCGAAAGAGCAGAGGCTTCAACAGTTCTTCATCGCAGCTATCCTCGAGACCGACAATGGACTTCTACGAGGAACGACGAGCATGCAAATAGTAAGAAGATAGACGTCTCTCTCCTCTGTAGCGATTCTTTCTCTCTCTTCATCCAAAAAGGCGAATGAGTGGATGCATAGCGAGAAACTCTCTCTTTCTCTCTCTTCTCTCACGAGAAGAGAGAAGTGCTCCTTATTCTGAGCCGGTTGCGAGGTCCTTAGGGGCTCTCACTAGAAAAGTTATATTGTTTTAGGAGAGCGAAACGTGAAGGAGAGAGACAGAGTCCCGAGGTTTCCGTCCTCGTCTGACAGGAAATAAGCCGGAAGAGCCAGTTCAGCGAGTTGCCCATGCCAAGTACGAAGGAAGTTCGAATCATGAGAAATATTTGTACACCAAAAGTTGAACTTTGGATCCATCATTATGAGACAGATGGGATAGGTTTCCAAGTGTAGTAATTGATAGGATCTCTCTCGCCCTCTCTGAGTAATTGGTTGGGTGTCTTTATTTCTCTCACAATCTCTTTCTCTCTATATATATATTATATGTGTGTGTGTTTCTCGCTCTACCGATATCTCTCTGGACCACGGATGGCTTGCACAGTGGAAATCGTAACAGAAGCTTGGTGAGGACGCAAGTGAATGTTCAAGGCACAAATGAGTTGTTTCAGAGACACATAGGAGCTCTGATAATCCTTCTCCACTGTTCATCTCTGTACGTTCCTTTTGAGAGAGAAAGAGAAAAATTCAGCATAAAGGGGCTGGTTCTTCTCCTCGGAAATACCCTTAGTCTCCATCTCTCCATATCTCTCTCTTTCTCTCTCTCCATTCTCCCTGTATTCTTTCTTCACTTCTCGTTTCTTCAGATGATAGAGAAACGGATGAAGATGGTCATGGAACACGATTGGAGCTGAAGGAGAGAGAGAGATGGCTCTTCCACGGACAGGAGATATAGGGCTCTCGGAATTAGGTTTTCCCCACGAATATGTTTCTTTTGGAGGAGCTTATGGAATGTCTGCCCCGTCCAATCTCTTGTACTATCCGTTTCTTTCCATCTTTCTCTTCATCGCATTGCGAACTCTCGGTGTTTCTATCTCTCTCTTTCTTCTCCCGCAATCGATAAACATTAATTCTCTGTCATCCTGATCTCTGACAATTTGAATCGTTCCCAATTTCCTCCGGTTATAGTTGATTATGGTAAATTCAGCGTTATCGTCTTCTTTCTTTCGCAACTTACGAGCCATTCATCGATATTTCTTGTCATTTTTGCAAGTCTTCTCACTCTGAACTTGCTGTTTTCTTGATAAAACAGTCACCATGAAGGTTCTTCTTACATTGGAGATCTAGAGGAGGCTCTCATGCAAGGCGCTGTCGCAGCAGATACGATATGTTCGTCATCTCTCCCTCTCTCTCCTCTCTCTCTTTCTAGAACACGCCGAACTCTCTTTCCCCAAGCTAGTTTTGCTTTCAAAGCCAAATCGCTTCGTCTTTCTCGCTCTAGTACCTATCTCTCTCTCTATAAATCACGAAAAGTGCCCAACAAGTGCGAGCGATTCCAGTTATACACTTTCTTCCCCTAACCTAGATATACACTCTAAAACGAATCCATTCATCTCTCCCTATCTCTCCTCTTTCTCCCTCAGATATCTCTCTATCCCTCTGATCTCTCCCTATCTCTCCTCTATTCCAACCAATGCGAACTTGCAAGGATAGAAGGGACTCTATTCCCCCAAGCTCGTTACACCAACTAACACCAAATGCTTTAGTCACTGTCTATCTCTACTCTTTCTCTCTCTAGATAATAATAAACGTGCTCAACCAGTGTGAGTATGCACAGACAGAAGGAACTCTCTTCCCCCAAGCTAGTTACACTAACAAAAACCATATTCGCTAATCTCTCTCCCTCTCTCTATCTGCAATGTTTTCTCTCTATATCTCTCTATGTCTCTCTTTGGATACTGATATAAGTCTTCCGCCAGTCCAAGCTTGCAAGGACAGAAGCTAGCTATACTTACTAAACCCAAATTCATTCAGTCATTCATCTCTCTCTCTCTCTCTCTATTTCTCTCTGGTCTCTCCCTCTAAGACGTCCATTATATTTCCCTATCCAAGCAATATTTCTAAAGTAAATCCGTAAAATATATCTCTATATTTCGCCATAAAGTATCTTATCTCTTTCTCCCACTAGTATCTATCTGTCTCTCATGTCCATCCTTGCTGCAGCCCTCCTTACGGCCAAGCCTCCGGCCACTCTGGAGATGTTCCCCTCTTGGCCAATGGGATTCCAGAGCACGCCCACAGTAAGATCTTGGATACCCCGTAATTTCCCTTCCTCTCCGTCCCATTAGGGCTTTTTAACCATTAAATATACTGAACAGGGAAACTCGCAGTCGAGTGCAGATTCTGGGTCGGCTCAGAGGATTACTGTTTCATCAGCTCCTACGGATCCAGAGTCTCCAGTGAGCAGGAAGACTCTCCAGAGAGGGATGGTCGCTCCTGCAGGAAGAACAGTAACTTCCACTGTAGAGAATCATCAGCCAAACCTCCCCAAAAAGGTCAGATTTAAGCCAGATTTTTCCCCCAAGTCTGTCACTGTTCATTTTAGGGCAAAAATGGGAACAGTAGATCGGCAACACAAAAACCAAGAAGTATCGATTTTTTTATAATTCTTTATCTAAGACTGGTAACTTGTTCGATCCGAATTTGACTTTGACGTGTCTAGAGAGAGAAAAAACTAATAATCAATTATCTTGCTGTCCTATTTGGTTTTGCAGAAAAAAAGTGTGCAGATAGACGGAAGACAAGTTGATCCTAAGGTAACTCGCTACCCTCTCTCTCTCTCTCAACGCTCATGCATGCGCATGCAAGCGGCCAAAATGACATGCGGTGCACACCTTGAGAGTTGCACTCTCTTTGAACAGAGCATGCGTTCGTGTTCTTAGGGTCGAGTTACGCTTTATGATGGTTAAATTTTATGCTTTCATCTGTTTCTTGCAGACTCTTAGACGATTGGCGCAGAACCGAGAAGCAGCAAGGAAGAGCCGCTTGAGAAAGAAGGTGCTCACCGTCTCCCCCGAAACACCCTCCCTCCCTCCATCTCTCTCTCTCTCCGTCCCTTCCTCCTTCCCTCTACCCATTTATCAAACTATATTTCTGTCAATCTATTTATCTATCTATCTACTTATCCATAACCCCCCCCCCCCCCCACCTACCTCTCTAACTATCAATATGTCTGTCTGTCTATCTATCTGTCTATCTATCTATCTATCTATCTGTCTACCTATCCATCTCTCTCTCAGCCTACGCCTCCCTTTCCCTACCTACCTACCTTCCTAACTATGATTATGTCTATCTATCATTTATCTAACCACCTCTTTGTCTTCCTCCACCTCCATCTACCATCTGTCAATCTATCTAACTATCAATATGTCTGTCTATCTATCCATCTATCGGTCTGTCTTTCTGTCTATCTATCTATCAATATCCAACTATCTATCTGTCTTCATCTATCCATCTCCCTCTCTGCCTCCCTCCCTCCTCTCTATAGCTCCACCTATCGATCTATGTGATTATTATCTTTCTATTCACCTATAGATTTTTATCTCTGCCTTTCCTTTCCCCCGCCCCCCTCTCTATCTCTCTCTCTCGCTCTCTACCCCTCTATCTACCTATCTCAATAACTATCGATCTGTAAGTCTATTTATTTATCTATTTACCCATTTGTTTTATCACTAAATCTATCTTTCTTTCACGAACTCTCTATCTTTCTATACATCTATTCGTCTGTCAAGCGGTCTCTCTGTCAGCATGTTTTTATCTTTATTTCTCTCTCCATATCTTCTCTCTCTTTCTCTCCATCTATATCTCTGTGACCATCTCTCCCTCTCCATATATCTTTCTGTCCCTGTCTCTCCCTTTCACATTCACTCTCTCCTCTAAACTCTGAAACAATATTAGAATGCATATTTATCTTATCTTTTAATCTCTCTACAATTATACTTATCTACCGAATCCTTCTATGTATCTACTTATATCTATCTCTATTCAGTTCTCTCTTGCTCACTCTCTCTCTCTCTCTCTATCTTTTCTCTCTCGTTTTCTCGCTATTCCTTTCTCTCTGCTCATCTCACTCTCCGCCCATTTATTTATCATTCTTGCAAGTCATCTATCATTTATTTACCAATGTACCCATCTTTTGCGTTCTATCTGTTAAACAGGCTTACGTTCAACAGCTGGAGTCTAGCAGAGTGAAGCTCGCCCAGCTAGAACAAGATCTTCAGAGAGCGCGCTCGCAGGTACACTTAACACAATGTCACCCATAAAATCCCAACCGTTGATCTCAATATTTTCTCCTAGAGCGCTTCGATCGGAGGAGCCGCCGCGAACATCTTATGCTCCGGTAACAGCATCCAAAACCCTAATTTTGTAGAGAGAGAAAGCCACGATAATTATGCCATTTCTCTAGCAGGCGCGGCGATGTTCGAGGTGGAGTATTCGAGGTGGTTAGAGGAAGAGGAACGATACGTGGCGGAGCTACAGAGATGTCTGAATATTCGACTACCGGACGGCGATCTCCGTCTTATAGTCGATGAATGCCTGAATCACCACGACGAGATATGTCGTCTAAAGGACGTAGCCATGAAATCGGATATTTTCTATATTCTTAGCGGTGCTTGGGCCACCCATGCTGAGAGATGCTTCATGTGGGTGGGTGGCTTCCGCCCCTCTGAAATCCTCAAGGTCTCTTTCTTTCTCTACCTTTTGTTTCTCTCTCTTCTTCGTCTCTCTTCTTCTTCCTCTCTCTGGATAATCTCTCTTTCTCTTGTGTCTTTCGTTACCTCTTCTTTCTCTCTCCTTTTTCTCACTCTATCTATTTATTATATTCTTTCTCTCTCCTTTTTCTCACTCTATCTCATTATTATATTCTTTCTCTCTATATCGCGGTGATCTCTCTCTTGCACCTTTGTCTCTCTCTGTCTCTCTCGCGTCTTTGTCTCTCTCTCTCTCCCACTCAAATTCTGTCTTCCCCTCCTCTCTACGTACATTTCCTTTTCTTCTTTCTCTCTTTTTTCTCGCTCTCTCTTCTCTCTTTCTTATTTCTTTCTCTTCTTCTCCCTTGATATCTTTCTTCTCTCTTATCTATCATTCTCTCTCTCTCTTACTTATTTCTTTCTCTTCTTCTCCATCTATATCTTTCTCCACTCTTATTTCTTACTCTGTCTCTTCTCTGTTACTTCTTTCTTTCTCTATATCTTTCTTCTCTCTTATTTCTCACTCTCTCTTCTCTGTTACTTCTTTCTTTCTCTATATCTTTCTTCTCTCTTATTTCCTCATTATTTCTCATCTCTTCTTTCTCTCTCTTATTTCGTTCGCTTCTTCTCTCTATATCTCTTCTTTCTGCCTTATTTCATTCTCGTCTTCTCACTCTATCTTTTTTCTCTCTTTTACTTCGTTCTCTTCTCATTCTAACTCGTCTTCCTCTCTTTTTTCGTTCTCCTCTTCTCACTCTATCTCTTCCTTATTTCTAATTTTATTCGCTGCTTCTCACCTTCTCTCTTCTCTCTCTCTCTCTTATTTCCTTTTCTTTTCTCACTCTATCTCATTTCTCTCTTATTCTTACTCTATCTCTTATTTCTTACTTCTTCTCGCTCCATCTCTCTTCATATGTCTCAGTTTCTCTCTGTGTGTTATCTCTTCTTTCTCACTCTAAAATGGGCGTTGGGTACTTGGGTGTTTGCGAGAAGATATTGACTCCGAAGCTGGACCCGTTGACGGAGCATCAAATGGTGGGAATAGGGAGCTTGCAGCAGTCGTCGCAGCAGGCAGAAGATGCGCTCTCTCGAGCGCTGGACCACCTTCAGTGTTCTCTGGCAGGAGCCGTCGCCGGAGAACTCTGTCCTTCAGATGCCATTGGCAAGATCTTAGACCTCGAAGCGATCCTCCGCCAGGTCCTCTCTCTCTTCTCCCTATCTATATTTCTCTCTCCCCCCTTCTCCCTCCCTCCCTCCCTCCCTCCCTCCCTCCCTCCCTCCCTCCCTCTCTCTCTCTCTTCTCCCTATCTATTTTCTCTCTCTCCCTCCTCTATCATATTTCTATCCCCCATTCTCCCCATCTATATTTTTCTCTCTCCCTCCTCCCTATCTATTTTTCTATCCCCCATTCTCCCCATCCATATTTTCTCTCTCTCCCTCCTCCCTATCTATATTTCTATCCCCCCCATTCTCCCCATCTATATTTCTCTCTCTCCCTCCCTCCTCCCTATCTATATTTCTATCCCCCCCCATTCTCCCCATCCATATTTCTCTCTCTCTCCCTCCCTCCTCCCTATCTATATTTCTATCCCCCCCCCATTCTCCCCATCTATATTTCTCTCTCTCACCCCCGTTCTCCCTAATCCCTGTCTACATCTATCTCTCTCCGCCCATTCTCCCTATCTATATTTATCTCTCTCCCCGTCTCCCTATCTAAATTTGTCGCTCTTCCCTCTTCTCCCTACTCCCTCTCTATACTTGTCTCTCTCCCCTTCTCTCAAACTATATTTCTGTCTCTCTCTTCTCCCTATCTATAGTTCTCTCTCTCCCCTTCTCTCAAGCTATATTTCTCTCTCCCGTTTCTCTCTATCCATCTTTTTCTATCTCTCTTCAGTTCTCCCTATCTACATTTATCTATTTTTCTCTCCTCAAATATTACTGTCTTGACTCCTATCATTCACTTCAGTAACAGCGCCTGGTTCCTATTTCTATTCCGTACTAGATAACATAGTATCCTCTCTCGTATGACATAGAATACTGCCTTTGATCCGTCCGTTGCTGTCTCTTTTGAATGCTTCTTGGCACTTGTCTTCGCATTATCTAGTTGTGGTGGCCATTGTTGTCGTATTTGTGAGTTCTGTCTCTCCACCTCTTATCCATTTCTAAAATCTACAAACTCGGGGTTCACATGTTACAGATAGAGTGATGGATCATATCCCAAGAGTTATCATGAAGATGATGAAAATGATGATGATGATGATGGCGATGATTGCCTAATGGTCCTTTTAATACCTTTTTCCTAACATCATATACAGGCGGAAAACTTGAGGCAAGAGACTCTACATAAAATGAGGAATATTCTGACTATTCGGCAAGGGGCAAGATGTTTCCTTGCTTTTGGAGAGTACCATAGTCGACTTCGTTCCCTCAGCTCCCTTTTTACTTCTCAGCCTTCAGAGTAAGCATCTCTATCCCTATCTCTAGATTTTAAGAATACTTAATTTTAAATTAGGATATTTACTGAGGTTAATGATAAATTTCTGCGTCATCCTCTTGATTGATATTATTACACTTGTGGTAATCAAGATCTATGCTCTTCATGCTTTTTCAAATCATCCCACATAAAGTAAACGTATGGATAGAATTTCAGTCATTTAATTATAATTAAGAATTATAAATTTTAATGATGTTTTTGTGATACCTATGATTACTTTGATGATTAAGATATATAATAACAATAAGAAAGACATTTATTTAATTCTAACTCTCTGAAGTGATTTATTATGAAGTTTAATGATATATTATGAAGTTTAATGATGATTTTGTGTTATCTTTATGAATATTATGATTATTAAAACCAATGAAAACTCTCTGCTGATTAAGATCGACGCTCTTCATCCTTGTTCAGATTGTTAATATTTGTGATGACATTATGAATGGGGTTTCAATAAAAATTTTTTAAAATGATATGATTTTTGTTCAGATTGTTACCTATGATTTTAATTTTTATATTGACTATTATTATTATGATGATTACGATATACAATCTTGAACACCACACTATCACTCTAGTGTTCAAGATCTAGGCTATTTATTCTTCTTCAAATGATTGTATATGATGACATGGAGTGATATTTCAAACCTTTTTTAATTTATGAATAATATTGTAATTTTAATGAAGATTATTTGTATGATCTTTGTTATCCCTCCTATAATGCTATGACAAGCATGATCTATGCTCTTCATGATTATTTATTTGTTATCTTTGTGCTTTCTTTGATGAATATTATCTATAAAAATAGTTTGATCCTCAAGATCTACTCTCTTCATTATTTTCGAGATCGTCAACAATCAAAACACTATCAATGAGAATTACTTTAGTTTAATTTAGTTATAATTGAATACTTTATTTGTTCAAATGATTATTTCATTGTTTTTTGTCCTCATGATTATTATGATGATCAAGATCTATGATCTTCATCCTTTTTTATCATCAATATCTATTATAACATCATGAATGAGATTTCATCAATTTTTTATATTTTTAAATATTTCCTCTTATTAAATATGACAGTCATGATTTTTATGATGATCAACATCTACGATTACATTTTGATGTTTAAGAAGTGAGATCTCCATACTTTTTTCAAAATTTATAATAACCCAATGAATGAGTTCATTATATTTTATATTTATAAGTATTGTATTGAGGAAGATTGCATTCATGATCTATGATACACTGTAATGAAGAGTGTGGAATAGAAAAATAACCTTGAGAAGGGAATAACGAAAAATGAGAGAATACATGAGGCCACATAGGGAGAAGGAAGCGAGAGAATGTAAAATCACGGGGCAGTGAGGTAGTAGAGAACATGGGGTAGCAGGGTGGTGTGGAACTTGGGATAGTGTCAAGGGCCTTGAATGAGCAATCCCCATCATGGGCCAAGTGGGCCACCCCAATATGAGCCAATTAGATTATCCTCACTTTTAAGTTTTTTTTGTGCATTCTTTTTTAGGTCAAGATAACTTTATTGAAGATTTGATGCATTTTTAACATAATATATGAAAATTTTATTAACTTTAGTGATGACTTTTTATATGAGATTCATGATTTTTATGGTGATGTGCACGTGCTAGCATTGTGATGATCAAGATCTATGCTTTATTTTTTAGATCATCAACCTCTGTGATAACACGATAAATGGGATTACAATAATTTCACGATAATGTGTAATTAATTTTATTTCAGTTAATCATGATTTTATTTATGATTTTTATGATTGTTATGATGATCAATATCTATGCTCTTCATGCTATTTCAAATCATGAGCATATATGATAATACTTTGCAAAGATCTCATTGATTTCATTTTAATAAATGGATGTTTCAGTACATCTAGAGATGAATTTTTGTGTGGTCTGCATGAATTTTATGATGATCTTTGAAAACACTTTGATGATCAAAATCTATGCTCTCCATGATTGTTCAGATTGTAAACTTCTATGATAAGACTATGAGTGAGATGTCATTATTTTCTTTATCATATAAGGGTATCTTTGGTTCATGATGATTTTGTGTATGATCTTCATGATCATCACTGTTTTCTTCTCTAGAAGCTATGATATATATGGTTGATCTAGATTCATGCTAAATGAATGATGCTCTTCTAATCAATATTTTGATGTGGATGTAGGGCCTCAATCGGACTGGATGAGAGCAGCTGCCCAACCAGCATTGACCTTCATGGTGTTCATCAGTTTCCACTTGACCATTTCTCTGCACTTTGACTGGCCATCTCTCTCTCTCTCTCTCTCTCTCTCTCCATCTTCATGGTGATAACCCAAGCTTCGTAAAGTTATATGTCTTAGGGAGTTGACAATTTGGTCTACGTGATCCGTTGACCATTATGTATATTTATTAGTGAAGGGTTGCTCTTTTATTTGACGTTCTCGTTGACTTCCAACCTTCACCGAGTGTCATTCCATTTCCATCTCTTGGGCCGGCCCAAAAGCCCGAACAGCTAAAGGATAGCTAAGATTAAGCCACTTGTCAAAGCTTTTTCCACGTGGCAATCAGTACGGGGACGAGAGCAAGATGAATCTGGACCGTTGGTTCTCTGACGTACTGTTCGAAAGGTGACAGGGACGAAAATTTATTTCCGAAAATACCCTTGCGCACAAGTGTACTATTACCACTGTACCCTTTTAAGTGTGTGACTGAAAAGGAAAGCAACGAGGGTTTTAGCATAAACCCAAGGCGAGGGACTCTCTTTCCCACTCTCTACATTCTCTCTCAAGCTAGCAAATCGACGCCGGAATCCGTCAAGATCTCATCCGCGCCGCACGCATTCCGTGTATTTAGCTCATTTTCGTTTTTTCTTCAATTTTCCCTTCTACTTGTTCACTTTTTTTTGCTTTCTAGAGTTTGTTTAGGTTTTGAGGAATTACTTGATGCTATCAGTCGTACTAAGTGAAGTTTCCTTTACTTTTTCTCTTCCAGACTTAATCTATTTAAAATTAGGTTTCTTTCGGGAGATTGGAGAGCTCAGGTTATTTTTGTGCGCTGGAGATTGAAATAATCCGAAATTTTTTTATTTATTTAGGTTTTCCGTGACTGATATGGAGGTTTACTTAGGTTTTTTCTGTCATCAGTCGTATTGAGCTTAAATTTCTTTATTTTTCCTCTATAAAACTTGATACTGATAAAAAAAGTTTCTTGCAGCAGAGTGGAGTCCTTAGGTTTAATTGAATGCGCTGGAGGATGAAATAATTGGAGAAAAATCAATAATATAGGAATTTCGCAGCAGATTTTGAAGGATCTTTGGTCTTGTTTGTTTAATGGGGACTAATATGGCGTGCTTTACTCCGGCCGACTTTAAAGTTTCAGTAGGTGTTTCTGCTGTTCTTGGAGGGAAAACAATTGCAGATGGCCGATTTTGTGGAACGAACTGGGCAAAATTCTATGAAGAGAGAAATGTTGGGTTTGGCCGAAATTCGAGCCTTCTCCCCTTCAGGTGCTCTGTAAACAACTCTCGCCGGGATTCTTTTATGAACCTGCATCCAGAGATCTCTCTACTTAGAGGAGATGGGAATGAATCGGTCATTTCATCTCTGAAGGATAATATCTCAGTAGAAAATTTCCAGGATTCGATTGTCTTAAACAATAATAATGAAGCCAAAATCAAGGTTATCGGTGTAGGTGGCGGCGGATCGAATGCTGTCAACCGAATGATTGAGAGCTCGATGAAAGGTGTTGAGTTTTGGATAGTTAACACTGATATTCAGGCAATGAGGATGTCTCCTGTTTTTCCGGAGAATCGGTTACAAATTGGCCAAGAGTTGACCAGGGGGCTTGGCGCTGGTGGAAATCCTGATATTGGCATGAATGCAGCGAAAGAAAGCCGGGAGTCAATCGAAGAGGCTGTTTATGGTGCTGATATGGTCTTTGTGACGGTTAGTTTTCTTTCCACGCAGGCGCATATCTGTCATTTCCTCTCCCTGATGAATCTTTTGAGTTTTTAACCTATGTGCCGTGTCTATGACCAGGCTGGAATGGGAGGTGGAACTGGAACTGGCGGCGCGCCGATCATTGCAGGAGTGGCAAAGTCAATGGGGATTCTAACAGTTGGAATTGTGACCACCCCGTTTTCATTTGAAGGGAAGAAGAAGAGCAGTTCAAGCTCAAGAAGGAATAGCCGCTTTGAGGAACAACGTAGATACATTGATAGTGATCCCAAATGATAAACTTTTGACAGCTGTATCTCCCTCTACTCCTGTTACTGAAGCATTCAATCTGGCGGATGATATACTAAGACAAGGTGTCCGAGGTATATCCGACATCATCACAGTACGTCTCTCTCCATTTTTATATTTATACTCTACATGAACTATATAACTTGTTGCATAAACTTGTTACTTGAGACACTTTGTTCCGTTTTCACTTTTCGAATCAGCATTGAAGAAATCAAATTTGACATTGATTTTTCTTATGCTCTCTCTCTCTAACCGCAGTTGCCATTCTATCTGTTTTGCATTAAACTTAAAAAACGCGGCATTTCCTTTTCTTTGCTGCATCCGCATTTAAGAAACCAAATTTGATGCTTATTTTTCCATGCAGATTCCCGGTTTGGTTAACGTTGACTTTGCTGACATCAGAGCTATAATGGCAAATGCGGGTTCCTCGTTGATGGGAATAGGCACTGCAACAGGTAGCCGACATGGTCATTTCCTTCTGCAGTCATATTTTATTTATCTTTCTCGAGATCACCTAGAGGGAAATTAATATCTACTAATTAATCGAAGAATTCATTAAATTTATATTGGTTTCATCTAGATTCAAAATTTGACTTTTTCAGGAAAAACGAGGGCCAGAGATGCCGCATTGAATGCCATTCAGTCCCCGCTGCTTGATATTGGCATTGAAAGGGCCACTGGCATCGTGTGGAACATCACTGGAGGAAGTGATTTGACATTGTATGAGGTACAATTCTTATGATTCTCATGAATTATGGTCAAGGCATCTCACGGTCATCATTCTTATCTATCTGATTATTTTGTCTTTTTTCTGCTTATCTAATGTAATTTTTCTGTTCTTTTATATGGATGGTCAAACTAGGTCAATGCTGCTGCGGAAGTGATTTATGATCTGGTTGATCCGAGCGCAAACTTGATATTTGGTGCAGTCATTGATCAATCTCTGAGCGGCCAGGTCAGTCTAGAAATCTGAACTCGACTTAAAGATTTATTGTCCATGTTTCTCAGATTCAATCCCCATCTGATGAATTATGCATAGATGATCTGAAGGAACATCCTGGGAAATGGAGTATATGATGATATGTACATGAGTATATGATGATCATCCTGGGATTGGATGATCAGTTAAAGTCAACGCTGTTTTTGTAGATTTAATCTGCATATGCTCATTGATGATGGATCAGGAGTTGTATGATCTCTGTTGATTCATGGAGGAATATGATGATCTGATGCTGATTTTATAGGATAAGGTTAGTTATGTGGATTAATTTTAAAGGATTATGCATGCAGGTGAGCATCACTCTCATTGCCACTGGCTTCAAACGGCAGGAAGAGTCTGAGGGCAGCAGAACCTTGCAGGTAACATCTCTCTCTTTCGCTGGTTCAAGTTTCCCTCAGTCAAGGCAGAGAGATGAACATCTCTCTGCCTCTTCCTCTCACACCATCTTTTTCATTAATGTTCTTGTCGCTCCATTAACCGATCCCTCTTTCTCTCTCTATCCCTCACAAAATCGGCGCAGGGAAACCAATCAGATGCCCTGGCGGGCGCCAGGCGCCCAGCTGCATCGCAGGTGGATGGCAGTAACGCTGTAGAGATCCCCGAGTTCCTAAAGAAGAAGGGCCGCTCACGGCTGTCTAGGTTCTTGTGATCACCCTCGGCAGATCCATCTTCTCCTTTCTTTCTCTCTCTAGAATTTGCTCCGCCAGTTTTCTTAGAGATCCTTGGTTGTCTCCCTTCTTGATAAATGAGCAAGACTGAAATCACACTGTAATTATTGAGTAGTCCTTTGTGGAAAGACTGCAAGAGAGAAACCCCAGCTGTTTCTGTTGATCACACAGTTTCAAGAAACAAGAAGTGCAAACAGGATTGTCAAGCAGAAAGAAGGATGAATTATTTCTCCGGACCTCATCATCCTGGATCAAATACATCAAATCTCAAAACCATTTAGTCCGAATGTTTGGATTGAATGGGTAGATTGATTGATGAATGGATGGTGAGAGATTGAGAGAGAGATAGAGAGAGAGAGATTCACTTATCTCATTCGTTCTCTCTCTCTCTAGAAAACATACTCAGTATGAGCATTGCCATATCTTAATCAACCCATCATCCCCTGCAGACGCAAGCAGCCGGGGATCCTGAAATCAACAGAAAAAACAACCACTGTAATATTTCCATCCCAGAAATAACCTGCGTGGCCAGCGAAAAAATTGAAATGATGGAAATCTTGACCCCGAAAGTCAACCTTGGGGTTCCATCTCACGGCGTTGATATCCATGTCATGAGCCTTCTCCTTCTTCAGGATGATCTTGTAAGACGGTCCATCAGTCTGCTAGGTCCCATGAAAACAAATTAAAAAAATAAAATTCCATGCAATTAAATCAAAACAAATCAATTTCTAAGTCATGATCCACATTTTGCTGAATTACTAAATACCCCTAAAATTAGAGGAGTCCTGCCAAAAATGTTAAGAGCAGACGTTGACTTCCAAGAAAGAGGTCAACGCTGGGATTGACTTTGACCTAGACAGATATTATGATAATCCTATCAATGACAGATTTGCCCTTAAAACGATTCCATGTCCCACTCATAAAAATTTAATAATAAAAATAAAATCAAATATGGATTATAAAGCGTGCGATACTCACGTGGCGATATTTATCCTCAACAAAGAGGCAAATAGAATCATCACCAGATCCGGTCGCAATCACTCCATCCCTGATGATATCCATAAAGCCAGAGGTTCTTTCTTGAATAACTGCTTTTTTTTAGAAAAAAAGAGCATATCCCGATTTTTATAATTAAATTTAAACCTCGACCAGTCGACAGAAAATATTGTCCGATGATGAAACCCCGAGAGAGTGCAGATGTGCCTCCTGCAAAAGTAAAATGAAAGCAAAAATAAAATGTAAATACTGTAAAATTGAATGAAGGTTCAAAATTAGTAAAATTTCCCCAGAATCTCTCACCAGGGGCCGAGATCGTCATTGTATCCTTCAAAAGAAACACTGGTGTCCCAAATCTTTAGGGTTCGATCATCGCTGAACAATTAACAAATTTTCACATCAGAATTTTTATCTAAAAAAATGAAACAAAATACACGATAGAAGAAGATGGCAAAACGAAGATTGGGCTTGAACACACCTGCACGTAACCATTTTATCTCCATTTGAGTTGAAGGATAATGCCCATACTGTCGATGTATGACCACTGAAAGCCATTAACAACATTCAAAATAGATGCAGTGAGATATTGGATCTAAAGAGAGGAACTAGAGAAAAGTCGAGAGAGAACAGAAAGAAAAAGTTACTGATCTAACAAGAACTCTTACTTCCCTATACGGAGAAGAAATCAAGAAATCTCCTATGCTCTCCAAAGATCACAAAAAACATGTCAAGTCACCAAAAAGCAAGCAAAAACTTCCAACCACAATCCTAGTGCAGACGCAAGCACTAGGATCGCCAAAGTCACTTATACAATCCTAGTCCATATCTTTAAGAACTGACAACCAAGTCAGATGCAACCTCA
Source organism: Lemna minuta (assembly GCA_024174645.1). Classification (NCBI taxonomy): domain Eukaryota; kingdom Viridiplantae; phylum Streptophyta; class Magnoliopsida; order Alismatales; family Araceae; genus Lemna; species Lemna minuta. The sequence continues at coordinate 3,889,958 of CM044119.1, read as the reverse complement.
CTGAAGATCCAGGGGAATCCACTTCGATTGGGACTCCTGTCACTCAAATAATATATTCCAAGATCAATTACCCATAGAGTCCTGGTCAGATTAAAAGCCTTCATACAAGCTACAAAGGGGAATATTTCAAGAATACCTTTACAGTCGCCCTTTATTGAGCACGGTATTAAATATTAGCCCAAACTCTATTTTGGGGTTGTATCAGTCACCATCAGAATGTTCTTCTTCCGAACTAAAATTATCCATTACAACAAGATCCTGTTGAGATATCGGTTACGGTGAGACCCCCTTACTTGTCACCTTTATTACGAGGAAACTGTAAGGGAAAGAGGTCTCGCAGAAATGGAAGAATTAATAACCAGAGTCAACAACAAGAAGCAGCGAAATGAAATTCCGAGCTTCTAGGGAAACAAGGTTTGAGAGATGTCTCTCCTCCTCTCCGACCAGAACAATCCCCAGAAATACATCCTATCCAGCATGGAAACCCTTCCCTTCTTTATAGGGATCTGCCTTATTTGGCCCATCCACTATGATGGTTCCTAAAATATATCATTGAAGGAGCTCCATAAGAAACGCAGGAAGCTTCAACTTGGGCCACTAAATATGTCTCTGTCAGTAACCGACCATCAAGGCTAAGTGACCGTTAATCCCAGACAGTCATGTTTACGGAAGCTGCACAAATACAAATCACCTATTAATGAACATTTACCTTTCCTTCTTACCCCTCTCTGAGTATTTATCCTCTTCTAAATTCTGTCCAAAGGCTCTCTCACACTCTCTCAACTTGACGATCTTCAGTTCAACAGATCTCTTATGGACTATTCATGATTCTAAAGGTTAGATGCTACTGCTGAAAACTAAGCCCTTGAAGATGCAGTGATCACTCCCCTAGAGGTTCATTCTTACATTAACTTATACAGCGTAGCCAATTGAAATATATTTCTCTCAAATAACAGGTTCATATGTACAAAAACGAAGGTAAATAGTAAATATGCCCAAATTTAACTGGTAAAAATCATATAATTCTAAGCTCTTCAACAGATTGCCATCTTCAGCCAGAGGTGTTGTAGAGACAGAGAGACTCAGGACAAGAACATGATGTTTTTATTACCTTAAAGGCTGTTGTTCAAATATAATTTACAAGGTTATTGGTTTCTTCAGATAAAACCCATAAAATTCTAACTAAAACTTTAAAATGGCCATGGGCATATAAACAGATGTATAAATCAATAAAGTGCAAAACTAAAAGCTGTTAAGATCCCAAAGTCAAGAAATGGATTGATCAAAGTTTGTTATAGCCCTCACAAGAGAGCAGTTGTGGGGACACTGCGACATTATTGTGAATTGTCCAGTATCCTATGAGCTTTTCACACATTTGAACCTCAATCAGGAGGTTCCTACCAGACTCATAATCCAGCAGAAAAGTAGAGCAGAGATAACAAGTTGGGAATTCTAAACAGTACAAATCAGATCTCAAAAGGGTTGAAATAAAATATCAGAAAACAGTCAGGGCAATATGTAAAGGAGACATTAAGAAAGATAAAATGTGATATCTTGGTTAATGCTCCAATGAAAATTTAAAACCAAAGGCATCCACATACCCACTAGACTCCTCCAGAGTTTGGACACAACGCCAATCATCGATATCACTATCCTCTGCCCAGACCTAACCATGTCGCCAAATTTGTCACTACTGCCACAAAAAAACCCAGAAAAATAATTGATTGAACATTTTATACCTTAATGGAGTTATCATAACTAACAGATACTAAAACATCTAAAACAGGGTGCCACTGGACCATCTTCACATCCTGAGTATGTCCTTGTAAGACAGAAACACAATCATACTCACTACCATCAGATTGAACTTCCCAAATCCAAACAGATTTATCACGGCTACATGTGGCAAGTAAAGATCCAGAAGAATTCCACGAGACACTCTTCACTTCATTTTCATGTCCCTGGAATGAACTTTTAATATAAGCATTCGTATCACAAAGATAATAGTACAAGAAGGGCTATAGTAACTTTGATGATGACATAAGCAAAAAGGATGATATGACTCCAGTACTAGAGGGAAGACTAATGACTAATAAAGCTCCCTCCCTCCAGCAATAACATGCTGATTCCAGGGATTAATATGATTAAGCATGAACCAATTTCTACATTCAAGTTAAGAAGTAGTATGTTATAACTTTCAAAAAAAGTGGTATGTTATCAGGATTAAACCATGGATTAAGTATAAGTAAACAATTTGATGGAATTAATGTTTTCGTATAGAGTTTTGTGCTATTTTGGGGCGTTGGATTATTATATCGATTCTTTATTTTCCTTCCAACTCAAATAATAGACGAACCTCCAGTGTTGAGATACAGTCAAAGTCATTGCCCACGTTTTCCCAGATTGCCGTTGTGGCATCAAAGCTTGCAGTAGCCAACAATTTACCAGAAGGAGACCATGCAGAAGATCGCACAGTTCGAGTGTGAGTTTCTTCGAGAACAGCCTACACAATAAGATAGAACAATTTTTCATTAGTGTTAGTTTGAGTTCCCGACTGTGTTCTAGGGTTTAGAAGAGACAGAGGTATGAACACTGAGAAAGGATTAAGGGAAAGAACTACACATTATTATTGATACTGAGTTGGTTTTATACAGAGTACACATGACTGTTAAACACACAATGGTCACTTAGCCCAACAGTAAAACGAGTAAGGGCACCAACGTAATTAGAGACAGTATCACCGAAAGAAAGGAAAAACGGTAGTTTGCTGACACTTCCCCCTCAAGTGCAGGAGTGAATATCTTTCATTTTCAGCTCGGAGATCAGCTTGGAGAAGGCTTTGGTAGGGAGTCCTTTATTAAAGATATCAGCACACTGTTTTGTAGAGCTGACATAACTGGTCTCCAAAATCTTAGCATCCAATTTCTCTTTAATATAGAAGCAATGAATATTAACATATTTGATCCGATCATGATAGACAACACCATAAGAAATACTTATGGCTGATCAATTATCACAGAATAGTCTGATAGGCTCTTCAAAAGGAATCTGCAGCTCCTGGAGGATTCCTTGAATCCCGAGGACTTCGGTGATCCCGCTAGACATAGCTCTAAACTCTGCTTCGGTGCTTGACTTTGACACTACACTTTGCTTTTCACTCTTCCATCGGTGCTTTGACTTTAACACTACACCTTTGCTTTTCACTCTTCCACGTTACTAGATTTCCTCCTAGCATTGTACAATAACCAGTTGTGGATCTGCAATCAACCAAAGAGCTAGCATAGTCAAAATCAGTATATAGAGAGATCTATTTTACCTGTCCTCGTGAAGGAGAGGCCGAGTCCAGTAGTGCTTTTAAGGTACCTCAGTACCCTATGAGCTCCTTGAGAGTGAATTTGTCGAGGGCTGTGCATGATTTGACTTAGTACATTGACTGAATATGATAAGTCAGGACGAATATGAGATAAATTCAATTATCTTCCGACCAATTTACGATATGAACTCTTCTCAATGGTTGGATTATTTTCATTTAATGTAAGTCTGTGGTTAGCCTCAATGGACGTATCATTAATATGACATTGTAAGAGTTAAGAGTCCTTTAAGAGGTCTAGAATATATTTCTGTTAATTTATAAGTAATCCTCGGCTGGACTGAGCAACTTCTATTCCCAAAAAACATTTCAAGGGCCCTAGATTAATAACTTCAAAGTGTTTAATCAAGTGATCCTCTAGGTGTTTAGCTTCATTCTTGCGATTCCCTGTTATAATTACATCATCAGCATATACAATTAAAATCGTTACCCCCCTGCAAGAAAATGTCTAAACAATAGTGTATAATCACCATTACATTGTCTACATGCCAATAGTTTCATAATCTTAATTATCTTTCCAAACCAAGCTCTAGGAGACTATCTTAAGCCATACAGTGCTCATTTTAATCTACACACCTTATTTTTATTCATATTATTCTCATATCTGAGGGGTATCTGCATTTAGATTTCCTCTTCCAATTCCCCACTCAAGAATACATTTTTTGATATCCTTACAGTATTCAATATTGCCACAGGTACAAAAGTTTCGGTGTAGTCAATTCCACTTTGAGTGTAGCCTTTTGCTACTAATCGGGACTTTATATTGTTCGAGACTTCCATCAGAATTGTACTTCACATTAAAGACCCATCGACACCCATTGGTTTGATGCCTAGCTCTCTTTCTACTTCTTCCCAGCTGTGATTCTTAGTTAGAGCCTGCATCTCTTCCTACATTGCCTTGCACCAATGTGTAGATTTGAGTGCTTCCTCCACTGTTTTGGGAATAGAGACTTGATTAAGGGTAGTGAGAAATGTTCTGTAGGGAGGAGAGACTCTATCGAATATCAGGAAGTTCGTGATGGCATGTGTTAGAGGTTTAACACAGGTGCGACTAGGCTTTCAAAGAGCAAGAGGAATATCGAATTGAGAGAAATTTTTGGTTGAAGGATGACTCACAGGTTCTTGTATATCGTCCTTAGTGGGGTTGTGTCCATGTTTTTGCCGAACATAGTACTCGGGAAAGTATGTGAAGGAGGTAGGTTGATGAGATAAATTTATGGGATTTTGTTCAGGTATCCTCAGATCAGAAGACTGATCGGATGTGGATGTTCCAGAAGCGGAGTCTGGATATTGTACGGGTAGAGAGGATTTTGTTCTACTAGTTTTAGATTCATTGTCGGCTGGAGGCAATTGGTAGCAATCCAATGAAGAAGGAAGTGTTGAATTTGAGGAAGGAGAAGACGCGTAGAAGAAGGTGTTTTCATCAAAGAAAGCGTCTTTGGTAACGAAAAACCGTTGAGAGGTGGAATCGTAGCAGCGGTAGCCTTTCTGCGTAGCCGAAATATCCAACAAACACGCACCTTATTGCTCTTGCCAACAGTTTGTCAGAGGACATGTTGGGAGTGTGAATAAAGACGACACATTCAAACACCCTAGGTTTGAGACCATTCTGTAATTTTACATTTTCTAAAAAACTATCTATTAATTCAAGTGAACTGTGGAGTCCAATAACCTTTATTGGAAGTCTGTTTATAAGATGAACCGCTGTCATAATATGAAAATTCCACAGATATTTAGGAAGAGAGGCTTATATCATTAAGGTTATTCTTTTGTCCATGATATCACCAATCTTTCATTCAGCAAGTCCATTTTTCTGTGGCATGTAAGGACATGAGATCTCATGTCTGATTCCTTCATATTAAAAAAAAACCTTTAATTCATGATTACATAGGTACTTCAAATTATCGCTTTATCATGTAACAAAAAAAATTTCAAAATTTTTATCGTTTCTAATTTTTGTTAGAAGAGATAGAGCCAACTAAACCTACTGTAATCTTCTATGCATATTGAAAACCATCTATGTCTATCTGTATCAGTATATGGAGATGGTCCCCACATATCACAATGAACCAGTTGAAATGGTTCTTGGCAACAGTTTGGTTCTAAAGGATAATTAGCTCGTTTTAATTTTGCTAATTGTCAAGCATCGCACACCATATCATTGACAAAGAAATTCTTAAATACGAAGGGATACATCGATTTAAGAAGTGTGAAGGAAGGATGTCCTAGTCTTCTATGTAAGAGAACGGCATCCCTTCTTGGCAGGGAAACTTGTGACCGCTGCTACTCTGAAGCTTTCTTCCGGTTTTGAGTATACTTGGTTTGATTCTAGCAATTTCAATCCTCCATCCGTGAACCTTATCATACAAAAAGAATCAAAATTATCAAAAATTATCCTATATTCATCTATCCTAGCTAGTCTTTGTACAGAAACTAGTCTAATAACAACTTTGGAACATGTAGTACTTGGGTAAGAAGACCTATGGGTTCTATCCTAATACTGCCTATTCCGGCCACTCGAAGAAGTGTGTCATCAGCTACTTGGACCCTTTTATTTGGGCCACATGGTTCATACGAGATGAATCTAGAGTCTGTGGGACTCATATGATAAGTGGCTCCAGAGTCTAGAATCCAGGAATTTTGTGATGTTTTTTCCAGGAACATAAATTAATATTGATAAGCAACAAGATATACCTCAGTTGGCCAATGATGTAGAGCCGATGATAGAGCCAGATGAACCAGAAGAAGCTGCCATAAGATTTTGTACCTGCTGTTGTAGGTCTTGATTCATAGAGGCTGGTATAGGAAGGCTCAGTGGTTGTGTAGGAGGTGGCAGTAAGGGAGGCTGAGAATTAAACGATGGAGGTACATGTTGGGAATCCCATGAATGTCCATCCGAGGTTCCTCCTTTGATATAGTAAGGTTGTGAAATTAGATAAGCTCGTGAAAATTTCCCACTCATATCTTGAGGTGGTCTCCTATTTAGTTTCCAGCACTTCTCTTTGGTATGCCTCTTCCTCTTACAGTAGTTGCACCACTGGTTGTCTCTATTTCGTGGTTGTCCTTTCTTAGCTTCATCAATTGTTAGCACAACTTGCCCATTTTGAGTAGATCTAGTGTTTTTCTGATCTGTAATTGCAAAAATAGAACCTTCACTTGTTCCATTCTGTTCTTGAAGTCTGCTTTCTTCATTTATGAGTTGAGATACAACGTCGTCAAATCTCAGAGAGCTCTTCCTTCTGAAAATTAGACTTTGAATACCCTCAAATTCAGGCTTAAGGCCTTGAAGGAGGGGGTATACTCTGTCCATCAAGCTATACTCTCGTTCTACCGGAGGAAGATAGTGATCTAGCTCGTTGTAGATGGCATTTAATTCATTTGCATAAGGGAGAACAGATTTCTCACCCTATTGGAGTGCACAGCTTCGGCTGACTAATTGAACAATTTTAGATCAATCATTCTTCTTGGAGTAGTATTTGCGTACAGCGTGCCAAATGTCTTTCACTGTCTCGTATTCGATGAATCTATTCGCCAATTCGACCATCATAGAGTCTAGGATCCATATGTACAGGACTCCCTCCTCCACAATCCAGTGCTTGTAGTTGGAATCTGTTTCGGTGGCACAGATTCTGTCAGATGATCAATAAGATTACGCGGCCTATGTTAGGCCTGGAAATGGCGAGTCCATATATAGAGATTCTGGCCATTAAACTGACTTCGAGATATTACAACTGGCTGTTGAGTAAACCAGCGACCTCCCAAGGTAATAGACGGGCCCGTGGAGGAAGTAGGTACCTTGTTGTCATTGCCGGACACCTCTTCTACTGGTTTAAATTGAGAGTTTGAGGATTTTCCTTTTAGGGCCACATCCATTTCCGGTGTGGTTGAGCAGCGACGTGACTAGGAGAAGAAGTGTCAACACACGGAAAGGCGTCGACCAAAGATAGAATAATAGAGGAGCATACCACTGAAGATGAAACGCTTGTTAACAACCAGGCTCTGATACCATGTTAGTTTGAGTTCCCGACTGCGTTCTAGAGTTTAAAAGAGACAGAGGTACGAAAACTGAGAAAGGATTCAGGGAAATAACTACACATTATTATTGATCCTGAGTGGGTTTTATACAGACTGCACATGACCGTTATAAACACAATGGTCACTTAGCCTAACGGTAAAACGAGAAAGGGCACAGACGTAATTAGAGAAAGTATCACCAAAGAAAGGAAAAAACAGCAGTTTGCTGACAATTAGAATCCTGATAATACTCATAGAAGATATACTAATCCTGATTCTTAAATTTCCACATGACGAACTTATTCAAAACAAAATAACTTTAACCCATAAAACCACTAATCACGTACATAAGGCATGTCCTTAAAGAAGAAATTAGCGGACTTAGAGGCGCCCGATTGGATGATTGGGCAAATTAAGTCAGGAGAGATCGATCAGCACATGCTGTGATTGTTGATAAATGAAGGGTCACCAAAATTTCACACAGACGAATTGAGCAATGCACTAAGATCCTCTCATTTGAGGGGGAAAAAAGAGAAAAAACCATAGCCAGGCATAACAGTTATGTTTAAGTCTCTTAAGTGGATATCAATATTTGTGTTATTGTGGATTGTAAGCTACCATCTTATCTCTAATATTTGACTTAATAATATACACATGCAACCAAAGGGTTTGAATCACTTTATTAAGGACAAAATGATAGCTTATAATCTAACAACACATATATATAAATCAAACAGTTACCGGAAAAATTCACCACAGAAAAACACCGAGCTCAACTTCAGCAAGTTTCGGGATACCTCTAACCTTAGATTCGAAAAAATAACTCCATATCAAACAAAATAAGAAAAATTATTCAGACGAGGAAATATAGCGCGCAGTCCCAGGGATTCCTAGACACATTGGCTAAATAATTACCACTTGAACTCTGTCATAGAGTATCGTGACACTATTAACCTCGAATACAAAACAGAAACATTCGATAAAAACAAAAAATAATGATTTCAACCGAGGAATTATGTATGCCGCGCATTCCCATGAATCCTTGGCCAGGTTAGTTAAAAAAATTACCGTACGTTATCTACCAGCCAGTTTCGCGACACTCGTAACCTCGAACTCGCAACACAAAAATCCAATACCAACAAAAAGACGAAACAAATATCCAGCCGAGAAAATATATATACCGCGCATTCCCATGAATCCGTAGCCAGATTCTGCCGCCATATGCGGACGGTCTTGTCGCCGCTACAGGAGGCCAACAACGCCGGTCCGCCGTCCCCGCCGGCCACAGGATTCCACGCCAAACTCCAAACCCTATCCGTGTGTCCTTCCAGCGTACAAATCTCCCGCAGCTCCACTCCCCCCTCCGCCTCCATTTCTCGACGCAACAGAAAAAATATCTGACTCAGCAGGTCTGTTGTTTGGAGGAAAACGGCTAGGATTTTTAATGTCCTACGTTCATCTGTAATTTATTCACGTTTAACCCTGTGATTCGATCTGGTTTAATCCGATGGCTAAGATTAGTCCACGTGGATTTCTATTTTAATGGGGGCGTGGATTTCTTTATGTAAATGCACGCCTGAGTTGACCTTTGAATCTAAAAATCTGATTATTGAGTAAAAATTGGTCAAACTTCTTTACATTTCATTAATGAGGCAAGTTAATCATTTAGTCTTGCTCACATCATTCAAGGATGGTCAAAGCTGTGCTGCTGTTTTCCCCCCTCCACGGACCCATTTCCCCTTCCCCATTCCACTCTTCTTCCCACTGCCTTTTCCGCCGCCCCACGGTTTCCCCTTCACCAGCCTCGCCCAACGACCATCATTCCCCCGATTCCTCACCCTCTCCCCTCCTGTCATCTCCACGAACTGCCCCGGCCTTGTCTCACCCTGCGATCACGTCCGATCCGTCTCCTTCCCCCTCTCCTGACCCTTCCCCCACGTCCCCGATTTCCTGACTCCCCACCTTCTCCACATCTCGTTTACCCCACATTCCCCGTCCCACTGCCACATCCAGCGCCGCCATTCTTCCCAAAATCCCGATTTCCCACTACCGTTCCACCGTTCACCGCCATTTCGTTCCCCTCCGATCCTCCACATCTCCTATCTTCTTCCCCCATCCCGAAACGATCCTCCGCCCTTGCCTTCTCGCATCCCACCACCCGTAATCACCCCTTCCTCACCGATATTCTCTCGCCTATTTCCGACTGCAGCCCGAATCTACCCTCCCTTCTTCCGAACCCCACGAATCGTACCCAAACTCAAGTTCGACTTCCGACGGGTTCTCATACGGCTAAGCGTCCGACGCGTTACTGTGCCGATCGCCAGCCCCACCACCGCCAATACCGCCACCCACACGCCGGAGTTGCTCGGTTCTCTCTTCCGCATCCCACGAACGTCCGTCAATCCCGCCGTCATCCTGCGATTCCGCCTCAACCAAGCTATCACCAAAATTTCACACCCTCCTCGCGACTCACCTGTCTCGTCTCGCTTCACCTTCCCGCGACGTCCTAACACTGGTCGCAGAATTCTTGCTCGAATCGCTGACTGGGAGGAAGTTGGCCCTTCGCCGGGCGTACCAACGTCACCTGACGTGACATCTGACGACGTGTCGCCGGGTTACCTCCACAGAATTTGATCTGGGATTACCCTCGTCCTCTCCTACTTTTCTTTACCGCGTTTCCCCCCTACCACAGGCCTACATCACTCCCTCTCTCGCTTGAGTGTCCTCTTCTTCCTCCCTCTTTCGGCTCCGTTACACCCCAGATTGCAGCCGAACGGATCGTGCCCCGTCATAGTTTGTTGTTCTCCCACAAGCTCAGCATCCGCGTCAAAGGTCACCGCCAGCCTTCGTGATATCGCTCGCATCGCTCTTGCCGTCCTCCGCGTCACGTACGAACGACCGACTCCCTCACCACGACATCGCTGACTCCATTTCGGCTTACCACTGTTGGTCGACTGTGCCACGTTCGAACGACTTCCCTCACCACGACCGACCGGGCTCGCGCCCCGCAGGTTAGGCACACATTCCCCTCCCATTTACGTTGACAGTCTATATCTTTTTACAGTATTTCTCGAGCTTGTCTCCACCGCCGTTGGAACTTAGTTTAGGACGAGTGCCTAGACGACTTGATAAGATTCATATCGTGGTCCAACCCGTCGGGTTGACCGTCGAGCTCCCATCGACGACTCACGGCCTTGCGCCCGCGAAGACGTGGACCGGAAGGCTTCTCGGATTGACGCTACTCGGCCACCCTGGAACTCCGGAGCCGACGCACGGGACGATAGTCTGCTTGATTGCATTGATAGAACATTATCTCATCGTAGCTCACCCTAGGATTCCCCCCTGCCGTAGTTTTATCCTCTATAGTACGGTGCGTGATCGGTGTTGTACATCGGTCCTGCATCATCTAGTCAAGGAAAGTTTCACTTGTTCATTTCACAATACATCCATTTATACTTAGCTTCCATAGTTAGAGAAACTAATGCTTGTTTATAGGGATCTCCAAAACCAAACCGGACACCGTAAACCGAACGAACACCAACGGTGGCAAAAAAATAGTCAAACCGAAGGTTTCGGTTTTCGCTTTCCGGTGTCACCGAAAGATTTTTCTTTCGGCTTTGGGAGAGAGATAGGCAGAGCGGAGGATAGAGAAAAGAATGGCGAAGAGGTTTTTCTTATCTTCTTCACGAGAGACATGAGGAAGAGGTTCCACGCGAGATGATGCAAAAGAGATAGAAGAAGAGAGAAGAGAGAAAGAGAAAAGGAGCGGCAGAAGAAATTCTCTCACGCGATAGAATGACTTCCCCGCGTGAGGGGGAGATAGACATGAGATGGAGGCGGGATAGCGAGAGTAAGAGAAGGAGGGAGAGAGAGGGAGTAGGGGAGAGACAAAGAATTTAATGGAGGGAAGGTAACACAGCGAGGGGAGAAAAAAATTTGTCCTTCTTTTGCCCTCGCGAGAGAGAGAGAGGGAGAGAGGGAGGGAAGGAGGGGGAGAGAGAGAGAGAGGAGGGAGGGAGGGCGAGAGAGAGAGAGAGAGAGAGAGCAAGGGAGGGAGGGCGGGAGAGGGAGGGAGGGTGGGAGAGAGATGATTTTGCTATTTAGACTTTTGATTATCTAAAAAATGTTTTTTTATTATTTCTTTAAATATTTTTAATAGTTAAATTTTATCTATTTAGTACTTTTATCTGAAAATTCTTGATGTATTATATATTTTTTTGTTAAGAAGTGTTAATCTATTATCATTCGTTTGTGAAACATATGTTTATATATTTACGGATTATAGAGTCATAAAAACCTTATACAAATTATTTTCAATTCAAATGACAAATCACCGAAAGTATAGGTTTAACCGAACCGACACCGAAAAATACTGTCAGCGAACCGAACCGAAATCAGGTACAGACACCAGAGCCGGAGAACCTTACTTGTTTATAACTTGTTTAAATAGGGAAAGACTTCTTCTCGTCCTATTGGAGTTCTTAATGGATGAGTTCTCATCGGAACTCTCACCGGAACTTGTTTAAATAGGGAAAGACTTCTTCTCGTCCTATTGGAGTTCTTAATGGATGAGTTCTCTCTTATCTTCCTTTTAAAAGAGCTTATCTTGGGCTTTGTCGGCCCAATGACCCATTTTGTTTAATTGGACGTAAACTCAAGAAACATTATTCTCAGGGTATTTTTGACGTTGATTAATTTTATGAGGGTTGAATTCTAATTTTCCTTCTCAACCTTTTCATCAGTATAATTCCCCTACCCCGCGAAATGGTCGGCCGGCGCGCCCTAGCCCACTTCCGGCAATTCCCGCCGCAGCCGAACTCGACTACTCCAACCGCCTTTCCCGCCCATTCTCTCTCTCTATGCCCCCGGACAACCGCTCTCTCTCTCTAAATTCCTTTCCCGATGTCTGAAACCCCAATTCTGACCCCTCGGATCTCCTCCGCATCCTCCAAAAGCTCCGCCACCATCCTTCCCTCTCCGCCTTCGATTAAACCGTCTTCCGTTGGGCCTCCACCGTGGACTCCTTCCGCCACGACCACTCCACCTTCGAATACATGATCCGCACTCTCACCGAAACGAACCGGATCGACGATCTCGAAAATATTATTAATTTAATGATCTCGCATCCTTGCCCCTGCAGCGACGGAATATTCGCATGCAACAGGATCGAGCCGATCTACCTATTCGCGATTAACGTTTTCTGTCGCGCGGGGAGACTTGATCGCGCGGAGAAATTGCTCGAGGATCTAAAGAAATCGATCGACGGAAAGCCCGGAATTACCGTTTACAATATGTTGATTGACGGGTACTGTAAGATCGGTCGCCACGAGAGAGTTCTTGAAGTGTATGGAACGATCTTGAGGGAGCGGGTGAAGCCGGACGAGATCACGTTCAATGTCTTGATCAACAGTCGCTGCAGGAGCGGGGGATTTGACTCTGTTATGGATCTGTTTAAAGAGATGAAGGCGAAAAACTGTAACCCTAATCTGGTGACGTTTAATACTTTGATCGGGGGATTCATGAGGATGGGGAAGGTGAACGACGGCATTGCCCTTGCACGTGAGATGTTGGACTTGGGGTATAAATTATCGGCTGCCACGTGCGAAATCCTAATCCGGGGCCTTTGTTCGAAGGCTAGGGTTTCCGAGGCTTGGGATTTATTAATAGAGTTCCTGGAGAGAGGGGATTTACCAGGAGATTTTGATTGCTTGGATCTGGTGCAATATCTCTGCGTGGAGGGAGAGATCGATAAGGCTATGGATCTGGTGAGCCGAATTCCGAATCCAGGAGCGGTGATTTATGCGGCGGTAAACGATAAATTGGGGACATTAGGGAGAATTGAAGAGGCGGTTCTATTGACAGGGAAAATGATTCAGGGGGATTTGGCGCCAGATGTGATCACTTTTAATGGGTTGTTAGGGCAGATGTGTAGGAGGGGGAGGGCGGTGGAGGCGAAGAAGATGATGGCGGCGGCGAGGAGGAAAGGGTTTTTGCTGGATAGGTCGACATATGAGATCCTTGCAGGGGCTTTTGCTAGAGAAGGGAGGAGGAAAGAGGGAGAAGAGATTGTTGACCAGATGGTGGAAGAGGAATTTATAGGAGACATCCATGATTACAACAGGCTAATGAACAGGATGGACTTGGGGAGGAAACTTGGCCCAAAACAGTCCGTTAAGGGAAATTGGGATTGTCGATGAAGATCTGTGTTTCTAGAAAAGCCCAAAACAGTCCTAAATTGAAGAGAGGGAGGGGTGGTCTCAAGAACCTTCATGGCCCAAAATAGCTTGCAATTGAGAAAAAATAATCATGAAGATGATTCAAGAACATCTTTCATCGAAGTTCAAGAGGTAAGTGTAATCTTTTTGTCAATGATATTTCTAGAAAAGCATGTTTTCAGCTCTAGAAAACTTCATCAGATTTTTCTAGATTTTTCGCAATTTAATAATTCTATTTTTCAAAAGCATCATGGATAACAATAAAAGCTCAGCCCGTCGCTTCATGTAGATCAGATGTTTCTCAATCTTAAATGAAACATAGCTTATCTATGTTTTCATATGATTATGATCATTGAAAACATGGGTCTAATGCAAATTGAGATCTAAAACCAACAGAATTCTTTAATTTTAAAAATACTTTTATGAGAGAGGATGATGATGTAAAATGAGTTTTCAAGTAGGCTAGGAGAGACAGAGCATTCTATATAAAGGAATAAGTGGGCCCATTTGAGTAGGCCAAAATATTAGGTCCAACAATTGAAGCATAAGAGATAAACAAATAAAACATAGATTTCTTCTCAACACCCTCGAGCTGCCTTGTAAATCTCGATCATGCCCAAACTTTCAAAAAGTAACTCATGAGACTCATCGGTGAATCTTTTGGGAGGAAGACATTGATGAACTTTTATGATGTTTTGAGTCCTTGTTGTGTATGGAATTCAGACAAAGATTTTGAATTATCTCCCTTAGGATGAGGATTATCTCCCTTGAGAGAAGAGATACTTATATGGGGAAGATGGTGACCGAAAAAGATATGGAGACATATGGATGGATAAGATGATAAATAGGGCATAAATGAGATTAGAAATCTAGATTTCTTTATGCACATATTTTATAGTTTTATAAGGATGAGAAGAAGATTGCAAGTAGAATAATGCAATGAAAATATGCGAAAGACAAAAACCAAAAGTAATGGAGGAATGCGAGAGAATGGATGAAAACTAGTGGACTGTGAAAGATTTATAAAAAGGAGGACATAACCAAAAGTAATAAAGGAAAAGGGGTTCTACAATATCCACGAAAGGGATAACTACTATGTGGAGAGATGCACTTGGGAACATAAAGAGGATCAACTAAATAAGGAAAGGTATATGTGTTTGTATGGAGACCGAGAGAGGGAGAGAGAGAGAGAGAGAGAGAGGAACTACAACACTACCATTAGATCACTTATTCTCTCAAAGTAAAACTCAAATCCAAGCATTCACACATACCTCACTTTGCTTTTTAGTCCTAACACAAGTGATGCTTGTGTTGAGTTATGAGGTTGATAAGCCTTCCAAACTTTGGATCAAAACATTGAGTGTAGTGAAATACATTGAATCGGATATTCAAAACATTGAGATATCATGAAAAATGATCATATTATTTAGTATGTACGAGAAAACATACTTATAGGGTTCCCTAGCTGGAGTTTTTGAAGCTATTTAAGTGTCTAGCCTTTAGTGATATTCACACGATGTACGGATGGCTGGATCTCCTCTTTAAAGCTCTTCGTCAAGAGAGAAATAGAAGAAAGGAGAAAACTCCTAGAAGGTTTACATGAGGACCTTTAGTTATGGTCATTTTCTTCGTATTTATAGACATTTGGTATGTAAATTTTTTATAAAAACCCTTATAATTATGTCTATATCTACAAAAATATATAGACCTTATGTGTGTGACCCTCTAAGTCTATATATCTCAATAGTTAATAACTTTATATACCCAATAATACTTTATTGGTCAACCTTTATTAATTATATGTATCGGCGTATAGATTAATTAATCAATGATCGGTTTAACTCAATTGATAGGCTGAGTTGTCAACCGACTGGGTGTCAAGCTACACCACATACTATAGGAGATATAGAGTATATAACAACTCTCTCATGAAGCCTTTATATCATTGGTTATCATGTATCCATAATAACCCTAATCACAAATGACTTATGAATGACTTAGGGTATGGTCAATTGTTAAACCCTAATTAGTCACTTAACTAAATACTAATGAGTGTAAGAAATTATCGAAAAAATTTTCTTCAATTTTTCTACTACCTTGGCCAAGGATTTCATTGTATCTCATTGCTTAAGTCAATATCCTCAAATAATGAAGGCAGATGATCTCATATTGACTACAAAATCATCTTCAAGGGCTTTATACTATATCCAATTTATAAAACTTTAAAGATCCCGTGATTAGCGATTTGTAAGTCATAATCAAAACATGGTCATCCATCCACAAGATGCCTTTGGTGTCTCAAGTCAAAGGACGACACACACAACCATGACATGAATCAACATGATTTATAATTAAGTATAATACCATTCAGTGATTCATATAGATCAATTATAATGAACTCTCTCTCTCCAAAGAATACACACTATCTACCCTTAATGTCTTTACATTGATGGCTACGAGATCAGCCTTACTCATCATATGAGTCGGATTAGATAGAGTCGGATAATTTGATGTCCTTCTTGAATATCCTACAAATAGGGATATTTAGAACATATGTTTAAATACTAGTGATCTCTATAATATGATCTCATCATTATTCACTTAGTCATTGCATGTGCTCATGGACTTTATTACAAACATCACACAAGGATGTATATGTCTACCGAGTGTACTCTCTTGACAAGCATTGTTATTTGACTTTTGTCAATGTCACCTTCCATCATGACTCTCCCTTATTTTCCTCTCCTCCTCTTTCTCCACCTCCCCCTGTTGCATCTCTTCCGCTTCGCTTTCCTCTCCTAATGGTTATTGCCAATCCCCTCTCTTCTGTTCCCTCTCCTCTACTATCTCTCCCTCTCCTTCTATTTCCTCAATTCTGCTCGTCTCCACCACGCCCTTGTCATCCCTAAACATTGGTACGCAGGCCCTCTAGATGATCTTCACCTTCCTATAGCCTAACGCAAGGGTATATGTGCTTGCATTCCCCATCCCCTTCCTCATTTTATTTCCTATGATCGACTTTCCCCCTCCTCTCATGCCTTTGCCTTTTTGGTAGCCTCCGAGTCGATTCCATGATCTCATGTTGGGGTGACACGCATACCTACATGGAAATTCGAGGTACTTGGATCTTAGTTCCTCGTCTAGAAAATGCTAACATTTTTCAAGTGCTAGTAAGTCTTTACCCTTAAATATCATCCTCATGGTACTATTGCATATTATTGTTGGGTTCGGAGGTCGATAAACTTTCAAAATTTTGATCAAAATATTGAATGTAGTGGAATAGATTGAATCATATATTCAAAACACCAAGCCACTAAGAACATACAGTCCTATCATTCAGTTTGTATGAGAAAACATAATTAGAGGGTTTCCTTAAAGGAGTTTTTGAAGTCCTTTAAGTGTCTAGCTTCTAATGGTATCCACACGGTCTCCTAATAGTTGGATCTCCTCTTCAAAGCTCTTCACCAAGGGAAAAAGAGAAGAAAGGCGAGAATTCTCACAAGGCTTGTGATAACATGCAATTGATGGATATTATGTGGCCTATAAGCCAATCACACATTCATGTATCTTATTTATGTTCATTGAAATGAAATTTATTCATTGTCATTCTTGTGTGATGTTTGCAATGAAGTCCATGAGCATGTGCAATGACTAAGTGAATTATGATGAGATCATAATATAGTGATCACTAGTCTTTAAACATATGTTCTAAACATTCCTATTCGTAGGATATTTGAGAAGGATGATAACATGCTATTTATGCATGTAATTACATGGTTATTAATGCAAATTAATGCATTAATCATCACAAATCCATGCATGTTATCATCTTTTAAGCATATTTCTATCATTTTGTGAAAAATCATGTTATGATCTTAAAATACATCAATTTATGGATTATTATGCATAATTAAACATTTCAATCTTTAATCTTAATTATATTTATGATCATAATCATGTTTTAAGAGTGAAAATATGAGAGAAAAGACATTTACTAACATTTATGTATTTATATGAATTTAATTTATATAATACATAAATTTATAAAACTAATATAAATTAATTCTCTTATTATTTTTATAATTTTACTTTTTAAAATGATAGATTATTCAATTCTGAATCCAACAAAACAAATTTGAACTAATTTGGAGTTATATTTTGAAAGTTATGAATTTTACAATTTTTAGGAATTTTCTGGAAATTTTTCTGAATTTAATTTGATTTATTTTCGAAGTTTTATATTTAAATTAATTAAAAAAAATGAGAAAAAGGGGGATCATACCTGCGCGTGTACACGTGGCAGTGCCACGTGGACGCGTGGACCACCCACGTGGCGGCGGTGACGTGGCGCTGACGCGACGACATATTATATATTTTCTGTATTTATTTATGTTACATAATATATAATATATATGGGTCCCCCGTGTATAAGGGGATGAATTATCAAGTGCCTTAATTCCGCATACATTTTATACTTGAAAATTTCAGCAATTTCCTTGGTGTGGGACTATTTTACTTCTTTTAATCTAATTTCAGGTGACGTGGCGTGATATCAAGCGTCGGATCGTCCTCGCGTAGATCGAGCGGCGTTGATCGCGTGGACGCTCGGTCCACGCGATCATCAAATCACGCACGTGCATAAATGTTCACTTAAGTGAACAAATCCGGACCGTTGATCGCATCCATTATAACGGTCCAGATTAATTTCTACCGATGGACATCAGATTAAATCGACATCACACGATCGAAATCCAATGTACGAGATTCAAGACGTCGTTTCGATCAAACAGGCGCGATCAGAGCCATCCATCGTGATCAACCGCCCCATCCGACGGCTAAAATTCAATTTCGCTCATATAAAAGAACGTTCTTCATGGCGGAAGAACGGTTCGCGTTCAATCTTTGAATACTCCTTGTATACAACTCCAAATCGCGCGCCGTTTGTTCGAGAGCATTCTTGACTCATTTCTGCTTCCAATGAATGCTTAAGATCAAGATTTGATCGAGAGAGAAGGAAGAATTTACATCTTGAACTCCATCTTCGTCTTCGAAAATTTGGAATGAATAGCCTTGCATCCGGCGATTAATTGGATCATTTCGAAGACTACTTTGGGTTAGGTTGCGTAATTTCTTCATTATCTTTCATCATTTAGTATTAATTTTAGTTTTAGAATCATAGATTTAGTTTACTTTAGTTTAATTTTCGGTTTTTAATCGTTTTTCGAAACGAATTTTTCTCCTTTCTTAAATTCTTGATTTCTCTTCGAATTCTCCACTAAATCACTTGATTTTTGATTCCGTGGATTCGATTTTGAGTTATCTTTCTTAAAATATCAAATTGCCCAATTTCTAACCTCAATTCATCGTCCGATTTGACTGAATTTCAAGAGTATCTCTCAAAAATCCCTAATTCTCCGTGGATTCGACCCTTAATTACCATTATACTAATTAATTACTTTGATTAATCACAAATTGGTAATATTAGGACTTTATTTTGACACTAATTCGTGTGCATTCAACGACCATACGATTTAGTCTCGACAAAGGACATCAAATTATCCAAAAGAATAGCACTATCTAATTCATCTCATATGATGAGTATGGCTGATCCTATAGCCATCAGTGTGGAGACACTAAGGATAGATAGTGGGTGCTCTTTGGAAAAAGAGTTCACTGAATTGATATGTATGAATCCCAGAATGGTATTATACCTAACTGTCAATCAGGTTGATTCATGTCATGGTTGTGAATGTGGTCCTTTGACTTGAGACACCAAAGACATCTTGTGGATGGATGATCATGTTTTGATTATGACTTAGAAATCTCTTGCCACGGGATATCTAAAACGTCATATATTGGATACGACATGAAGTCCACGAAGATGATTGTGTGATCAAGATGGGATCATCCACCCTCGGTATTTGAGGAGATTGACTCAAAGGAATGATATGCGATAAAATCTTTGGCCAAGGTAGTAGAAATATCGAAGAAGGAGTTCTCGATGATTTCTACACGCATCAGTATTAACTTGAGTCACCGATTAGGGTTTGACAGTTGACCATACTCTAAGTCATCCATGAGTCTAATGTGGATGAAGGATTATACATACATGGTAATCAATAACGGGAAGGTTCCATAAGTGAGTTCTTACATACTCCATATCTCCTAGAGTACGTGGTGTAGCTTGGCACCCAACGGGCTGGCAACTCAACCTATCGATTGGGTTAAATCGATCCTTGATTAATTAATCTATATGTGTCATAACATGCTATATTTACATCATAAAACATGAATTTTCATGCATATTAAAGTATAAATGATTTCATTTCCATGCATGTTGTCATACTTATATGTATTTTTCTATTATTCTATGAAAAAGTCATTATAATCTCAAAATACTCTAATTTAGGGTTAATTTTGATATATTAGAGTTTAATAAATTTATAACCTACCTTTTTCTTGAGATTATAAATGTTTTTAAAGTTAAAATAAGAAGAGAAATCATTTTTTTAAACATTTATTTCATTTTCCAAAGTTTAAAATCTTAAGAAATAAATATATTTTTGAAATAATAATTTTAAATTCTTATTATTTATTTAATTTGACATCTTAGAATAATAGATAATTAAATTTCGGATCAAATGAAAGAAATTTGGATTAATTCGGAGTTATATATTAAAAGTTATGAATTTTCTATTTTTAGGGATTTTTACAGATTTTTATGAATATATTTTTGATTTAAAATGATCTAAATTAATTAAAAAAATTGCAAAAAACGTGTTTATTTATCACGCGGGTCCCACGTGGATGCGACGTGGCACTCCGGGCCACGTGGCAGCGCCACCTGGACCCGCGCAGCGCTTACGTGGCGCAGGATATATATTTTATATTTAAATATTATCGTAAGTATAAATGGTCTTCAGCCTTCCCTATATGGGAAGGGTTATTAACCTTACAAATCGTTGGGTCTTATAAACCCGACGAGTGCTTTTAATATTCTCCGTGTGGGACTAAGTTCCACGGAGTTTCTTTTGATGCAGGTGACATGGCGCGATGGAGAGCGTTGGATCGGGCTGAGCGATCGATAAACGCGCGTCGATCGAATGGATGCGTGGACCACCGGCAATGATCAAGCCACGTGCGTCAATTGGAGCGTTATAACGGCTGAGATTAATCGACGCGGATCGCATCTCAGCCGTTGGATCGCGATCTAAGGGGCGATATCCGAGGCGTTTTATAACACTTATCTACGGGTCAAATCCTAGCCGTCTATCATGATCCGACGGCCACGAATTATTTGAAACGGTCCACGATGGACCGTTCCATCGTAACCGTCGATCAAAACGATCGGACGGTTACGCCCAAATAGCCTATAAAATAAGATGTTCTTCACGATTCTAAGCATCTAAGTTGAGATTTCAATCCAATTGAGCTGTCTAGACACCCTCTCTCTCGTTTCTCTTGATTCCATCCTCTTCCTCTTTCATTTCCGCACCTACAGAGGGGTTGAAGTAAAGATTTGGTGGAAAATCGAAGGAGAAATCGCCACTTGAACGTCACGCTCGCACTCTTCACGTTTTTGATGATTGAGAAGCTTAATCACGATTATTTGATCGTAATCGTGGGTTAGTGGAAGCGGTTTTTGCTTCATAATCCTCCAATCTAGTTTAATTTACATTTAGATTAGGATTTAGAGCTTAATTTCTTCAAAATTTAGGTAAAATCGCTATTTTCACGCTCGAAATTTTCTCTCCACTTCGAATTTTGATTTCTCCGCGAAATCAAATCCAAATTCAATGATTCTTGATTACGTGGAATTGATTAATTAATTCAAATTCAACGTCAAGAAAATCCTTAATTCCCTGTGGATTCGACCCATATTTACCATTATACCCCTCAATTCGAGTGAATTTCCTAAAATTGGTAAGTTTGGAATAATTTTTGACGCGATATCGCATGAAATCGACGACCTCGCGGTTTCGTCTCGTCAATATGGATGTGGATAATTAATTAAGGTTGACTAATAAGGTGTTATTTAGTCTATAGAGTTATTAACTAGTGAGATATATGGACCTAGAGGGTCACACACATAAGGTTTATGGATGTTGGTGGATATAGACATAATTATGAAGGTTTTAATGAAAAAATCTCAGTCCAAATGTCTATAAGTAGGGGGAGAACGACCACAACTGAAGGTACCCATGCAAGCATTGTGAGAATGCTCTCTTTTCTTCTCTTTCTCTCTTGGTGAAGAGCTTTGGAGAGGAGATCCAACCATCCGGAGACCGTGTGAATACCGTTGGAGGCGAAACACTTGAATAGCTTTAAGAACTCCTTCAAGGAAACTTGTAAGTATGTTTTCTCATTCATACTAGATGATATGATCATCTGTAAGTATCCAATTCAATGTTTTTCCACTGCATTTGATGTTTAGATCAAAATTTTAGAAAGTTATCAACCTCAGATCCCATCAGCAATTTCATGCATTAGTATCATGCATTTTATGCATTTCTTCTTTAAAATATAATCATAAATGCATGTTATCATGATTCAAAATGATTCAATTGATAAATTCTATGTTTAACAATATATTCTTGAATTTTATAAATTAAAAACATTTTATAGGTAGTTTAATGACATTGATTCATCAAGAATATATATATATATATATATATATATATGTATATATTTATATATAATGAATTAACATTTTTTTGGATTTTTTAGAATCTTTTTGAGAATTTTTAGAAATTAGAATCCTTAAAAAATGAATTTATAAAAATAGCAAAAAGGGGAATAGAGAAAAAATAAAGAGAGGAGAGAGAATCTCTCTCTCTCTCTAGCCCGCACAACTTTTTCTCCTCTCCTGTACGCACACTCTTCCTCTCCTCCATCTCTTTCTCTCTCTCCCGCGCTCTTCCCTCTCCTCTCTCCTCGCGTCTCCTCGCGATGAAAATTGCTTCCGTCGCAAGAAGAGGTGGAAGTAAGAAAGTCTTCCTCTCTCCCCTCTCTCCCGCTTCATCTCTTCCTCTCCCCATTCTCTCTCTCCTTCTTTCCTTTCTTTTTCCTCTTTCTCGTGCGACAGAAATTTTCCGTCGTGTGTAAGCTTTTTGACGCAGCCTTAGCGCAGGAACAATGAAGTACAGTAGCTTGAATCCACAAACCTTGATATTCAAGAAGGGTTAGGTTCTGAGTCAACAGAACTAACCTCTTCAACCCTTGAATCCACAAGGGGTGTACTTGAATCCACAAGCACATAGCACTCTCTAGCAAAGAGAACACTAAAAAAGAAAGCATATCTCTTAAAATGAGATAACTTTAAATTGTCTTCTCATGGGTTACAATAGAGGCCTTATATAGGCCTAAAAAAGTAAAGGGTCGTCCAAATAATTTGACCCATAAAAAGACAACACAAAAGTCTTGAAAATACAACTATAACAGCATGCATGTGTCAGAGATAGAAGTGACAAAAGCAAAAGTGATGGTTCTATGTCTTGTCAGGCCTCCAGACAGATATTCTGACAGATTTGTTAAACAATCAAGAATATTTGGTGTCCCGAGGTGATCCTCTGTAGACATTGACATATCTTAAAGATACTCTTGAGGTCCATTAAACATTGAATGTGCCCATGAAAGTTGGTTGCCTCAACTGCATCCAAAATGCGATCTTGGGCATGATTCTGGGTTCCATCACTTTTCAACGCGCCCCTCTCTTTCTCTCTCTCATTCTTTCCTCCCTTCCTCTGCCTCCACTTCTGTCTTTCTCTCTCTCTCGATCGCTTGCTCTCTATCTGGCGATCGATCTTTTTTCTTCCTTCGTCTCTCTTGCACGACAGAAATTTCTCTTTTGTCGCGCCTTTTCTTCTCTCTTCTCTCTTCTTCCGCCACCCTTCTCGCTTCTTGCTCATCGTTTATCACGTCTTCCGCCACCCTTCTTCATTTATCGTGCACGGAGGAGAGCTCTTCGTGCCCGATATTCTTCGCGATCAATAGAGAGAGGAAACGAGGAGGAGGAGAGAGAACGAGAGAGATCAATAATTTCTTTCTCTTTGTAGGTTTGACTTGCACGTTGACCGGAGTGGTTTGACTGGGATACTTAAATGAGAGAGGACATCAGATCAACGTTAAAAAATTCTCCAGATTAAAATCACGATATCCCACGATCATGATGGAGTTACAGGCTAAAATTTCGTGTGCATGATGTCATTTCAAGCTCCACGAATTTGCTGGGGCTGATTTAAGTTCCAAGATAAAAAAATTAGGGTTATGAATGTTTTGTTGTATGCTTCTAGCATTGGCTAGCCAGAAGGAAAGAAAACAAAGACTGATCATTCTTCATGTGTTGAACATCATTATCAGTGAGTTTCTTCCTCTTCTTTTCATTCCTCGTATTGGATGCAAAACACCAAGTTCGAGCAAAATATTCGGCTATCGATGGTATGTTTTGATTAGAGAGCATCACTAGATTGTGTTTTCATCATGAATCTTTAGATTAGAACCATTTCCTATCCATTTCTTCTATTTTCCTCATTTTTTTATCAACAATTTTTCATTTACAAAACCTAAAAATTGCTTTTATACCATTGATTAAAGGTTTTCAATCTTCGAAAGAAGTTTGGAAGCGTTTGATCGATTTATTTCATTTTTCACGTACATCTTCTTCCTTTTATCGATCATTTTCACTTTTTAAATCTAAAAATACCAAAAATATATCGTCTGATTCTAATCTTTTAACCTTCCTTCCTATGAATTCGACCTCGACTCGCCACCATTCTAATTTAAAATCAGATTTTGAAGAGTTGAGTATAAATTTATTTGATATGTAAATTTGCACATTTAACGACCGTATTTTTATGCGTTTCAGCTTATATGGGTACCTTCAGTTGTAATCGTTCTCTCCATATTTATAGACATTTGGTATAAGGTTTTTTTTATAAAAACCCTCATAATTACGTCTATATCCACTAATATCTATAGACCTTATATGTGTGATCCTCTAGGTACATATATCTCACTAGTTAATAACTATATAGACCAAATAACACATTATTGGTCAACCTTAATTAATTATCCATATCAACATATAGATTAATTAATCAATGATTGATTTAACCCAATTGATAAGTTGAGTTGCCAACTTGTTGGGTGCTAAGCTACATCACATACTCTACAAGTTATAGACTATGTAAGAACTCACTTATGGAACCTTTCCATCATTGCTTACCATGTATGTATAATCCTTCATCCGCACGAGACTCATGAATGACCTAGGGTAGGGTTGACTGTCAAACCCTAATCGGTCACTCAAGTTAGTACTGATGCGTATAGTAAATCATCGAGAAATCCTTCTATAATATTTTCAGTACCTTGTCCAAGGATTTCGTCGCATATCATTTCTTGAGTCAATCTCCTCAAATACTGAGGGTGGATGATTCTATCTTGATCACACAATCATATTCATGGACTTAATGTTGCATCAAATATATGACGTTTTAGATATCCTGTGGCTAGGGATTCGTAAGTCATAACCAAAATATGATCATCTATCCACAAGATGTCTTTGGTGTCTCAAGTCAAAGGACCACATACACAATCGTGACATGAATCAACCTAGTAGATAATTTGGTATAATTACCATTAAGAGATTTATATGGATCAATTCAGTGAACTCTGTCTCCAAAGAGCATCCACTATCTATCCTTAGTGTCTCAACACCGATGTCTACAGGATAAGCCATACTCATCAAATGAGTTGGATCAGATAATGCTATTCTTTTTAGATAATTTGATGTCCCTCTAGAATATATCACAAATGGGAATGTTTATAACATATGTTTAAAGACAAGTGATCACTGTAATATGATCTCATCATAATTCACTTAGTCATTGCATATGCTCATGTACTTCTTTGCAAACATCACACATGAATAATAATGTATAAATTTTATTTCAATGAACATAAACAAGATACATAGAAGTGTGATTAGCTCATATGTTACATAAATTATAAGGCTCATTTGGTTGCTCACGACTTCACCTAAGTAAACGACATTGACTATACTTTGACGTTCTCTCATGTTGTTTGTCTCAATTCTGGTCAAGTCCTCCTTCTCGTTGTCAATTAGGCTTCGTCTCTCTATCAATTAGATATTTCTAATGCCTTTTTTATGGTGATGTCATGGACTTCATTGCAAACATCACATATGAATGATAATGAATAAATTTCATTTTAATGAACATAAACAAGATGGAAGTGTGATTGGCTTATATACCACATTATATCCATCAATTATAAGGCTCATTTGGTTGCTCATGACTTCACCTAAGCAAATGACATTGACTATACTGAGATGTCATCTCCTGTTGTTTGTCTCAACTCTGTCCAAGTGCTCCTCCTTGTTGTCAATTAGGCTTGGTCTCTCTATCAGCTAGATATTTCTAATGCCTTTCTTCGTGGTGATCTCAAGGAGCAAGTCTTTATGGAGCAACCTCCTAACTGTGTTGCTTATGAGAATCATCCAAGGTGTGTTTTTTGTGACGAGCTATATACGAGCTCAAGTAGAGTGTACATGCTTGGTTTGCTTAGTTCAATGGTCTTATCTTCGCCTTTGGTTTCACCATCATACCCTGTTGAACACATTGTCCTTAATAAGAAGACTAAAGATGTTATTGTCATTCTTGTAGTCTACGTTTATGATATTCTTCTAACTAAGAGTGATGACACTAGTATTCATCCTACCAAGACTTATTTATAATACCACTCACCATTTCTGATTTATAAAGTCCTATATGCTCTCTTGTGATTAAGTTTGTACATTAAGATGAGAAGCTTACTTTGACTCAACAGAAGTAAGTCATTGACATGCTTCAGGTGCCAAGACTTGTATAGTGTAATTAGAAGACCTCGCCCATGGAAGCTCGCTCGAAATTATGAGATACTTCATCTCCACTCCTTAAGGATGCTAATCGCTATTAGATTTTTTTGAGCAACCTGATATATCTCACAGCTACTCATCTTGACGTCATGTACATGGTTATTGTTTTGAGTTAATTCATGCATAAACCTCGACGAGTTAATTGCAAAAGAGCTCTATAGGTTCTACCATCCATCAAGCAAACACTAGGGATGCATGTTATATCGAAGCATACTTTTGATGTTGTGTATGCATGTGACAAGGGAGACAATAAATCTACTACGGGCACAAACATTGGAGGTAAGTTCGTCACCTAGCAATTATGCAAAAAGAAGGTATTACCATGCTCTAGTGCGGAGTCTGAATATTTGAGCTACGACTAAGACAACGCAAGAGTTGATATGATTTCGATCAGTTTTTAAAGATCTCGACATCTCATCTCTTTCTCTAACGCCTATGTATTGTGATAATCAAGCTGCTATCTTCATTGTTGACAAGTCTACTTTTTTATAAGTGTACGAAACTCATTGAGATTGATTGCCACTAAATTCGAGACAAGGTTATATCTAGAGTCATCTCCATCCCTCATGAGACCAGCTCATCAGCTTACAGACGTCTTCACGAAGAGTCTAGTCGGGATCTCTTATAACAAGTTGGACATGATTGATTTATATGCTCTAGCTTGAGGGTTGGTGTCTGATAATGATGTCGGGCTCCCAACCCATTTAGGACCCCTCATCTTTACCTCCTATATAACGACTAATATACTCCCTTTTCTATATAGAATTCTAGGGTTTCTTGCTTTTATTGCATTTTTTATATATGCAATATTGGGCCCTTGATTTTGCATATATATTTGATCTATGTAATATCTCTCCAAGGTAGTTAGACTTCTCGGCACCCCAAAAGGCAACGTTTTCCTTTCCATTTTAGTGAGAGAATTAAAGGAGTTCCAAAGATCCCGAGTGGTGAATTGCTTAATGATTGGTCTTGATTCGATCTGCTTTGACTCATGCCTGATGATCTGATATCCAAATCCCTAAAATATTCATTCTATGGTTATATCCAAAACCCCAAAATAGGCCTGAATCGATGTTAGCATCGTCAGATCGTCGTGATCGACGATCAACAGTCTACAGTGTGGCTACCCGATTTCCCCTGCCATCGTAGCATGATTTGAAATTTGGATGCCTGTGATGAGTT
Organism: Lemna minuta; assembly: GCA_024174645.1. Taxonomy (NCBI): domain Eukaryota; kingdom Viridiplantae; phylum Streptophyta; class Magnoliopsida; order Alismatales; family Araceae; genus Lemna; species Lemna minuta. The sequence goes on along the minus strand of CM044119.1, from coordinate 3,862,243 downwards.
CCCAACCGTCAGATTTTAATCTTACCGGTCAGTCAGAAATCAGAATAAAAACCGAAAGAGGATAGATAGCCCACGGCTAATTCTAGTCCACTGACGTCTACTCTGCTCAATGGCGGGAGTCGTCACCCTCCGTCCTCCGCCAATTTCCGCTCCGTCGATCTCAGCCCGAAGCCTTCCTCGTCGCATCTCAGTCAGAGCTTCCTCCGACACACCTTCAACGTCGGTCTCAACAGTCAATTCAGAGGAAAAGAGTAGTCCTCTCTCGCCGCCTCCCGGATTCAAGGCTCCAAAACCTCAGAGATTCGCAGTCCGCCCGGATAAGATTCTGGATGTTCTGGGAGCTTCTTTGGCCCTCCCTTTCCGTCTCGGCACCGGTGTTTTTACCTCGGGGTTGGTCTTTCTCTCTCTAGTTCTCTTTCTTGAAATGAAACTTGTCGAATGTTTACAGAGACCTAATTTGAATGGAAATTTCGGAGAATGCTAATTTCTTGCGTTTTAATGGTTGATAGGTACTCTGCGACCTTCGTGTCCGGGACTGACATTCCTTCTAGCCAGTACGCTTTCAGAATAGCAGGTTTGTCGTGAAATTCTCTTTGTTTGGATTTATATGAAGCATTATTCTAGTTGTTTTTGTGCGAGAGAAAGAGAAGACAGACGTTTCTTCCCTATAATTTTTTCCCCAATTTTAGTTTGATTTTGTCTATGATATGTGGATGATATGAAGAAATTTTTCCTCACCAGGTTTTGCAGCGAAGGAGACATCGAAATTGGGTCCTCGGCCGGAGAAACCTATTGAAATTTATGAATTTGAAGGGTGAAATTCTGTCTCTTTGTTTTTGAAACACTTTCAAATGACCCATCTGGGTATATCTACGAAATTTTCATCTCTGAAAAGTTTTTTTTGTTCATTGTGCTTCTCGGTGTTGTCTGTTTCTTGGAGTTCAGCTGTCCATTCTGCCGCAAGGTTAGTGATCTTAGACGTTTTCTCAAATGTCTCGAAATTTAATGTATTAGTTCCCATACGTTCATGATACTTTTTTGATATGAACATCTGACCATGGCTTTTTCTAGTTTACCCTCACTAGCAGGAACTTGTAAGGAAACCTCCAATTGGTTATTAATAGGAGGTTTGGGTTCTCTGTCAACCTCTCACCTTATTCACCTCACCTTGTTCTCTCTTTCGACTTTCCTCTCCTTGCACCTCTGAATCGACTGCGAAACTCAATACTTAGATTATTTGGAATAGGATTGACAATGTTAAACCCGATAGAACCTGGGGGATTCAGTCCTGTTGTCGTAGTTTCTCCATTAAGCTGAAGATACTTTGTTTTTATTCATTCATTTCTCCTGAGTGTCGATGTTTCAGGTGAGAGAAATTGCCAGCATACTAGACCTTGATGTCTTGTATTATCCATGCCCTAGAAATGGGCCACAGTATCGGCTCAAGGTCCTACAATTGGGTGGAAAGCAACAGTTTCCGTATATGGTAATCTTTCAAATCCTTTTCTGGTATTTCCTTAAAAATTGCATTGAAAATGGATTGTGTGTGACCATTGATGCCACCATAAGTGTTGAATTCACAGTTCTAGCCAAGAGGAGATTGAGACAGAGTGGAAGAAATGGAAGACTGATGGCCAAGAGCACAGTATAAACAAAATTCACACACTTGTAAATAAAACTGTACACAAGCATACCCTTTTATAGGGAGGAAAAGATGAGATTTGAATTAAAGGGTTGAAGCTAGCCGTTTGAGCGGCTAGCTTTAACGGCTAGTTTCCTAGCCGTTACCTGATCTGTTTGAATTAACAGATCGGGTAAAATGCCCAAATTAATGGGTTCCTTTGGGCCCATTAATTTAGACCTTTTAATCCTTAAGTTTTGGGCTTCCTTTAGCCCATTATCCTATCTAACCTTTTATTGATTTTTACTATCTATTACAATTACATTTAGCCCATTCTGGCCCATTTAATACAACCATTTATAACAATAAGTTTCTGTTTAATGATGATACATGGGGAATCTGCTTTAGTCCTTTTTAACATATCGTTGTGGACTACTTTTGATGATAAAGTGCAAATTGTAGTTTTCCTAGATGATTATCTCTTTTGAATCCTCTTGTAACCCTTCTTATCTAATATCCGAGAAACCAACAACATGCAATCATTTATTAACAATCTGATTTGCAAATTTTCTGTCATTTCAAATAAATCTGTGAGGGGAATTTTGGCCTGAAGCCAACAACCTGCGATCATTTATTAACCTTCTTATTAACCTGTGATCATATAAATCAGCAGGAAATTTTGTTAAGATGCTAAGCGTGCTTTATCATTTTGAGTACATGTAACATATATACTAATTTTCATTATGAAATGAACGGAAAACAAAGGAGTGCAGGGGAGAGGTAGGACATTGGGAATGAGTTACCTATTGTAGAGGGTTGGGAATAGACGTGTTCAAGTCTATTCAAGAAAGTCATGCCTTGTATAAGCATACCGCACATGAACAGCCAAGATACCCTTTTGCCATCTAATGACTAATATACTCTTGATCATAACACTTCCTCTCTAAGCTAATGATTGGCTGTATTTTCCAGCTGTAGTTCGAAGTAGGATATGATATGAAAAAATAGCGAAAGTTAAACATTGAAAACTAGGCCAGGATAATAGACCCAGCCGTGTCTCCAACATGGCGGAAGAGCCATGCAGGGAGGTGCTTGGAATGCAAACGATAAGCTGGAGATGCCGTCGAACAACTTCCAAGCAGTAGAGCTTTTAGAATCAGATACTGGAGAAGAAGTAGAGCAGACTAGAAGGTCTTTAGACACAAAAGTATATGATTGTTCTATAGGTAATGGTTATGTTTAAGGGTAACCTAATTACGGGGACATAAGTACAATATTTACTTATTTGGGGTTAAATAGTGAGCAGCCTCTTTTTAAATAGTGAGTGGCCTCTTTCTGACGGAAAACAAACAACAATGCCGAATGGTGCTAGCAGTGCAGATGATCATGTAGAGTAGGCCTTGCAGTGCAGAAGACAGTTCATTATGACACTCACAGCACAGATAGCAGTGAAGGATGACGCTCACAGCACAGACACCACAGTGTATAAATTACTATAATTATCCCTATATCCCCTAATGACCAAAATATCGTTGATTCTTAAAATTTTAAAATGGACAAGGTATATAAAGACTCAATTGAAGATTGACTTCACTGAAAAACTGCATAATTTCAGGTGGATCCAAACACGGGCACCTCTATGTATGAGTCTGATGCAATCATCAACTACTTGGTTCAGAAATATGGTAGACCAGTATTGATTTTCCATTCAAGATATATGAATTTTAGAACAAACTGACATAAATTCATCCTCATTGAACTTTAGGTGATGGCACTGTCCCTTTGATGCTCTCTCTTGGCCTCCTAACTGTAAGGGTCTTTATTGGATCTCTGTACTTCAACTAAAGAGCTTTACGTGTTTATTCTCTGTCTTTCAATTTTCAGACCCTTACTGAAGGTTTTGCGATGATTGGTCGATTGGGCAAGGCAAGAACCACTTATATTCATTAACTATCTTTTTATTCACCATTTTTCCAATTTCTTGGACAAAAATGACTGTCTTGATCCGCCCCATTAGATCTTCAGGAAAGTATAAATTTCACCCACAGAGACATGTCAAGAGCAGAAGCGTTGAAATATAAAAAGTAGTGCGAAGAAACTGCTATTAAGGTTTCAATGGACTTAAGTACATCGTACATTGTATTGGGCCTTTAGAAGAATGTTTTAAACAGCTCAGAATACCCATAGTGATATAACTTCAATGGTAAATGGATAATGGATTTACACGCATTATGGGAAGTATAGGCTTAAGAGTAGGTGAGTGAGTTTGCCTATGTTTCGCTCCTTATTTGCCTCTTTTAACGTAAATCTTTTTTTTAAGTTAAAAGAAATGACACTATGTTCTAATTATGGAAAGGAATTTTACAGGGTTCTTTATACTCTCCGGCAAAACCCGCGAGAATCCCATCGAAGTATGGGCTTATGAGGTTAGATATGATAAGACTGCAGATCCATACAAAATAAATAGAAAAGAGAGAAAATAGGAAAATAGCTCAATTGTACTTAATTTTTTGCTTCCAGGGATCTCCATTCTGTAAGATTGTACGTGAGGCTCTGGTTGAGCTGGAACTGCCACATTTAATGCACTGGTATACAGCATTCCAAATTCACATGTTTTCACTAACATTATCTCTCTATGATTCTTTTGATGATGTTCTTTATTTTTCCCTCATTGATGTTGTAAGATCTTCTAATAATTCTTGGCTTGAATAGATTAAGGATTGTGGATTTGTAGTTTCATACAACCTCTCTCTCTCTCTCTCTCTCTCTCTTAGTCTTCTTGAGATTTCATGGTTTTACTTCCTGTCTTTCGAGATAAATGGGGAGATAGACAAAAGATTTGAGATATCACAAGTTCATCTCTGCCTCCTCATTCCCCCTCTCCCTGTCATGGTCTAAGAGTTCATGGTTGACATCATATATGTGAGCGTGACTACCTGATGAAGATTCTGAACAATTATGGTTCTTATAATTCTGATAATCTCTTCGTCTTTGTTATAAGAATTCATTTTCTGAGTGTTTATCCTGAGAACAAGGGCGAATAAATGAATACTATGCTTCATGATCATCTCTCTCTCCTCTTGCATCCACTCACATCTCAAGAATTCAAAGGTTCGGCTCACTATCACGACGATGCATGGAATAAATGGGACCTCCTGATTTTCTCTTCTTATAATCTCTCTTATCACATCTCTATTTCTATCTGTCTGTCTCAATGGCGAGCAAATGATAATTTATGTGAGTCCGTTGCAGCGTTGCCCGGGGGAGCCCGAGGAGGCAGGAACTGCTTTGACAGAGTCGGTCACTTCCAGGTGATTCTCTCTCTAATCCCTGAAAATTTTTTGAAACATGTTTCCTTATATGGAATTATGGGGTTGACATTCCTCTGGCAGGTTCCCTATATTGAAGATCCAAACACCGGCGTTAAAATGTTTGAGAGTGCCAACATCATTGACTATCTCACTGCAACCTATGCTATCGAATAGCAGGGATAGAGGAACATAGGCTCTCTCTATCTCTCTCTCTTACTCTATTTGTATCTCATGCACCCTGATGTATTTGTTCATCTCTCTATAGATGTATCGCCTTTTAATTCAATTTTTTCCATGGCTAGTCTTGCCCTATTTCTCCCTCTTTGAAGAGGCCGAGTGAATCATCTGCTGTCAGTGATTAGAATTTCCAATATCTCTCTCTCATGCGAGTGATTCCCATACTGTCAATGATTGGAATTCACTCTCTTTCTCTTTCTTGAGAGGTCAGGAACTCCTAAATCATTGGAGATTATAATTCAAATCTCTCTCTCTCTCTATAACAGGAGTCAGGAAACAAAATTTTCTAATGATCAGATTTTCCAATCTCTCTTCCCAGAGATTGTAGACGATTATGAAAAGCCAATCTTTCCCTCTCTCTTACTCTCTCCATTCATCTCTCAGCGATCTATCCATCTATCTCTATCTCTCTTTTTCCCGGGCCTCCATGGATTTTCATAAAGCGAGTGCACTTTCGGCTTCCCAGCACTTTATTCCCGTGGCGGAAAATTTCCCAATTCGCAAGCCTCATCAATCTCTGTCTACTCTCTCTGTTCTTCATGAGCACGAGCATCTTGAAAAATGGCGCGCAGATTCTGACGATCTGGTGGAGCCCTCAGAAAAGGATAAATGCCGAGCTTCTGGGTGATGCGAATTTGAACTCCTCTCTTTATATTCTCGATTCAATGGAGTCGGCATTTGGAAGGCCTACAATTCGGCGGAAACCCTCACAGAATTATTCCATGGAAGCGAAGGAGGTAGTGGAAGTTGTTGTCGGGGAGGTCTCCAAGATTCCTCTTCGTTGTTCTTTTCCTCTTCAATTATTTACCTGGGTCTTTGCTGCTTCCCTATCTCTCTCTCTCTCTCTATCTCTCTCTCTCTCTGTCTTTCTATCTATATATCTTTCAGCTCATGCATACGCTCTCATTGGCTTATCTCACATAATGGATGTTTATATCTAAATCTCTTCTTCCTGCTCTCCTTCTCACATTCTCCTTGTCCATTTCGTCTTCCTCTCTCTCAATCACTTACCCATGCCTGACTCTCTCTCTTACTTTCTCGTGTAAGTGTACTGGTCTTAATTCTGTTCTCTTTCGTCTCATTTTCACTAAAGCACTTGCCTCTTTCTCTCTACTGAACTCTTCCCTCTCTCTCTCTCTCTCTCTCTAACTCCCCTCTCGCAGGCCGTGCTCCTCTCTTATCTCTTATATCTCTCTCTTACTCTCCTATACATGAGCCAAAAATTAATCATGACCCCTCCGTCTCTCTACCGCTAGAAATGGGCATCATACGTAACTCCGGTCGTCCTTTCTTATGATAACTCTACGTTATGAACTCTCTCTCTCTACCTGTGATACAACAGAGGATCTGTTGTCTCGCATGGTTGTCCTTTTCGAGAGAAGAACTTGTTCTTTTTGTCGTGACCTGAGACAACTGATGACGCCGGTCTTTCTCTCTCCAATCACGACAGGTCTTTCTCTCTCATCACGAGAAGGCTTTTCTGGGCTACCCAGCTTGTGGCCGAGAGAAGTAGAGAATAGAGCCCGGGCTGCATGAGAGAGAAAGAGATAGAGAGGAAGAGAGAAGGAGACGGAAAGCCGGAAAGGGAGAGGCGGGGATAAAAAGAGCAGCTTAGATTCTCCAAAAATAGTAGGCCCCGGGATAATGAACCAATAACAGAAGTGGGCAAGAATTCTTCACTTTCTATATAAACTTTCAAAGAGATCGCGCCCTTGAAGGGATCATACCCCTTTCTGTACCTAGGGATAGAACGAGAGAAAGGAAGAGAGAGAAAGAGAGAATAGAACGATAACCGGCAATGGGAACTCTGTCCACCGTCTACGCGCTGGGGATCGTCTTCCTTCTCACTGCATGCGCCGGAGCTCACAGTAAGAACAAGCGCAACTCTTGCTCCTCTCATTCTCTTTTTCTCTTTATCCTTCTTCCTCTCTCTCTCTCTCAATCTTTCTCTTAATCTGTCTCCCAACCTCTCTCGCACACGCACTCTTTCCTGCCATAAAGTCTCTCTCTCTCTCTCTCTCTCTCTCTGTGTGTCTTTCTCGCTCTATCTAACCATGACCTGTGCGTGATGTTCTTTAACCAACTCTCTACATTCTATCAACTATCTGTCTCTCTAGATTTCTCTTTTCACTCTCTCCAAGTAATCATCTAACTCCCTCTCTCTACCTTGCATTAGTTAATTCCTCCCATCTATCCATAACCTCTCTCTCTCTCATACATTTTTTTTGCCTCCTTTGCAATCTTTTTTTCCCAATATGCCCTACTATTTTTATCTCCCACTCTCTGTACTCATATCTTTATTTCTATATATATTTAACCATCTTTTTCTCTTTTGTTAATCTTTCCTATTCTCTCATTCTCATCCTTCCATCTATCCATCCATCCCTCCATACATCAATCCGTCAATCTATCCATTCCCCTATCTTTCCATCCATCCAACCTTCATCTATCCATTTTGTTCAACATCCATCCGTCCATCTATCTATCTATCTTTATATCTATCTATCCATCTATCCATCCATCCATCCATCCATCTATCTATCCATCTATCCATCCGTCCAATATCGATCGATCCATCCATCTATCTTTATATCTATCTATCCATCTATCCATCCATCCATCTATCCATCTATCTATCATCCCATCCGTCCAATATCGATCGATCCATCCATCTATATATTTATACATCCATCTATAAATCTATCTATGCATCAATCTCTGACATCCTCGTCAAATCTTTTGGAAGAATTCTCCAAGTTTGGGTACAAGGGGACGATATCCCCAGATAAGTGGGGCCAACTGAGCCCTGAGTACTTCCTCTGCTCCAATGGTACTGGCCAATCACCCATCGACATCGTCCGCTCGGCCACCGTCCTTGACCCCAGCTTGAATCCTCTCTACAGAAATTACAACATAGTCAACGCCACCCTCATTGACAATGGCTTCAACATCATGGCAAGGATAAAGCCGTTTTTAGTGTTTTCTTTACTTCTTTTGCATGGGTTTTAACGTTTGATGATGGCTATGACAGCTCAAGTGCTGTTCTGCGGGGGGAAGCATGGCCATTGATGGGAAGAACTACACGTTCAAGCAGCTGCACTGGCATTCTCCTTCTGAGCATACCCTAGATGGAGAACGGTAAAATGTCAACTGGGTATTACCAAAATTGAAGAAATAATAATCGAAATCAAATTCTTTTGATTCGAGGGGACAGGTTTCCGATGGAAATGCATCTCGTTCACGCATGCGAGGATGGAAGCCTCAGCGTAGTTGCTATCCTGTACCAGTTTGGCAATCCGGACCCTTTCCTCTACCAGGTCAGTGAATAATTATTAGGGTACTTCAAGGAGGATAATAAGGGTTTCTAATTAGTGTTTTGAGGGAGAATAAATAGGGTTTCCGATTAGGGTTTTTTAAAAAGAGGATAATTAGAATTTCTGAGTGGGGTTTTCGAAAGGATGATAATTAGGGTTTGTTTTAGGTTTTTGAAGGGGGATATATCTAGTGTTTCTGATTTGGTTTATGAAGAAGAGTAATTATGGTTGGGTAGGAGGGTAAACAGGGTTTCTGATTAGGGTTATTGAAGTGGGAAAGTTAGAGCTTTCAAAGGAGGAAATGAGGGCTTCTGATTAGGGTTTTCGACGTTGCAGCTGAAGGAGAAAGTGGAGGAGCTGTCAAAGGAAGTCTGCTCAGGGGATGATGAAGCGGAGATAGTGGCGGGGCTCGTCGACACTAAAGCGCTGAGGCGTCACACGAATAAGTACTTTCGCTACGTCGGCTCTCTCACCACGCCTCCATGCACGGAGAAAGTCATCTGGAATGTCCTCGGAAAGGTAATTGTTTTCCCGCACTTCCCTGATTTTAGAGATAGAGAGAATATCGCACTTTCTCCCTCGTCTAGATGAAACGTAATCCATGAGTCCTTTGGCCGCTACAAACTCAATGGCTCTACGCCCATTCCCGTCACCCTAAATATGCTTATAGAGAGAGATAGAGATAGAGATAGACAGAAAGATAGAGATAGAAAGAGATAAACAGATTGAGAGATAGAGATAGATCTATAGTGCGGGATAAATAGATAGAAAGATATAGACACAGATAGTGAGATTGATAGAGAGAGATAGATATAGAGAGAAATATAGAAATAGATAGAGATAGATGGAGATAGTGAGAGGGATCTAGAGATAGAGAGAGAGAGATTCCCAGTGAAAATGCCACGCACTCTCTCTCCCCCATCGGCCCCTACCACTCTCTATCCTTGTCACCCTCTGCCTAAACATCCACCTCCTGTTGGAGGTTTGAATTTCTTTCCAGATTCTCTCCCGGCCTCTTTATTACCTCTCTTCATCTATATCTATTCAGACCCTTTGAAGAGACTGAACACTGCCACGCTCTTTCCCTGAATTCAGGCCTAAAATTTTACATTTAACGCCCAAACGATCTATCTCTGTTTTTTATTCGAAAAGTCAAAGCTGGTAGAAATCTTGAACCGCTCGCCAATAACTCTGCCCTTCTCTCTTCAATCTTTGACTAGACAAGCCCTTTGAAATGACGAGTGGATACCACAGTCTATCCCTGATTTTGATCCAGGAAATCCATACTTGAGGCAATCTTGAATTGCCCGAGAAACTCTCTGCTCCTAATACCACCTCTCTCTATCTCTCTAACCTGTCACGTGGAAAGAACGTACTCAAGAACATGCACGACCACTGAAATACTGTCGACACGCGTTAAGATCTTACCCTGTTCCGGTCTCAGGTGAGGGAAATCAGCCAAGAGCAGGCAGCGGCGCTTAACTCCATTCTGGGAGAGGAGTACCGCAACAACTCAAGGCCAGTACAGCCCCTAAACGGCCGTCAGATCCATCTCTACCACGAGGGCGTCTAACTCCACACCTCTACCGGCGGATTCTGTTGCAAAGAGTGAAAGAGCCCAAATCTTTTGATTTTATTACATCCATCTTGGTCGTACACGACGGCTAGTTTTTCAAGAAGAGAAAGAACGTTGGGCGGGTAGCCGTTTTTGAACCCAACATAAAAGGAAAAGTCTTCTTCCTCGAGAGCAACGAGAAGCCTTGAGGGAGGAGAAGCTCATTAGAAAGTAACTGAATTCTACTGGTTGTAATTTAAGGGAATTAGGTGTAAGTTGAGAGCGAGAGAGGGAGAGAGAGAGAGAGAGAGAGAGAGAGAGAGGAGAGAGAGAGAGAGAGAGAGAGAGAGAGAGAGGGAGAGAGAGAGAGAGAGAGAGAGAGAGAGAGAGAGGGAGAGAGAGAGAGAGAGAGAGAGAGGGAGAGAGAGAGAGAGAGAGAGAGAGAGAAAGAGAGAGAGAGAGAGAGAAAGAGAGAGAGAAAGAGAAGAAGAAGAAGGTTATAAGAAGTCAGGGAGGCTGGGTAGGAGGCCTTCAGGCAGGGTTGAGTAAACAACCTCGTTCGCGTGCTCGCGAACGAACACGAACAGACATTTTTGGCGTGAAGGCAAATGACAAACCTTGCATTGCTCGTGTTCATCGTTCGAACCACAACGAGTTCACTGAGACGATGATAAAAAAAATGAAATACTTAAATCTTACCTTGAATATGTCTTTCAAACTAGGAAGTGACTCGTTGATGGTTAGAAGACTAACTTCTTCATTAACTTGATGACTTTTTGGCCAATGAACTTACTTTATGTTCAAACCCTGGATTTTCTTATGAATATCGACATATATATGCTACATATTTATATATATTGAATGTTTTGTTATATTTTTTATCGTCTATATTTATTATATTATTCAATTCTATAACATTAGTTGATCTTGGATTGCATTACTAGATTTTATTCAATTTATTTTTATTTTAATAATTATAAATATCTTTCAAAAACAATTTAACACATTTGACATATATATGACATTATTTTTATACAAAGATATATTTATTTATCTTCTCTAAATCTTTGATGTCCACTCATGATTAATTATCAATGACTTTTAAAGTACAATTCAAAATATTTGGCATGTTCTTGATATGATAACAATGCATAATATTTAATTTTTGTTCTTGGTTAATTGATATGAGTCCCTTTAAAAATTTAACGTGTTTGAAATATAGCTATATATATATTCTTTTGAATCTCTAATGTATGTTCATGCAGTTTCTAGAAATGTGTTTTGAAAATTAATTTAACATGTTTGAAAAATATTTCTCAAATTTTATTATTATTTCATAGAATTTATATTTGATTATTAGTTATATTTTTCATGACTAATAGATATCTATACATATAATTTTTGTCAGATAGGTCCCGTTTCGTACCATCTTTGCCAAATAGTAGACTCTTCAACCATTTTTTATTGTGCTAGTGGCCCACTTTGATTTTTATTTTTAAGATTGGCACAAGTGGTTAGTTTAAAAAAGAAGATAGTAAATGAGAAAGTAATAAGAAAGGTGCAAGTGAGTTGCTTTAAGTAATGCTGTTTGGGACAACTTGAAAAACTCATAATTCAGATTTATGGTTATGCTGTATCACGAAGGGGAACACGATAGCTTTCCATTTTTCTAACCATAACACCCCAATCTTCCTCCCTTTGTGATGTAGCCCAGAATGTTGCTCATGAGCTTATTTTTCTGTTATTCGGGCAAGTTCACATTGAAGGCCCATTAAAAGCTTATTGGGCCAAGGGAGAATCCCTAAGACCTGACACATTATGTGGAATATCACCTAGGGACCACAAATATTTATGACATGCCTTGGCAACTACAATTATTTTTCTACAGAGGTCAGACAAGGCCTAGAAGGTTTACTTTTTCTTTTGTCAGTCCTGTCTCTAACAGATGCATGTTGTCAGAGTTGTATTTTCAAGACTTTTGTGTTGTCTTTTCATGGGTCAAGTCATATGGACGACCTTTCACTTTTTGAGGCCTATATAAGACCCCCATTGTAACACTTGAAAACACAATTTGAAGTTATCCCTTTTTGAGAGCTCTGCTTTCTTTCTGAGTGTTCTCCTTGCTGAGAGTGCTTAAGTGTTTGCAGATTTAAGCACACCCCCCTGTGGATTCAAGGGTTGAAGAGGTTAGTTCTGTGGATTTAGGCTTCAACCCTTCTTGTAGATCAAGGGTTATGGATTCAAGTTTTTGTTCTACATTTATCCTGCACTAAGGCTGCGTCACTGTGGCTTCCCTAAAATACCTATTCTTGTTCTTCTTTTCTTTTCCTTCCCTCTAATCATTTTTGAGGCATAGTTCAACCAAGGAACTTGTTCCTTTGGCTCACTTTTTAAAAATAATTTCTCCACCCTCATTAGCAAGAGCTATTTTGGAAGGAGTTTGGAAACGTGATTCCAATAGTTTGGATTTAGGTTTTTCATGATTCAACTCCAACTCCAATTCCTAATCTACTTTTCACTGTCCCTTTTTAGGTCAAGAACTCAAGCTCCTTTGCTTCTTTTTTCTGTGAAGCCTATAGAGGCATAAGCGAGATGTCGCTTCTAACAAGGTCTCCAACTTAGTCAAATATATTAGTGTGGCACTGTTGGACACTTATGTCCATAGGAATAGGAGGTGTATGTGAGAAGATATGAGCTTACTTAGCCTATTGGGGCTTATCCACTTGCCTCTGTACCAATGTGGGATTAGTCCCACATTGATAGTCTTGTTTTGTAGGGCTTCTCTCTTTCTATATAAGAGGAGGTGGCCCCCCTCTCTAAATATACGATACTTTTCTCTTTCTCTCTATTTCCACATGGTATCAGAGCCGTAGGATTCTAAAAGAAATAGGGCACCCCTGCTGTATCTTCCTCTCTCGTCGGGCCATCCTCTCTGCAATACATCAGCGTCTCAGCCCGTGCATTGTCGACGCCTTCCCTATTACTTCTTCTCTTCTCCGGCGGCTTCTAAAGCGCGCAAATCGATCACTCCATTGCATCATCGCGGATTTGTAGAAATTTTCAATCCTACATTCAAGTGGCAAAGGCGTCCTCTTCCATCGTGGATTTGATCTCCGTGACGGCATCACACACGCAAACACTTTTTTTTCTCTCGGATTCGATTCCCAAGTCATCCTCAGTATCTCGCAGATTCCCAGTATCTCGACGGATTCCAAGTTGATTCCCAGCATCTCGACGGATTCCAAGTCGATTACCAACATCTCGCGGATTCCAAGTCGATTCCCAGCATCTCGTAGACATTTTTTTTCTTTCTTCTCGACACTTGCCACTCCTGCTGCGACATCAATTTCACTCTTGCTGTGACATCAACTTCACTCTATGCTATAATGATGGACCAAGGCTTTCCATCGGCTCCTGACCCCCCTTCTCCGACAACTGCCCCTGCTCAAGAACGGGTCCAAATCGTCTACCCTTATCCATCTCCCACTACCTTCGTCACGCACCTACAAAGTCCAACCACGATTTTTGATGGGACTAATTACGTGACTTGGTCAGCAAGTTTTCGCAGGTTTTTGTAGATTCATGGACGTCTATCCGATCTTACGGAAGATCCACCATCCCTTGAAGATCCTCGCCTTGCTGAATGGATCATTCAAGATCTTGCAGTCATTTCCTGGCTTTTAAAAATGACTATTCCCGCAATTGCAGAGGCGATGCAACTCATCACACCCTCCAAGGCAATTTGGGAGGAATGGATGCGAATGTATGGATACAAGTCTAATATCTCTCGCACGGTGGATGTCTTCGAAAATCTGTTCAAATCAAAACAAGCTGGCCGGACTCTCCAAAACTTTTATTGGTAATTACGAGGTCTACTTAATGAACTGGAGATCTACCAACCCTACTCAGCATACATTACCACTCAACGACGATATTGTGAAGAACTTGCGGTTGCTTTGTTCCTTTCAGGTCTTGATTCCCCCCTCAATTCGCAGATACGTGGCCCCATTCTGAGTGAGTCTCTTCTTCCTACGCTCGGTGAAGCCTTCTCCACGGCCCTTCATGTGTCCCCAAGCGGTCCTACTCCATCCACAATTCTGCCCACTCCCGACACTACTGCTCTAGTCTCTATCACACCACGTGGACGCGGACGTGGACAAGAAGGGGGTCGTGGACGAGGGCGAGCGGGGCGAGGACATGATGGCCAACTGTATCCTCCTTGCGAACATTGCCAAAAATATGGTCATAGATATGATCGTTGCTGGAAAAAATTTGGCAAACCTGACCAAGCTGCTCACTCCACCACTACTGAGGCTGATCCAACTACATTATCACCAAATATGATTATCTCTCACAGCGAGTATGACCGTCTGATGAAGTCACAAGCTACTGTTGGATCCACTCCATCTTTGCATCTTGCTTCCGCATCCAACTCAGGTACCGCGCTTCTTGCTTCTTCACCTGCATCCTGGATTATTGATTCAGGGGCTTCCGCCCACATGTCAGGTACACCATCCCTATTCTCACGCTTAATTAGCCTTCCTAATCCTACCACTGTTTCCATTGCCGATGGTCGTTCCTGTCCTGTCATGGGAACAGGCTTGGCTAATCCTACTTCCTCTCTTCCCTTATCAAACATTCTTTATGCACCTAATTTTGCTTTAAATCTCCTATCCATCAACGCCATCACCAAAACCTTTTTTGCTCAGTCTATTTTTTCCCGATCATTGTACTTTTCAGGATTTGCGGACGGGGAAGAGGATTGGTTTGGGGCGTGAGACTGGACGTGGAATCTATGAGCTTGTTCCTGATCGTCTTCCCACTGGATTTCATTTTCTTCTTTCTCAATCGGATTCTCCCCTTCAGTGGCATAGACGTTTGGGCCATCCGGGTATTACCAAACTACGTCAAGCCCTTCCTTGGATTTCTATTTCTTCTTTTCAGTGTGAGTCATGTCAACTTGGCAAGCATTTTCGTGCCACTTATCCGCGGCTTGATTCAATTCCTAGTCAGAATATTTTAGAACTAATTCATTGTGATGTATGGGGACCATCGCGAACCACTTCACTTTCTGGTTTTCGCCATTACATTGTTTTTGTAGATGATTATTCCCGTGTCTCGTGGGCTTATTGACGAGACGAGACCGCGAGGTCGTTGATTTCACGCGGTAACGCGTCAAAAATAATTCCAAACATACCAATTTGATGAAAATGTATCAAATTGAAGGGTATAATGGTAAATAAGGGTCGAATCCACAGGGAAATAAGGAATTCTTGATGTAATCTTCGAAATTGATCAAATCGGACGAGAAATTGGGGAAAATGATATATTATGAAAGATAACTTCAAAACGAATCCACGGAATCAAAAATCATCGAAAACGATCTTGATTTCGTGGAGAAATCGAAATTTGAAGTGGAGAGAAATTTTCGGACGTGAAAACTCGCGATTTTAGCTAAAATTCGAAGAAATTAAACTCTAAATCCTAATCTAAATAGAAGTTAAACACTATAGGAAGATAGATTATGAAAAACCGTTTCCACTAACTCCAATTAGCGATCAAATCATCATGATTAAACAGCTTAATCACGAAAAACACCAAGAACGCGACGAGGAGATTTAAGCTGAGATTTCTTCCAATCTACTCAACCAAATCTCGATTTCAAGGGCTCCGTGGGTGCGGAAATGAGTGTAGAACACGATGAGATCAAGAGAAATGAGAGGGAAGGTGTCTAGACATCTCAATTAGATTGAATTCCAACTCGGATGCTTACAATCGTCGAAGAACAGGTCATTTTATAGTATATTTGGGCGTAACCGTCCGATCGTTTTGATCGACGGTTACGATGGAACGGTCCATCGTGGACCGTTTCAAATAAGTCGTGGCCGTCGGATCTCGATCGACGGTCTGGATGCGATCTGATGAGATGCGTTTTAAAACGCATGCGATTTCACTCCTTGGATCGCGATCCGACGGTCTGGATTTCACCCGCGCGATCGAATCGTAGCCGTTATAACGCCTTTAAAATGCCACGTGCGTTTTGAACACGATCGGTGGTCCGCGCACCACGTGATCGACGCACAGATTTCCACGGCGCCGACGATCTGACTCGTCGCGAGAGGCCACGTCACTTGCGTAAAAAGACTGTGTGGGACTTTAGTCCCACACGGAAAAAATTAAAGAGAGTAAATAGGTTTATAACGGGCGACACTTTAAAGGGATTGAATACCCTTCTGCTATACGGAAGGCTGAACATTATGCCTTATATAGTATATAAATAATATATGCAAATAAATATCGTGCCGCGTAGGCGCGTGGGCCCTGCGTGGCGCTGCCACGTGTCCCGGAGTGCCACGTCGCATCCATGTGGGACCCACGCGCAATCTAAACCCCTTTTTTTATTTTTTTATTTATTTAAAAACGGTTTTAAATCAAAAATAAAATCAGAAAAAATCCAGAAAAAATTCCTGAAAATTATAAAATTCATAACTTTCAAAATATAACTCCAAATTAATCCAAATTTCTTTCATTTGATCCGAAATTTAATTATCTATTATTCTAAAAATTCAAATTTAATAAATAATAAGAGTTTAAATTATTATTTCAAAAATACATTCATTTATTGAGATTTTAAACTTTAGAAAATAAAATAAATGTTTATAAAAATGATTTCTCTTGTTATTTTAACCTTAAAAACACTTATAATCTCAAAAAAGATGGGTTATCAAATTATTAAACTCTAATTTATCAAAATTAACCCTAAATTAGAGTATTTTGAGATTATAATGACTTTTTCATAGAATAATAGAAAAATACATATAAGTATGATAACATGCATGTAAATGAAATCATTTATGCCTTAATATGCATCAATAATCATATTTTATCATGTTAATTTAGCATGTTATCACTTATCTTCTCAAAGACCGTACCGACGTTCTGCCCTCTGTTCGCCGGTTTCTTCACGAAATTTCTACTCATTACTCCATTACTCCTACAGTTATTCGTACGGACAATGCTCTAGAATTTGTCCAATCAGCTCTTGAAGAACATTGTGCTTCGCTCGGCATTATTCATCAAACCTCTTGTCCACACACATCTCAACAAAATGGTGTTGCGGAAGGAAGACACCGACATCTACTTGACATGACTTGCACTCTATTGGTGGAAATGGGCGTTCCACATTATCTTTGGACAGATGCTCTTCTCACTTCTCTCTATCTTTTAAATCGACTACCATCATCTCCTCTAGGTGGCGAAGTTCCCCTTCGTCGTCTCCACCCTACTCGCGATCTTTTTGCGTTACCACCACGGGTATTTGGGTGTGTGGCCTTCGTTCACGATCACACTCCCAACTTATCCAAACTTGCTCCTCGATATATCAAAGGGGTCTTTGTTGGCTACTCGTGCACACAAAAGGGATATCGCATTTACCTCCCTGAGCAGCGCAAATACGTTATTTCAGCTGACGCTACCTTCTTTGAGGATACTCGCCATTTTGCTTCCTCTTCTACTCCTATCTCTCCACCATCGCTTCAGCCACCTACTATGGCGTCTTCCACTTCTCCTTCCTCTTCACCATCTTCGAACGATCTTCCCACTCCCTTGCTTGCCGATTCCCCTCCAGCTATTCCCTTGCAGATTCTTCCCGCTCCTCATGCGGCAATTTTCGCACTGGTCTCGGAAACTCCACTTGACAAGTCCTCAACCTCGCTTGCAAATCCACCACCACTTGAGGAACCTCCAGCTGATCTTCACCTACCCATCGCCCTTTGGAAAGGTAAACATAATTGTACACTTCATCCCATTTCACACTTTGTTTGCTATGACCAGTTATCCCCCTCCTATCGGGCCTTCTCACTTGCTCTTAGCTCCGAGTCAATCCCCAAGACCTACTTGGAGGCTATGAAGCTACCTCATTGGAAAGCAGCTATGGATCTTGAGTTTGAGGCACTTAATCAACGTGAAACATGGGTGTTGGTCCCTCGCCCTCAACACACTAATATTGTTACTTGCAGATGGATCTTTACTATGAAGTACAATTCGGATGGTACGATTAATCGCCACAAAGCACGACTAGTGGCTCACGGATTTTCTCAAACATACGACGTTGACTACAAAGAGACCTTTTCTCCTGTGGTTCGACTTAACTCCGTGCGCATACTACTTTCTTTGGCAGTCAATCAGGGTTGGTCTCTTCATCAATTGGATGTTTCAAATGCTTTTTTTTATGGTGAACTTACTGAGCAAGTGTTTATGGAGCAACCTCCAAGGTATGTCCATTCGGGGGGGGGGGACTGATAAGGTATGTCATCTTCATCGTGCTATTTATGGTCTCAAACAGAGTCCTAGGGCATGGTTTGCCAAGGTCAGCCAGCTTGTTCTTGCTTTTGGGATCACTGCATGCACTATGGACCCAACCGTGTTTCGAAAACACACTTCAGCTGGAAGCATTCTTTTAGCTGTTTATGTTGATGACATACTCGTCACTAGGAGTGACACTACCAGAATCTCCCAAGTCAAAAGCCATTTACAAAAGCATCTAAACATTCGGGACCTCGACACCCCAAAGTACTTCTTAGGCATAGAGTTTGCCTACAAACGTGGGAAGTTGATCCTCAATCAATGCAAGTATGTGCTGGATATACTGGAGGAAACATGTCTACTAGGCTGCAAACCTCAATCCTCTCCCATAGACAGCAAACCTCAATTTTGGGACAGTACTTCTCCACCACTTACTGATGCCAACATCTATCAATGTCTAGTTGGGAAACTTATCTACTTGACGGTTACTCGACCAGACATTACATACACAGTAGGTCTCCTCAGCCAGTTTATGCACTCACCACAAGAGATTCACTGTCATGCAGCACCGCGGGTCCTAGCGTATCTCAAGCATGCTCCCGAACGCGGACTTCTCTATCAACATCACGGACATCTTCGCATTGAAGATATTCTGATTCTAGCTATGCAGGCGATCGTGGCGACCGAAAATCCACTTCCGGATTTTGTATTTTGGTTGGAGGGAATCACGTCACTTGGAGGAGTAAAAAACAACGAGTTGTACCACTTTTGAGTGCTGAAGCTGAATATCGAGGTATGACTCATACCTCATCCGAGATGTTATGATTATGATGAGTTGAAGTTGATCATTACAAGATCTAATTATAGGTTTTTCTTATGTTGTGGAAATGCCTTACAATATTTAGATTTACGCTTACACCTGAGGGAAGAAATTTTCTTGGTCGATGTAGAACCAGGTATTCCCAAAATTTGTGTGCAAGATGAACCTCCAAAAGTGCCAATCAATTTAGTTGCTAGGTTTAAAGAATAAGGTGGGATCCTTGAATGTTGTGGATGGTGAATTATTGATCAAGGAGTAGATTTTTGAGAGATTCTTCATTGATCTAGTGTCTGGTGAATCATTGATTAAAGAGCAAGCAGTCACCAAGTTTACTGGTTTTGTGGGATCCTTGAGTGTAGTAGTGACTCATGTATGTGTGTGTGTGTGTGTGTATATATATATATATATATATATATATATATATATATATATATATATATATATGAAAATGTATATCTTAATTGGGTCATTAACATTTTCTAGTAATGTCCTTGGTGAGGATATTGGCAAGTTGATCAAAGGAAGGCATGTATAGTGTTGTAATGACCTCAAGATAGGCATTCTAATGATCCCTTGGAGAGTTTTAAGGTATGTGTAGTGTTATAATCATCCCCTGATTACATTTATTGAAAATGAAAGATTACAAATGAAAGAAGATAAATCAAATTTAGTAAAATGATTATTAATCCAAGATAGAGGCAAATACAAGCTACATCTATCGAGAATGGGGATTGAAAATGACAAAATCTAGGACATGTACAACAATTGATGCAAGTCATAGAGTGAAATGAATGAATACCATAAATACAAAAAAATATATTTGAAACTAGAAAAAACGCATTTCCAATGAGTTCAAGAATGTGAAAAATTGACAATCAAAGCTAGAGAGAGAATTGGGTCTTGAAGATAGATAAAATATACATTAAACTCCTATTTCCTATCAAATGACGAAGTTGAATCTAAGTAACATAATGATGAAATTCTCAAATGCAAACCTTAATTTTCTAGTAGATTGATAATATGTAATTTATACATGAATTTACATGATTATTAATACAAAGTAACATATTAAATATTCTGTTGGTATGTATGTTATCATATTTTGAGTGCATATCTATCATTTCATGTAATTTTAGGTTATGGTATAAAAATATATTATTTTAGGGATAATTATACATAATTCAATAAGACAATTTTCTTCTCATCTATATGTGAGATCATAATTGTATTTTCATGATTAAATGATAAGAGAAAATATTTTTATTTTCACTCATATATTTTCAGGTTTTATTTTCTAATAGGAATGCGTGTATTTTTGAAATAAATATCTTTTTTTGTTATTTAAATATTTGAATTTTTAAATAATAGATAATTTAATTTCTGATAAAAAAATAAATTTGGATTAATTTGAAGTTGTATTTTGAAAGTTATAATTTTTAATTTTTAGGGATTTTTTTGAATTTTTTTAAATTTATTTAAAGTTATTAAAAAATAGTTTATTATTTTGCAAGCTGATGTGGCGGAGCGTCGCCATGTGATGGCGTGTGTGAGCCTATGTGCGTGCGCATGTGTGCGCGTGTGTGTGCGTGCATATGTGCACATGTGTGCGTGTGTGTGCACATGTGTGCGCGTGTGAGTAACTAGTGGGTTAAGCATTCATTATGGATATTTGTCAACCCATTATACACAGATATCTTATATATTCATCAAATCACCTCAATTGATTTCATGTAGGACTATTTATCTTTGTTTTTATTCGCAAGTGATTTGGCACAATCTCGAGTGGACGATTGCGCGATTTAATTGCGGTCATCGATTTTCACTTAGTTGAGGAGTACATGGCTGCATCTCATTAGGTGACGATTCATTTTAAGGTGATTTAATCTCAGCTGCTCATCTAGGGAGTTATAAAAATCGAGATTAAATGCACCCGATAGACACGTGGACTCACCTCGATCACTCGATGAAGATCAAATGGTGGACGTTCAGCGAAGCTTCTTCTTCACGCGCGGCATGACAAAATCTGAGGGCTACATCATCGATCGAATGGATGAGACTTAATGATGACAATTCACAAAGCGACGTTCAATCTGAGCCATTGATCAAAGATGAAGTGTTGCATCCACGGTCGTGCCCAAATTTTTTATAAATCAACATGTTCTTCGATGAAAAAATTATTCTTGGATGTTTCAAGCAAATTGAACTGTTTAGACAGCTCAGTCCTTGAATCTCTTGATTTCTTCCTCCACTAGAATCATTTCTGTATCCAGGGAAGGTGGTGGCCTACGACCTCCGTCGCCACCAAGACACGATATCACGGCGCCGCAGGAGCCCTTTCGCGCTCGCGGATCTATTTGCTTATCTTTATTTCTTTATTATGAACTTTTGACCCGCACGTGTTTAAACGGGTCTTTGCTTATTTCCCTATCTCTTTTAAGCTTCCGGGTGGGTTCTTCCATTTTCAGGATCCCATTCGTGAAGCCCTTTCTCTTTGTGAACCTTTATTTTCTATAAGTATTTTAGGTTTTGGGTTGTGCGCCTCAAGTGGGCCCTTTCCCCTCTCGGCCCATTTTGGGCTCTATAAGAAGGGAAGGGACCCCCCCACAAACCCTAGCTGTCATTTGAGAAAAGAAAGAAGTCTCCTCTATCTCGAGTGGCTGCTCACGGAAGGCCGAGGAAGGAGTCCAACTGCCGTCGCCACCGCCGCACGCCTCCGTGTCGCCGCCGCCGCCGCTGCAACGACCGCCGCCACTCTTTGCCCGGGCCACGAGTACTTGACCATCGTGCCGCCGCCGCCCTCACGCCGCCTCTGCCATCCCCAGCTCTGCGCATCCCCTCCACAATCCTCTCCGCTGCCTCCAGCTCCTCGCGCTCCCCCTGCCTTCCCCCTCCCCGGAACACCCTCGGCCACCATCCCCGTCATCCGCAGCTCCCTCCCCGACGAACTCCTCCACCTCCCGAAATTCCTCCAGCTTTCCCCGTTCATCCTCCCCGCCAATCCCCCTCCAGCCCCCACGTTTTCCTCTGCCGAATCCTCCCCGATTTCCCCGTCCTCACCTCCGGCAAACGTCCCCGCTACTGCCCGTCACCCGCCCGTTTCCTCTCCACGATCAACCCATCTTCCCGACGTTTCCCCTTCCCCATCCCGCGACCTTGCCCTGCCCTCCACCGAAATCGCCCTCTCCGTCCCCACTCCATAATTCCTGTTGTCCGATTTCCTCGCACCCATCGACTGCTCTCCCCCCCCTTCCCTCGGGGAAATTCAATTCCGTGAAGAGCCGAATTCATCCCCCGCCCCTGCTTATCTCCGAAATTTTCCGACAGACGCCGAACCCGCATCCTCCCGAATTCCACTTGAAGCACCTTTGGGAATTCAATCCCGAGCTCACCCTCCCTTCCCTCTTCCACCAATCCATCTCCCGTTGTCCTGCACCTCCCAGCCGAGTTCCTCCATCGCTTAGTCCGCCGTCACCCTTGCCAAATTCATCCTCGCATCCTGGTTCTCTTTCTCCCTCTCTCTCTCCTCACGACCTCTTCATCTCCCTCAACTCCCTCACGCAACTCAGATTCTCCTCCCCGCGTGCCGACCCCCGCTTCCCTGAAACTCCACATTCCATCGTCCCACCGTCTCCTCCAGCCACCGCCCAGCCAACTTCATCCTCGCCCCTGCCGAATTCAACCTCTCGACCTGTCGATTTTCATCCCCATCACCCCTCCAACTTTCCCGTCAACCCCGGAATTCCCCTCCGTCGATCATTCGCCCTCCTTCCCCTGCCCCTACTGAGCTCAATCCGCCGCTATCTCGGAGTTCAATCCACCGCCCCGCGGATTTCACTCCTCTGCGGCCTTCAACCTGCCGTGGAGTAATACCGATCGCGGAATCATCCTCAACCTCACGCCCGATTTCATCCCGTCCACCTGATCCGCGATCCCGCCAATTCTCTCCCGGCGTTTCCTCTCACCTTCGCCCGCACGGTCGTCCTCTTCGCCCGCACTCCTGCAGAATTAATTCCGTCGCACCCTCTTCCGCTGAACCTTTTCCCAACGCCTGCCGACCTTCCCGTCATCCACTCTCGCTCTTCCCAAACTCGCCATCACCCCCATTCTCTCTCGGTTTGCCCACCGATTCCCGTTCCGGTGAACAGCCCTGCTCCTTCCCGAATTCCTCCCAGCGTCCCACAGGAATTCGAATCGTCAACCCCAGGATCAATCCCACTGTTCCCCGCCGATCATCACCTCTCATCCAATTGATTTCGCCGCAACGCTTTGCCGAATTCAACCTACGCTTCATCAAAATTCATTCCACACCATCCCGCCAACACCCCACTTCCAAGGCGCTGAAATACCCTAGCGGATTGCCGTTTTCGCGAGCCGCAAATCCCTGAAATCGCGATCGCCGAAGTATCGACTTCTTCCTAATCCGCGAATTCGTGACTGCAGATTACGAATTGTGTACCATGGACTGGAACGCGAGCCGCTGAGGTCGGACGTCGACTCCTCTCCATCCAACGCCCCACCCACGTCTCCTCGATCGTCGGCTCAACTTCCCTACGGCCGGAATTCACGCACGCATTTTCCTCCGCACGCGCTCCGCCGCAACCGATCACGCCCTTGCACACTTTCCGTTAAGGTCTGATCGACTCCCCTTGCACACTGCCGAGCCGACTCTCCACTACACCACGACCCACCGGGCACCCCCCTTCGCAGGTTAGCTTCACCCCTCATTTTAAAGTTTAATTACTTTTCGAAGCGTTTCCTTTACTAGTCTCCACCGTCGTCGGACGATGTAGGTAGGGTAGAACGGATATAGGTTCGAGAACTCTCACTCGTATGTCAAGTCCGGCGCTGAGCGTGAGCTGCAGCTTCGGCTACTCCACGACGAGCCACCCCACGCCTGTGGATGTGGCTCGAGAGGATCTCACCCTACCCATCATCGCGAGTTTCCCCGGGTTACCCCGAGTCGACTTCGCCGACCGGCACGCCTGCTTGTATTTAGGTTTACGTTAGTGACGAAACTAATTCGTATGGTCATTGAATACACACGATTTAGTGTCAAAACAAAGTCCTAAACTTACCAATTTATGATTAATTAATTTAATTTAAGAGTATAATAGTAATTAAGGGTCGAATCCACGGAGAATTAGAGAGATTTGAGATATATCTTTGAAATTCGGTCAAATCAGACAACGAATTGAGATTAAAAATTGGGCATTTTATTATATTAAGAAAGATAACTCAATGGCGAATCCACGGAATAAAAAATCAGGTGCTTTGGATGAGAATTCACTGAGTAATCGAAGTTTGAAAATGGGGTAGGAATTCGTATCGCGAAAATGATTAAAACCAAAATTAAACTAAAATTAAACTTAATCTATAATTTAAAATGTAAAATTAACACTAAATGATGAAAGATTAATATAAAAACACGCAATCTAACCCAAAGTAGCCTTCGAAATGATCCAATTGATCGCCGGATGCATGACTTTTCATTCCGCATTTTTGAAGACGAAATTGAAGTTCAAGATATGATTTCTCCTCTCTCTTTCGATCAAAATCTAATCTCAAGCACTCCTTGGATGCAAAAATGCATCAAGAACATAAAGAAACTGAATTGGCACTCGAATTGGTGTCCGGACAGTTCGAATTTTTGAAAATTCAAGGGCCGTTCTTCCGTCGCGAAGAATAGTATGTAAAGAGGAAATTTTTGGGAGCGACCGTCTGGATGAAGAGCGCCCCTTGATCAATGGTCCCGACGAGGCGTCGTTTGATCGAAACGGTGTGATTAAGTCGCATCCGTTCGATCTTTGATGGAAGGCTGAGATTTGTGCACACCACGTAAAGGAAGAGGTGCGTCGCTTCATCTGATTTGTCGGATCTTCATCTGATGGTCACGATTAATTGGAAGATGTTCCGATCGCGATTAATCGTGACCGTTATAACTCTTTAGATGGACGGTTGTGATGACTTCACTTAAGTCCCTTTTAACCACGTGCGCGATTTGAAGATCAGGTGGACCTCGTGTCCACCGCATCTACGCGCTCCCTTTATCGCGCTATTAATCCGACGCGCAGAATGCTGCCACGTCGCCTGAAAACAAAATAAAGGAGGGAACATAGTCCCACACAGAAAAGATTAAGGAGATTTGCGTATTTAAAAGGTAGAGCGGACGTGACGGTTAGCTTAAATCCGAACTATCAGAATCTTATATGTACTATAACCATACTATTACGAGTATATATAAATAAATGTCACATCTGTGCCACGCAGGCACTCGCCCGGGTCCGCGTGGCTCTGCCACGTGGCCTTGCGTGCCACGTCGCATCCACGTGTGCTCGCGCAAAAAATCCCCCCTTTTTGCTTTTATTTGAATTAATTTAACACTTTAAAAATTGAAATAAATTCAGGAAAAATTCCAGAAAATTCCTTAAAATTTGTAAAAATCATAACTTTCAAAATACAAATCCAAATTAAGTCAAATTTGTTTTGTTGAATCAGAAATTAAATAATCTATCATTATAAAAAGTCAAATTATTAAAATAATAAGAGAATAAATTTTAATTAATTTAATACATTTATGTATCTTATAAAATAACTTTATAAAAATACATAAATGTTAATAAAGATCTTTTCTCTTATATTTTCATTCTCAAAACATGATTATGATCTCAATTATAATTAGGATTAAAGATTATAATATTTAAGTATGTATAATAATCCATAAATTCGTGTATTTTTAGATTATAACATGAAATGATATAAAATGATAGAAATATACTTAAAATATGATAACATGCATATATTTGGAATGATTAATGCCTTTTATTTGCATTAATAATCATGTAATTTCATGTATAAATAGCATGCTATCAGTTAGATCTCATACTTAGGGTATAGGACTCGCCTACCCGTAGGCTAGGTTCGACCGCCCTATCTTCAGTCAACCTTAGTTCCATTGATCAGGCACGAGGGTTTTTGATAACACATAAATCTATGACATTTAACTCTGAATTTTCATGAACATTTGGCTTAAAAGGAATATATTTATGTGTTATTATGATTAAATTGCTTAATTTTCCTTCATTATGCTTTTATGGTATTTCCTGGATTTTATAATATTTAAATATCTCTCTTTGATTATAAACTGACAAGGAAATGAATTTTGAAAGAAAAATATATCTTTTAGAATTTTAGAAATGATTTAAATGAATTTTAGGGCATCTTGAGGGCATATGTTTAATTAATCTAACCATTTCTTGCCTATTTATGAGCGTCAGGGCATATCTACAATTTTTGGAACTGCAGGGTAAGTCAAGTAGAAGCCACCAGATCGCGACACGTGTCGCAATCTGGTAGTGGCATTTTTAGTTAGTTTTACTACTATTTTATTATTATTATGACTGTTTAGTTTGTTTTGTTGTTTACTGACCGTGCAGATGACGTAGACGGCAACCGTCATCTTTGACGTCAAGGAGGAAGGAGAGAGAGAGCGACGTGGCGCTCTCTCATTCGCCGCCTTCTCCTTTTGTCGTTTCTGTTTTGTTTTGTCGTTTACTTTTTATTTAGGCGTTTTGTCGTTTAGGAGAAATTACCGTTCGTCGTTTTTTTCTACCTACCTGTTTGTCATTTTCTTGTTTCTGTTTCATCGTTTTCTTATTTACTTATTGTCGTTTTGCACCTTAAGCAAAGAAGAGAGCCACACGGCGCTCTCTTATTTGCGCTTAAAGGAGAAACCTGCGGCGAAATTCATCGCCGCAGATTTCTCTCACTTAACGATTTACGAGATTAAAATACTAATTTTATTTTACCTTCCTGCGCAGGTAATACGGAGTTCTTCTCGCGCGCAATCATGTTTGACCGCGAAAGGAATAAGAGAGCGACGTGGCGCTCTCTTATTCGCGCAAAGAAGAAACTCTTGGTTATTATTAAGAAGAAACTCTTGTAGTTTAGTCACTAACCTGTGCAGGTGACGTGGCGAGCATCCGACGATCGGCTTCCAGTCGACGTGGCACGATCGCGTGGACTCATCGGTTAAAGATTATATTAAGAATATTAGACCATCAGATCGACGGCCAGGAATGCTCCAACTTGAAGGCTGATATTTTCTGATCTAGCCGTCCGATTGAGCTGAATTTCTGGTGGGATACTAACCTCGCTGTGCTCTTTCCATCCGCATGGTCAGATTTTCCACTGGACTCCTGGAAACACCAGGAATTGATCTCGTCCATCAGATTATTGGAAACCCTAACTCCTAAAAGCACTCCTCCTTCCATTCCGAATTTCTTGTCTTTTGGCTCTCTCTTGACACCAGGTCACCAACAGGAAAGGGGGAGAAGCTTAGGCCCAAGCTAGGCATCATCAGATGCTCGAGTTTGTTCTGGAGAAGGAGAACAAGAGGAGATCGACGCCGTAGCGAATCAAGCACCACCCGGCTTAGGATTGGCACCAACACGGGGTTTGAGGGAAGATTTTGAGGAGGGATTCTCTTGTAAGCCTTTTCCATGGATAATGTAGGACTTTTTATTCTATTTTAATCGTAGGTTATTGCATTTGTTTCCACAAATCATACCTAAACCATCTCATTTATCTCTATACTATTTCACCTCTCTTTTCTCCACCTTCAATCAATCTCTACCCTTCTAATTCTCATCTCTTCTCCTCTAATTAGAACTACAAAAACATAATCTAACCAATTACATCCATTATCTCTATAAAATTCCTCTTCTAACTTCTAATATTCTCCACTATAGGAATTCATCCTTTCTTCTACTTTCGTCTCAACCCTCATTACCTAGATTCCCTGAGGATCGACCCTTGATTACTACTGTCCTAAGTAAGGTATTATAAATGTATTGCATGAATTAGAACACACAACAACGATATAATCAAACCAAGTTTTAGTTCATCAGTTTTCACAACCGCATCCTGCATCAGAAGGTTTGAAATCAAGATTTGGTGGAGAGAATCGGAAGAAATCACCTCTTGAACATCTAACTTCGTTTTCAAAATCGCGGAATGAAAAGCCTCGAATCCGACAATTAATTGGATCTTTTCGAGCGCGACTTTGGGTTGGATTACGTGTTTTCGTTCTAATATTTCTTCCTATACATTAGATTTTAATTTTGAATCATAGATGAAGTTAATTTTAGATTTAATTTCAATTTTCTCCCTCCTCACGATCGATTTTCTACCTAATTTTTGCTCCTTGATTTCTCCGCAAATCTTGATCCAAATCGAGTAATTATTGATTCTGTGGATTCATCTTGGAGTTCTCTTTTGAAATCTACTAAAATCCTTAATTTCTCACCTTAATTCATCATCTTATTTGATCGAATTTCAAGGACACCTAAAAAATTCTCTTATTTCTTCGTGGATTCGACCCTTATTCACCACTACACTCATTAATTCGTTATTATAACTTTAAATTGGTGAATTTTGAAATTTTTTTGACATGAGTTTGTGTATTCAACGACCACACAAATTTGTCTCGTCATAGATCTATCCAATTGTTTTTGTATCATGACTTGTTTGCGCAATAGCATTGATTGACTCATTGGCTAACATTGGTATTGAGCCCTAGGCCTATTAAAGCCCATTATTTGTATCTCCTATTCTCTTTGTATGTAAGAAAAAATGTATTATCCTTCTTCCTCATGGATTCTAGGGTTTTCCTCTTTTGTCAACACGGTATTAGGCCCTAGGGTTCCTCCAACTTCGAAGCAAGACAATTGTAAGAGTATCACTAATTCAACAAGTGCCTCTCGAGTTCATGATCCTCGCCTTCTTTGCCTCGTACTTCTCCTTAGAGTATCAATCCTATATGTGCACAAGATATCAGAACAAAAAAGCTTGTGAATGAAAGTTTTCTAAGAGTTAATAATGTTGGCAAATTCTTGCCACTACTTATGATGGAGATTCCCCTTATTGAGATTGAGAAATCACTCCCCAAAGGCATCAATAAGGGCTGATGTGACCCCCAAGCTCTAGCAATCTTCACTGTAGGGTAGCAAGGGATTCGGTGGTCGACTAGTTTCCTTTCTGTCTCTTCTCAATGTGGCTAGAAAATTAGAAGCCCTAAGTTCATTTTCACCATAATACTTTATTGGTAAAACTTATTAATTATCAATATCATTATAAATATATATATATTTATTAATCAATGATTGATTTAACCTAATCAACAAGTTGAGTTGCCAAGCCATTGGGTACCAATCTACACTACGTGCTCTAGGAGATAAGAAGTGGATAAGAAACTTCTTTATGTAACTTTGTCATCATCTTTTATAATGTACATATAATCCTTCATCTACACAAGATTGATAAATGACTTAGGGTACGGTGTAATGTCAAACACCAGTCAATCACTCAAGTTAGTACTAATATATGAAGGGAATCATTAAGAACACCTTCTTCGCTATTTGTACTACATTGATCAAGGGTTTAAATGCATCTCATTCCTTGAGTCAATTTCCTTAAATATCATTTGACCACACAATCATCTTCGAGGACCTCATGTCATTTTTAATCTATGATATTTTAAAGATCTTGTGGTTACATATTCGTAAGTCACACTCAAAACACAATCATACATCCAAAAGATGTCTTTGGTGTTTTAGTCAAATGACTATATAAATAACACGACATGATACAACTTTGTTAATATTTAAGTATAATTCCATTCTAGGATTCATACAAATAAATTTAATAAACTCTTTCTCTCAAGAGCACCCATTATCTATCTGTAGTCTCTCTCATATAGTGGCCATACTCATCATAGAAGTCAAATCAGATAATGTTATTCTTTTTAGATGTTTAGATATCCTTCTCGAGTATCCCTTGAATATAAATATTTTAAAAATATATTTAAAGACTAGTGATTGCTATATTATAATATCATAATGATTCACTTAATCATTACATACACTCATGTACTTCATTGCAAACATTAAATAAAAAAATCATTTTAATGACTAAAAATAAGACTGGTAAGTGTGGTTAGCTTGTAGGCCACCTAATAGTCATTAGATATGATTTAGACATAAGAAATCACAAAAAAGGGCATAACACTCGATGAATCTTATTTTCAATAACTGTGTTCCTTTAAATAGGGATTATATAAGGTCCCCTATGTTCGGATTCAAGGCATTCAAGAGAATCCTAATGCATAATAGAAGTGAATTAAATATCATTATGATTGTTGACGAGACAGATACGTGCGATAGTTGAAAACACACACATACATGTAAAAAAAAGTCCAAATTCACCAATTTAAGATAAAAATCAAGAACTTAAGAGTATAATGGTGAATAAGGGTCCAATCCACAGAGAATTAAGGTATTTTCAAAGTGTTCTTCAAATTTAATCAAAATTGAACAAGGAATTGAGGTGAAAAATTAGGGATTTTAGTAATTTTAGAAAGATAACTCAAAGAAAAATCCACAGAATAAAAAATCGCTTGATTTAGATCAAGATTCGCAGAAAAATCAAAGAGCAACAAGTAGGGAGAAAAACCAAATGCGAAGAGAGAGAAAATAAAAAATAAATCTAAAATTCGACTAATCTACGATTTGCAATTGAAATATGATGTTATAGGAGGAGAGATTATGAGGAAAACATGAAGTCTAACCCAAAATAGTGCTTGAAATGATCCAATTGATTGCTAAATCAAGGGCTCTTCATTTTGTGATTTCAAAGACGAGTTTTGGCATGCAAGAAGCGATTTCTCCCAATTCTCTCAATGAAATCTCACTTTCAAACACTTATTGAATGCGGAAATCTATCTAGAAGAGGAGGAAAGCAAGAGATTCAAGGATTGAGATGTGTAAATAGTTCGATTACTCGAAACACCCAAGAATGCTTTACATCGTCGAAGAACATGTGTATTTATAGGAAAAATTAGGCGTGACCATGGGATTTGGCTCTTCACTTTCAATCAACGGCTCAGATGAAATTCTTGGATACAAATCGTTAACGTTAAGTTTTTTCTATTTTAGTAAAGATGGAGCGCTCGGATTTTGCCATGTCATGAGTGAAGAAGAAGCAACACATGGTCTCGTCCGTCTGGTCATGAATCGATGCCTCAAATTCTTAGATGGCTCTTCAAATCTGTCATTATAACTCCTCATATTGATCCATTTAATAAAATTAATTGTCATCCACTCAGATTCTGTCACGTACCCTCATCACTTAAGTAAAAATGAGGGGCTGAGATTAAATGACCTTATTTGCATCAATCGGGCGCTCGTGAGCGTGCCATGTCACCTGTGCAATTAAATAAACAAACATAGTCCCACATGACAAAAATAAATATAAATTAACAGGTTTATAAGTAGAGATTATTAGTGGGCTTGGTGAATATCTTGAAAAGGATGCTTAACCCACTAATCTCACATGCGCACACACACGTGCTCACACATGCACACGTGTATGCCACGTGACACGTATACTCATCGTCACGTGGCACGTATACATATCGTCCGGTGGCAACATGTCATTAGCACGCCGCGTCAGCTGCCATGTCAACGCGCGATAAAAATCTGATTTTTTATATTTTTAAATAGAAATAAAATTTAAATAAATCTAGAAAAATTCAGAAAAATTCAAGGAAAATCCCTGAAAATTAGAAAATTAGTAAATTAAAAAATATAACTCTAAATTAATATAAATTTGTATTTTTTTTTAGAAATTAAATAATCTATTATTCTAAAAAGTTAAATGTATAAATAATAGGAGAATACTTTTTTATTTAAAAACTATACTCATTTGTTTTAGAAAATAAAGTTAAAAATGTATATAGATATTTTTCTCTTATTATTAATCATTAAAACCCAATTATAATCTCAAATATAGAATGAGAATAATCTAATCTTAAATATCTCTATTTAATTATTCATGATTATCCCTAAAATAGTGCATTATGAGATTATAACTTAAATTTTCATAGAATGATAGATGTACACTCAAAACATTATAATATGCATAAGAATAGAATATTCTATGCCTTAATTTGCATTAATAATTATATAATTTCATGTTCAAATTACATGTTATCAATTGTGCGATGGGAGAGGAAGCTAAAATGACCACGGGAAAAAGAAAACAAAATATGATTGTATCACCTTGCTTGGAATCAAAGCCACAACCCTTTTTGGTTCTATTGATTAATGTCGCATGCCGAGCACACACCTTGTCTCTAGTAATATCCTCATGGTTCTCATCCCGGTGGATGTCATCCTTGCATATTTTCTAACACGCTAGCCAACATAGCCTTGATGTATGGAAATCTTCACATCACTACCCATCACATGAGTTACCAATTGTGTGTCTTGAGAGGTAATGGGTTATGCTACTATTATGTGAAAGTTTTTTTGTCAACCTTTACTATATACGTATAATCTCTCATATGCATGACACACCTAGAATTACTTAGGGCATGGTTGATTGCTAATTCTAGTCAAAAGTTAGTACAATAAAAATGATCTAAGACTTCCTTTTTAAATCTTTCATTTTCAGTCTTAGCAAAGGACTTCAATGTACAATTTCCTAGAGTCTCTCTCCTCGGGGTATTGAGGGAAGATGATCCCATCTTGACCACACAATCTTCTTCATGGGCATATTGATGTATTTTGTGCTTTGATGGTTTGTAGTTCCTTGGCTAGAGACTTGTAGCTCAATGTCAAAACACTACCACACATCCACTAGTTGCCTTTGGTGACTCATGTCTAAGGGCCACCTATACAACTATGACATGAAATCTACATACTTAACACTCATGTATAATACTATCCAAGGATTCATATGTATCACTTTGTTGAACTATTTCTCTAATTCATATTGGATCACTATACTGCTTTGCCTTAGTGTGTCCATAAAAATGGTCAAGAAATCAACTATTCTCTATAGACGTTACTATTTTATCTAGATACCAAGTGTCCTTTTTGGATATCCTATCAATATGAATGTTTCTAATATTTGTTTATAGATAAATAATCACTATGATAAGATCTTATCATAAGCTACTTAACATATCATATACTCTTGCACTTCATTAGAAACATCACAAATGTATTCTAATGAACATAAGGTTTACGATAAATGAACAAGATGTGTAATGTGTGATTAACTTGCAGGCTACCAATACAAAGTTTTCAAGAGTAATGACTCTTTGTCATAAAAACTCTTATCTTAACTTTGAGGCTTGGTAGATATTTAGAGCAGTGTTATCTTTTGGTTTGATGCAATGAACTCTCCTTCTTCTAGAAAGATGGGTGATAACATGCAATCTTAACATGATAAAACATGATTATTAATGCAAAATAAGGCATAAAATATTCCATTTATATGCATGTTATCATACTTCGAGTGCATTTCTATCAATCTATGCAATTTTATGTTATAATCTCAAAATGCGTTAATTTAGGGTTAATTATGATGAATTAAAGATTAAAGATTTTATAACCTATCTTTACTTGAGATTATAAGTGGTTTTTAAAGTTAAATAATGAGAGAAATCATTTTTATGAACATTCATTTAATTTTCTAAAGTTAAAATCTTAATGAAATGAATGTATTTTTGAAATAAGAATTAAATCTCTTGTTATTTAAATAGTTTGACTTTTTAGAATGATATATAATTAAATTTCAGATCAAATGAAAGATATTTGGATTAATTTGGAGTTCTATTTTGAAAGTTATGATTTTTACAATTTTTAGGGATTTTTCTGGATTTTTCCGAATTTAGTTCGATTTTTAAATGATTAAAATGAATAAAAAAAAGAGCAAAAAGTGGGTAAAATCCGCGCGGGTCACACCTGGATGCGACGTGACACTCAGGGCCACGTGGCAGCGCCACGCGGCGCCTACGTGGCATATATATTTATATACTTTATTTACATATCATATATAGTAGAGGTTTTCAGCTTTCCGTAGACCGGAAAGGTATTCGACCCTCATAACCGCCGAAGTTTATAAACTCGACGGTTTTACTAACCTTTTCCGTGTGGGACTAAAGTCCACACAGTTTCTTTTGTTTCAGGCGACATAGCGGCATCATCAGCGTTGGATTAAAAACGCGTGACGCATCGCGCGTCGATACGGTGGACGTGAGGACCACCGCATCTCCGATCATGGCACGTGCCTATTAAAAGAATTATAACGGTCCGATTAAAGGCGACGTGGCGGCATCACACGCGCCGATCGGGTGGACGCGCTGTCCACAGATCAGAGATCAACACACGTTTCATTTAAGTGGAGTTATGACGGCCGTGATTTAATCGGGCGCTACGCATCCTGATCGTTGGATCGTGATCCAACGGGCTCGATTCAAGGCGTTTTTAAACGCATATCAAGCAGATCGATCCGGAGCGTCCATCCGTGATCTGATGGCCACCATGTAATCATAACGTTTCACTATTGAGGCATTTAATCTGGACTGTTGATGGAGCTTAACGCACCGATTGGACAGTTACACCCATTTTGGCCTATAAAATGAAGAGTTCTTTGTGTTTTGTAAGCATTCGAGGAGGATTTCATCTAATTGACTCATCTATACCCTTCCTCTCTTGAATCTCTCACTTGTAATCGTTTTTAGACACAATTTCGCGTCCATGGAATGTTTATAAGTGAGATTTCGTCGATCGTGCGAGGAGAATTTGTCTCTTGAACACCGATGTTCACGTTTGAATTTGCAGAATGAATAGCCGTCGATCCGGCGATCAATTGGATCGATTTGATCGTTATCTCAGGTTAGAAAACAAGTTTATCCTCTTATCTATCGTCATGTATCATCAATTTTAGGTTTAGGATCTCAATTTAGTTTAATTTCGTTTTTAATTTCAATGTGTGTTCTTCGTGATTCCGAAAATTTCCTCCCACTTCCATCTTTGATTTCTCCGCGATTACTAATCCAAATCAAGTGATTTTTGATTCCGTGGATAGATCTTTGAGTTATCTTTTTAAAACCACCATTTTCCCTAATTTCTCACCTCAATTTATCCTCCAATTTGACTAAATTCTAAAAGATCTCTCGAAAATACCTTAATTCCCTGTGGATTCGACCCTTATTTACCATTATACCCTTCAATTCGTTATAAATTCCCAAAATTGGTAAGTTAGGCTTAATTTTTGACGCGATACCACGTGAAATCAACGACCTCGCGGTCTCGTCTCTTCAATGGGGCTCCTGGGGGGGGGGTAGGAAATGTAATATTGCCCAAGGGCTTGACCCAGATTTGTAGGAAAGAGGAGCTCAACGTATTCATGTCAAATTCAATGCAGTATCATTTATAATTATATCAGATGTATGATTGACTCAGATGTAACACCACACTTATATGAAACATCATACAGTGATCATATTGAAATAATTATATCTTATGATGCACAATGACATATTGGTGTATTTTCCAAGAAATCAAATCAAACAGATTTCTCCTAGTCCTTTTCTCCTCTTGTTAAACAAGACTAGAAAAACATAATTTCTAGCTTTGAAAGTACGAATGTATAGCAGCTTCTAGTTGTTACTATTAGGGATTTTGATGTATGTACTCTGTGTAAATTGATTTTTTCCAAATGATCAATCAGGTTGGTTAATCGATTGCAATTATTTAATCTCTAACATTGCATAAATCTAGATTGAGTGTTATTCTATCTTATGTTATTTTGGACTAAACTTCTTAATTTTTCTATATTTTTCAAGCCTAAGTACTATTGAAATAATTTTTTTCCCCTTATCATCATTATAAGTTTTTATTGGGTTATTGGGTATGAACTAGTTTAATTATATGTGTTCTAGAATTATTCTTAGATCAGTTAATATCTAGTCATACCATGATTACTTAGATTAAATATGCCCTAATAGAGAGAAATCCTTTTAAGATCTCGATGAAAAGCAGAAATAGCCTTCAATCTGCCATCAATCTTTCTAAAGCTTCCATCACAGCTCACGATCAAGCTCACAACGTCTCAAAAATCATTTTTGTCATTCGTATTTCTTCAATCAAAATATTTCTCGATCGTACAGGTTTCTCCATCTCTATTACGAATCTATTTTTCTCTTACTCATCTAAATCTCTACCTTATTCGTTAGTTTATTTTGGTTAGAGTGACATTATTGTCTGTTTTTCAAAAATTGCTCTCATCTCATTCTCCCGTCTTTGTAGGTTTCAATCTTCATCGATATATATGTTAAATAAATTTTTCTAACACCACATTTATTTGCATCTTAACTTATATACCTAAAATCTCACTCTGTTCCTCTGTGTTTAGAAACTTCGCAACACATCAGTTTCCCATTTTCCTCCATTCTTATATATTCGTCCTTTCTAAGCATTTACTGTTGTACTTCTATCACGCTCTCTAAATTATAATCTAATCTAATTTCAATTATTGTCAAAATTTTGTTTATACTAATTTTTATGTACTTTATCCATTGATCTAATAGCATTATTCTTAGTGTGATATTGCTGTAATCTAATCTGATTTTATACCTTGTCAAATTTCAGATCATATCAATTTTTATCTACTCAGTCTATCAACTTAATTGCATTATTCTCAATGTGATATTGCTGTGATCCAATGTCAGATTTTAGATCATATTAATTTTTATTTACTTTCTCTAGCAATTTAATTGCATTAATTCTCACTTTGAGATTTGTGTTCATCTAATTTAATTTTAATTTTTGTTAGATTTCATTCCATATTATTTTTCTATAGTCTATCTAGTAAGTTAGTTGATTTATTCTCGGTTGTGACAATTTTCCTTTTAAATTGTCATAGCAAAGATTTCATTAGAAATCATCCCATTCACATTTCTAACTATCTTCAGGAGTATTACCCAAAAGGTGCATCAATCATCAAAGTCAATCCAGAAGTTAGAAGTCAACATTTACATTAGAAGTCAAAGTCAATATTTGAGAGAGGTCAATGACGAATCAAGACCATGAGGTCATTGAAAACACATGGTCAAGAGTCAAAATAATATCCAAACTCACCAATTTTAAGATTAAATCACAAATTGAGGGGTATAGTGGTGAATAGGGGTCGAATCCATTGGGAATTAAGGTAATTTCTGAAGATCTCTTCGAATTTGATCAAATCAGACGATGAAATGGTGATAATAATTAGCCAATTTGATATTTTTATAAAGAAGACTCGAAGACAAATCCATGAAATCAAAAATCACTGAATTTGGATTTGTTTTCGTGGAGAAATCATCGAATGAATATGAGAGAAATTTCAGAAATTGAAATTAGCAAAACACTGAAATTGAAAATGAACTTGACTCAAATTACGATTCGAAAATGAAATCTAAAGCTATACAAAGATAGATTAGGATGAAACACAATCCTTAACCCAAGATTGCGCTCGAATTGATCCAATTTAGTCGCCGGATCAAGGCTATTCATCAAAATTCAAAAAACGCGATTGTTGATGTTCAAGTGTCGATTTCTTCCACGTCTCTCTACGAAATCTCACTCTCAAGTACTCCGTGGATGTGGAAATGAGTCCAAAAGTGATTGAAAACAAGAGATTCAAGGGATTTGATGTCTAAATAGTTTGATTAAGTCGAATTGCCATGGAATGCTTTACAATGTCGAAAAACATCTCAATTTATAGGGCAAATTGGGCGTAACCATTCGATTGGCCTTTAATCCTTGATCAACGGCATTGATGAAACACATCGGATGCAAATCATTACGATTAAGTCGTGGCCGTTGGATCACAGATGGACCACCAAGATGATGTCACGTCGCGTGCGTTATAAATAATGCATCAAACGCTCGCTGTTGGATCTTGATCAGACATTTCAGATGTGTTTCTGTCGGTTTTAATCTCAACCATTATAACTCCTTTTATCAACGGCTGAGATTAAAATCATTTTAAAACAATTCACCAATGAATCAGATTGCGCCACATATCCTGCACCTTAAATGATGATCGACAATTGCGATTTAATCGCGCGATCGGACGCTCCACGTTGCGCCATGTCATCTCCCGCCTTTGATCGTCAATCGCGATTGATCAGGATGCTCTAGATTGCGCCACATCACCTGCGCACTTATAAAAATGAAAAATATCAATTTTTAATTAGAAAAATCGATTTATAGTTCCGAAAAATCCTAAAAAATTCATAAAAAATTCAGAAAAATTTAGAAAAATATGAAAAATCCTTAAAAATTAGAATAATCATAAATTTCAAAATATACCTCCAAATTAATCCAAATTTGTTTTATTTGATAAGAAATTTAATTATCTATTATTCTAAAAATTCATATTTAATAAATAACAAGAGATTTAATTTCTATTTAAAAAATACACTCATTTCTTTAAAGTTTTAAAAATTAGAAAATTATATGAGTGTATATAAAATGATTTCTCTCATTATTTAACATTAAAAAATAATTATAATCTCAAGTATAGATGGGTTATGAAATTATTTATCTTTAATTCATCATAATTAACCCTAAATTATTGTATTTGAGATTATAATTACTTTTTTATAGAATGATAGATAAACACTCATAAATATGATAACATGCATAGGAATGGAATCTTTTATGCCTAAATATGCATAAACAATCATGTATTATCATGTCTATTTAGCATGTTATCAGTCAACTGTCTGTTAGAAGGTTAGAAGTCAACAAGTACATTAGAAGTCAAAATCAATATTTGAGAGAGGTCAACTGTGTCTGTTAGAAGGTTAAAAGTCAATAGTTACATTAAAAGTCAAAGTCAATATTTGAGAAAGGTCAATTATGTCTGTCAGAAGTTCAACAATGAATAGTCAACCTTAGAAGTCAAAGTCAACCTATGAAGTTAAAGTCGACCCTTGGAAGTCAAAGTTAATTGATGATTTAGAAGTAAAAGTCAACCCTAAGGGTTCAAAGTCAACAGTCAATCTTAGAAGTCAAGGTCAACTTGAAAAGGTCAAAGCCAACAGTATACACTCAAGTCAAGTCAACCCTATCCAAGCTAACCTATTCATTTGACTATAGTATCTCACTATACCTCGTCTAGTTAGAATCATTTAGTTATACTCTATCAATCAGGATTACTCTCACGTATACTTCGAAGAATTAGGTGAGTCTCAGTTGTAGAGATGAGAAGGTGAAGAGTCTCTAGAGCAAGAAGACCAAGAGGTACATAAAGACACAATTTTCACTTTACCTGAGGTCGGCGACACAATCAAAGGAGTCGTGACATGGGTTGCAGGAACGCGAGATCTCAGGAGGAGGTCGGTATGAGGGAGTAGAGGCGTTCGACAGCTAAGGAGGTCAAGACCAAGAGGGTAGTACTACAAGATAAGGTAAAGGTGAGACTTAGGATCGCCATTGGTGGCGAATCCTAAAATTGTGCAAACTGTCATTCTACAACCTGTTTGAGGGAAGTATGGATTAGGATTTTATTTGGTGAGATTGGAGGCTCTGAGGCCATTGTACTCGGGACTGGATTAAGGGACATTAGGTCCCCAACTAGCATAAAAACACTTGTGCACCGCGAGGAAGAGAGAATAGTGTTAAACAACGAATCAAAATAAAAGGTAAGAAAACTTAAAGAGTAACAAACTAACTAATTCACCCCCCCCTCTTAGTTAGTTACACCACCACTTCGGAATTACACTAGTCTCCTTGTAACTAAATCTTTCTCTAGAGATGATCTCCAAGTTATATTAAAAATTATTAATGATAGTGAAGAAGATGACTAACCTTGCTGATGATTGAATTTTTATCTTCTAAAATTCGAGATGAAACATGTAGAAATACTCAATCAAAGGTTAGGATAATAATCAAAAGAGAAATTGCCGGAGAGAAGACAAGGATGGTGCTTATTCATGGGAATCCTAAAATCCCCTTATAATCAATATTTATATGATAGTGATACTATGGTTTATTGGTTTATAGCAAACTAATCCATCTAATACCATTGGAAATGCAACATACATGAAGATTAATTAAAATTACACTTATGTCCTTGTACACTTGCATTTATGTCCTTCCCGAGAGTATTTTCTGACAAAGATAGTTAATGAACCTTTCGGAAACTAGAAGAGGAATTTCGTTATAAAACCACCACGGTCATCGCCGTTATACCCCTCATGACGGACGGTTGCGATTATTCATAAGAGTTCATGTTTGACGGGAAAAACTGATACCCCAATCCGATACCATACCTGTACACAACGTGGGCATATCGCAGCCCTTTATTCGTGATCCAACGGCCGGATCACCACATTCACCACCTATCTTTAATTGAAAGATCTACGCCGATCAATTAGGAGATGGACGATGGTTTGAGTCCAATATTGTGGGTCGTTGAAAAATCATATTTTTCACCTCTAAAGATCTAATAACTATTCATCCTCTCTCTCTCTCCGTCCATCTCTACTCGGGGCGCAATTGACCTTGGCCGTCATCGGAGTTGAAGAGAGAGAGA
The DNA here is from genome assembly GCA_024174645.1 of Lemna minuta. Taxonomy (NCBI): domain Eukaryota; kingdom Viridiplantae; phylum Streptophyta; class Magnoliopsida; order Alismatales; family Araceae; genus Lemna; species Lemna minuta. The sequence continues at coordinate 3,821,649 of CM044119.1, read as the reverse complement.
GAGAGAGCACGGTGGGGAAGGGTGAGAGAGAGATGGTTTGATAGACAGAGAGAGAACGGATCGATCAGTTGATTGATCAGCTAGGTGGACGATTGATAATCGACGAAGCCTCGCGATCTATCCCCTTGAGAGGAACAGGTGACGAAGAAGGCTCGGCAGGTCAAAGCTCAACGTTTGGAGTTAATCCTACCCTATTCACCGGTCGGTACCCTTTTTACTGTCTCTTTAGCAATTCATGCGATTCTAACAAATAGATTCAGGCAGCAGTTCTCTCTCTCTCTCTCTCTTACTCTCGCTTTTTTCTCTCTCTGAAGCCACGATTATTGTCATAAAGAAGAAGAAAAGGACTCTGCAGAAGATAATCAGCCACGATTATCTTCTGGCTGATTGCTCTCGCCGACTTTTGGAAGTTCAAGATCAGACCAAGGGAAGCTCTCGTTGACTTGACGAAGAGCTCTCTCTCTCTACCCGCTCTCCATCATCATTAAGAAAAGGATTTCGAGGAAGTCGCTTCGGGCTGCAAGCTGTCTCTAGGAAGACTCTCTGTGTCTCTGTCTCTTTCTCTCTCCCCTAATGTCCACTTCCGCGAATTTAATGTGGTTCCGCTGTTCTCTCACTGATAGAAGGTTACAAACCAGCCGTTCATCCAAGTGTGTCCTAAACTAGTTCGGTAAGGTTCCTCCACGAAAACGCCCTTACCTTAATGGGTCTCTCTCTCTCTCTCTATCTATCTATCTATCTATCTATCTATCTATCTATCTATCTATCTATCTATCTATCTATCTATCTATCTATCTATCTATCTATCTATCTATCTATCTATCACCCTCTCATCTCTCTCTCTCGCTCACTCTTTCTCTCAATATCTCTCTCTTCCTCGCTCCCTCACCTTTCACGTATCACAACAATTTTCTCTCTCCTCCTCTCTCACTCTCCGCCCGTCTGTCTGTCTGTCTGTCTGTCTGTCTCTCTCTCTCTCTCTCTCCTCCTCTCTCTCAATCTCTTGCTCTCTCGCTCTCTGTCTCTGTATCTGTCTCTCTCACTCTATGACCAATCCAGTGGATTAGTGTGTTTCCGCTGTCCCGTCACTGAAAGAAACTGCTCATCCTGCCGTTGACGGAATTCATGAACCAGGTCGAGTTCCTCCCCAGGAGACACCTACCCCAGAATAGTCTTCTCTCTCTCTCTCTCTCTACTTTTTACCATCACCAAGAAAAAGAATTTCGAGAAAGAGGGTACTATCATCTTCCCAGTATTCTGGTCGCGGCGATTATGCAATCTAACAGCAGAACGCTTTCAATCACAAGCTCTCGCTGACTTTATCAGGTTCCGGACAAGAAAAGGACTCTCCCTCTCTCTTCCCTCCACCTATTATTATCATTAATCGTCAGGAAGAAAAGGACTCCGACTAGGTGCGACTCTCCTTCCCCGATTCCATCTTGATCTTAATTTTATCTTACTCCAAAATTGCTTCAGGCCACAAGCTCTTGCTGACTTTATCAAGTCCCGGATCAGATCCAAGGACTATAACCGTGCTATATCACTTTCTCTCTCTCTCTATCTCCCTCCCTCGCTAGTTCATGAACCGAAGCAAGTTTGGAGAGAGAAAGCAAGGCGCCGAGAAGAATCTAGGCTGCGATACTCTTAAAGAACTTACAATGGTGGACCAGAATCTGTGAAGACGGTATCCACAGAATCCGATCTGTCCTTCCAACTCTTTCCTACTCTAACCGTTGACAATATTTGTGGTGCTTACTTTGGCATAAAGTAGTGGACAGAAATGAGCTGCTAAGTTGGAAAGCTCGTTCCCATTCTCAATATAAGCTTTCGTAAGAGGCGTATCGTCGAACTCGTCATTCTTTCCTGTGGCTTCAACGAACGTCGAGAAAAATAAAGAGTGAGTGTGCGTGCGTGTTAGAGAAAGTCGGCGTCAGTCTTCGAAAAAATAAAACTGGGCAGCAGTTTGAGATCCATGGCCGTGTTCCTGCTCGCTCTCCTCTCCTTTCTCTCTGTCTTTATCAATGCCCACGGTAAGAGCACACGAGTCTCTGTCTACACTCTGCAGTGTACACTCTCTGTGTGTGTCTATTGATATAAATAATGTCAGGAACGTCGAGGTTCGCGTATAGCGGAAATATTAGCCCGGATAAGTGGGGAAATCTTAGCCCGGAATACTGCCTTTGCTCCAACGGCACAAAGCAGTCGCCCATAAATATCGTCCGGTCCGCCGCCGTTCTGGACCGGAGCTTGAAACCTCTAGACAGCCATTATCATCCGGCTAACTGTACCCTAGTCGACAACGGCTTCAACGTCATGGTGCGATTTTCTAGGGTTTCTGTAACACCTTTTCGAAAAAGTACTTTTCTAGGGTTTTACCGAGGAAGAGGACGATAATTGTAGGTGAAGTATGGCGGCGACGTGGGTACCATGATCTTGGACGGCATGAACTACACACTCGAGCAGTTGCACTGGCACTCGCCGTCTGAGCACACCATCGATGGCAAACGGTGAGACATCATCATCATTATCGTCATCGACATTATCATGAACATCATCATGATCATGATCATCATTATCTTCTTTTTCATAAGGTATCCAATGGAGATGCACCTCGTTCATGTCAGCGCCGACAAGAACATCACTGTCGTAGCCGTCTTGTACGAGTACGGACGCGCCGACCCATTCCTCCTCCAGGTTAGAGATTCAAATGAGAAGCTATGTTCAGTATTTATTGGGGTTTCTGATAATGGTTTTAGTGGAATGACACAGTTTGAGGACGAAGTGGGTCACATAAGGAGGCAACTGAGACAAGGGAAGTATCATCCGAACGTGACGGCGGGGCTGGTGCAGACGGTGGCTCTCAGGCGCCACGCGAGGCAGTACTATCGATATGTCGGGTCCCTTACTACGCCGCCCTGCTCTGAGAATGTCGTCTGGAACGTTCTCGGCAAGGTAATCGCGCGCTCTCTCTCGCTCTTTCGTTGATTCTGGTTTTTCCAGCATCAACATAGATAAGATCATTAGAGTGATGATAAACTAAATTCCCTACACGTATAATTTAATCATCCACCGCTTACTATTTTTCTCACTCTGAGTCATCTAGACTTCTCCTTCCGTGGTTTCCTCTAATCTCTCATCTCTCTCTTTCCAGTATGTGGACTGTTCAGCTGCTTTCCTCTACAATTTTAACCGCTCTCCCGCGGCGATCATAAACTCGCTATCCTTACGCGCATATTTTCAACGCTCACAGGATTCTTTATTACTCTCTTCTACTCATCTGGACCTTTTCTTTGGTGCATCCGTGCCCAACGCTCCTAAGCTCCCTTGGCCTTTCACGCTATTTTTCTTTCAGGCTGTCTTTCTCACTGTCTCGACTTTTCCTTGTTTTTCTTGGAACGTGTCAGCTTGATCGGTCTCTCTGGTTCTCTCTCCCTCTCTGACCCCCAGGCTCTTTCTTCTCTCTCTCAAAACGCTTGCAGGTGAGAGAAATCAGCAAGAAACAGGCGAGAGCGCTCAGCTCGCTTCTCGAGGACGATTGCCGGAACAACTCAAGGCCGTGTCAGGGGCTCAATGGCCGAAGTGTGCTCCTCTACGACCACGGTGCCTAAATGAGCACGATAAACGGCCATTAGCGAAGAGAATACGGTCGTAGATAAATGTTCAATTCAACTGCCCGGAGTGTTTGTGTTATTTAATATCGTGAAAGCCATCTTATCCTTCCTGGGAAATCAGAAGCCCTCGAAGAGAGAGAGATAGAGAAAGATGAACTTCAAAGGTCGCCAAAACAGAACCGTTGAATCCATTTTTTATGCGTCGATTTGTAGGCATATCTCGACTATTGGGTTACTGAGAAATTATTGAAAGTACAAAAAAACTATGATCTAAGAAAATCAGCGCATCTGAAGGGAATAATTAGCTTAAAATAACCTGGGATATGGTAATATTAGTGTGTTTTATTTTCGTATGACAGCATTAGAGAACTCTAGTAAATGTCTACATGAAACGTAGTAAGCTGTGAGGGATATAATATTATTTACAAAGCATCAATTGAGCTTAGTATTTTTTCCTTTCGTTCATGTTCACATGACACTTTCGTCGATGATGGTGATAAAAACATGTGACTACATGGATCAATATTTGACAATGATGCTGATACTTCGGTGATTAGATGACGACAAATTTAACTCTTATGGGATGATCATGAATATCAGGAGAATGATCCCACGCTGATCAAGATATGAACATCACTATGATGGATGTTGCATGATCAAATCAAGAAGTAGAAAAAAAATATTGGATAAAGATATTGAGCTCAACATGGTTTATTTTGGATGATCCTTTAGCATCAATAAAAATCTACAATGATTTGGTTAGGACTGTAATGAATTCAATTCAGATGGTAAATTCAAGAGTAATTTCTAATAATCTATTTGCGATAAGTACAACTTACATCCAATAATTAAAGCTATAATTGTAATATCTATGAAGTTATATGTGCAAGTAGCGACAAAGATATACACCTCTTTCTTCATGTGTGAGTGGTGAGATTGATATCTAGTTATATTTACAATCAATTCTTCACAGACACATGTAAATTACCTTTGTGGAATACCATTTTTGGTGCCCTTTGGGAGCAAGTTGCATGCGCTCAATACAGTCATCTCCACTTTGTCTCTTCATGTCACCTTTCTTGATCCCAATGAAGCCACCTCTTTTGGTCCTCACTAGGCCACCTTTTTTTTCTTAGAAGAAGCACACTTTCATCTAAGAAGGGTCATCTTTCAGCCATTTGGACTACATAGGTCTCAATGAAGCCAAATCTCTCATGGGTTTATTAAAGGTCATTCCTCAAACCAACCAAGAAAGTTGTAAGATCCCGCTAGGGCCCAATATTTATCTATTTTATCTTCTATGCTTTTTATATCCATATATAGGGTCTCATATGTAATTCTCACTATATTGAATGCCATCTTACCTTTCTATGATCATAGATTTCTATAGGGTGTTAGAGTTGGGTTCCTGATGAAATGATTTTGTGTGATCGGTGAAAATACACGAATGCATGCCAAAATAATTTTCAAACTCACCAATTTAAATTTTCAATTAAAAATCAATTAGTATAATGGTGGATAAAGGTTAAATCCATGGAGAAATAGGAAAGTGTTGAGGTATTCTTCAAAGTTGATCAAATCAGAAGAGGAATTGAGGTGAAAAATTAGAGATTTTAGAAAATTTAGAAAGAAGACTTCAAGGTGAATCCATGAAATAAAAACCACTCGATTTGGATCAATATTTGCGAAGAAATTAAGGAGCAAAATCTAGAGAGAGAAATAGATTGCGAAGTGAGAGAAAATAGTAAAATTTCATAAAACTCGACTAGTCTACTATTTGAAATTGAATTCTAATGTTAAAGGAAAAAAATATTGGGAGAAAACACATAATCTAACTTGAAATAGCGCTCGAAATGGTCTAATTCATCATCAAATCAAGGCTTTTCATTTCACATTTCTAAACACAAAAATCCGGTGTTCAAGAGATGAATTCTCCCAATTCTTTCAATGAATTATCACTTTCAAACACTCCTTGTGTTGGGTTCTAAGGTTGATAAGCCTTCGAATTTTTTGATCAAAACATTGAATACTGAGGAATATATTGAATCAGATATTCAAAAAATAAGGTACCAAGAATATATGATCTTATCATCTAGTATGTATGAGAAAACATACTTACATGGTTCTCTTGAAAGAGTTCTTAAAGCTATTGAAGTGTCTAGCCTCTAGTGGTATCCATAAAATCTTTATATGGTTAGATCTCCTCTTTAAAGCTCTTCACCAAGATAGAAAGAGAAGATATGAGAGAATTCTCACAAGGCTTCATGGGCACCTTGAGTTGTGGTCGTTCTCCCCCTAATTACATACCATTTGGTATGTAGATTTTTCATAAAAAATCCTCATAATTATGTCTATATTCACCAACATCCATAGACCTTATGTGTGTGACCCTCTAGGTCCATATATCTCACTAGTTAATAACTTTGTAGACCAAATAACACCTTATTCGTCAACTTTAATTAATTATCTATATCAACATATAGAATAATTAATCAATGATTGATTTAACCCAATCGATAGGTTGAGTTGCTAGCCCGTTAGGTGCCAAGCTACACCATGAACTCTAAGGGATATAGAGTATGTAAGAACTCCTTTGTGGAACCTTTCCACCACCAATTACCATGTATGTATAATCCTTCATCTTCACGAGACTCATGAATGACTTAGGATATGGTCAACTATCAAACCCTAATCGGCCATTCAAGTTAGTACTGATGCGTGCATGAACTCTTTCTCTGATATTTTCTACTACCTTGGCCAAGGATTTCATCGCATCTCATTCTTTGAGTTAATCTCCTCAAATACCAAGGTTGAATGATCCCATCTTGATCACACAATCATCTTTGTGGACTTTATGTCGTATGCAATACGTGACATGAATCAACGTGATTGACAGTTAGGTATAATTACCATTCAGAGATTCATACTAATCAATTCAATAAACACTTTCTCCAAATAGCACCCACTATCTATCCTTAGTGTCTCTACACTGATGGCTACAAGATCAACCATACTTATCATATGAGTCAGATTAAATAGCGCGATTCTTTTCAGATAATTTGATGTCCCTCTCGAATATCACATGAATAGTAATGTTTAGAACATGTGTTTAAAGACTAGTGATCACTATATTATGATCTCATCATAATTCACTTAGTCATTTCATATGCTCATGGGCTTTATTCTAAATATCACACAAGAATGACAATAAAGAAATTTTTCTTTTTTGATGAACATAAACTAGATATAAAGAAATGTGATTGGCTTATATGTCACATAATATCCATCAAATAAAGATTATGATTTAGATCTATATATGAATATTTCATTTTCTCCATCTCTGCTCATAGATCCTCTTATATATACGTATATATATATTTACAAAGTGAGGAATTATAAATATTCTTGCATGAAATCAATTCAAATTTTTTTAAAATACCCCAAAATTGAGATCAACAATAGCATTAAGAATAATATGACAGTGTTAATGGTCTAGTTGAGTTAGACATGATATATCTTAGATATTTATAAAGAGAAAATAATACATAAAATCACTTTAGTGGCAAAGGAATGCCCATATTTTAGTCATCCCTTCTAATTTGACTGAGCATTACGAGTAACTCATATGTTGGAGTTTGATAACATGCCTTGTCATCTAGTAAATTTGGCTCGCCAACCAAGACATTGCTGGGATTTGAGGCTCAATCAGCCCTCAAAATCAAATTTCAAAATTTGAGTGCAATAGAAGATAACTAGAATCGAGAATTTAAAACATAAAGCACCAAAATGATGACCCTATCATCTAGTGCAGATCAAAATCAACACTTATCTGTGTTCCTTAGAGGAGCTCTTTGAAGCTCTTAAAATGTCCAAACTCTAGTGATATCCACACAATCTTTGGATGATTAGACCTTTACATGAACCTCTTCTTCAATTCCTTATAGATCTTCTCACCATTTGGTCTGACACCAAGGCGGAGGCAAGAAAACATAGGTCCATATATCTGTATCTGCTAATGTGTGTGACCATCTAGGTCAATATATCTAGATAGTTAATAGCTCTATTGACTCAATGATATTTATTGACCAAACAAAATAATCAACTATATCAACATATATACTAACTAATCAGGGATTGATATAAATCAGTCAGTCAGTCGGGTTGCCAACAGGTTAGGTGCCAACTCGCTCAATTTGCCTAGTTATGACAATGAAGAATAAAACTATCACTATATCTTTTATTTTTCGTACTTCTTCTCCAAGAGTAGGATAACCCCAAGGGGTCATGAGTCTTTTTCTACAAATTGGTGCTCTACCTTCACCATCCTCATGGGGATGGTCTAAAAGGTTCATAACTACTCTTACTATAGGATGCTTGCCTTGCCAACACTTAGATATAACTTTATCCAAAATTTATAGTTCCACCCAACATTACCTACTTGTTAGACTATTGCAAAGAAGTTTTTGGATATCAAGCAGAATATCTTTTGTGATCAGTTTTGCTACAATGCATGTTGCTCTAGCTAATTGTCCACCCTTTCCAAGTGTGATTTCTCTGTTATGTATGACCATGCCTAAGGGCAAATCGGTTGAAGTAGATTCTTCTTCTTTCTAGACGTGTATGATGATATCTAGACAAATGGATCCAATATAAATCATATAATGAAGTACCACATGAGTGGATATATAGGAATCCAAATCTAGTGAATCACTGATGTTATGATCTCACACGTCCTAGGTCTCCCCATTCTATCATCTGGCTTATGTTCTTCATGCAATATTCAAAGTGAATGACTCTACGAACTTATGTCAATACTTCCACTTATTAAGGGTAATGTATGAGACATCTATATTTTTCCCAAAGGATACTTATAATTACTACTGCTTAACTTTCAACTCTCCTTTGACCATCAAATTAAATGTGAATAACATGTCTTCCTCTCTTTGAAACAAGAGGTGCTTCCAGTTCTGTCTATGCTTCAAATAATTTGTCTCCTCCATATTCTCATATCTACTAAATGCAATTACTTGCCACTGTTACTTACCAGTTTTCCATTGAAATTTTTGCCATAGAGGTACTCAATTTGGATCACTAATCAATTTCTAAGTTTTGTCATCAACCTAATTGGTTAGTTCTGATTACATAAATCAAGAGTTCAAACCACAATCAAAGGTAAGACATTTCACATTCATATAGGAATTGATGTACTGGAAACAATGGTATCTCCAATTATAGCCCCTCTAGGATGTAAAATTTATCTATTCTCACATCCCCATTGTGTATGAGATAAATTTATGCATT